>OY759266.1:54845509-55440509 GCA_963662155.1 Lamellibrachia columna
GAAAATTTAGCAAATTGATGCACAAACAAATCAAGACACACCAACAAATGCATGTAAAAAAGGAGAACACATGCACTAAAACAAGAGTTAGATTTGTGAAAATGCATATTACACAAAAAGACTGTGGTATGTTGCATGACTTCTGACAGTCATTCAATAATACACCTATAATATTAAACTAATCATGTAGCAACAGAAACACTGTTAACCTAATTTGTAATTTTTTTACCATGCATGGCGTTCAGTCGCTCGACGAGTTTCACTAAGTCGTTGCGATGTGATGTCTTCTTCATGTTGCTGCTAATGTTTGTCATGTCACGGAGTGTAATGTTCTTGCCCGTGATGTCTTGCAGGCGGATGTTCAGTAATTTTTTGTTAGGTTTCAAATTCATGAGCTCTTCTGCTTTCTGCAGATGCACCGGATCTATTCGGCGTTGACGTGGCAGATGTTGGTATACCTCCTACAAAATATCATGCACACAACTGCTAAAATGATATTGTCTGTAACTGAAGCGGTTATCTAAGCTGAAAAGACTATAATACATCGTTTATTTGCATCTAAAAAGTGAAAATATAGATAGACATAATAGATGACTTTGTAATAGATAATCAAAATGGATACACAAACATACCAATACATGGAAAGAAGAACAAAACATGCACTGTGTCGAAGCGTGTTTAAGACAAATGGACATGTTTTCATAAACTATGTATCGACTTTGTTAATGCATGAAATACTATAAAGTAGCAGTCCAACATTTTACCTCTGAAACTTCATGGTTGTGTGTGACATCGATTTTCTTGATCTCGAGCTGTTGGTAGTCGTCAGAAAGGCCAATTTTGACCCCAGCTGTACATTCTCGTTTCAGTGTCCTGATAATAACAGATACAACTTCGTAAAAGATAATGACTTAATGCAAAGAAAACAACAACAACAACAATAATAACAGCAGCATTCACAACAGTAGTCCGGGGCGGATTTTCAATGAAGTACTACGAATTTCAAACGGGTAACGGCTAAAACGAGTTTGTTGACTTAATACATAGTACATTCCTACAGTAGTGTTGTTATAATCAAAGATAGTATAATTACTTACTGTGCTGCTGTGACTCTGGCACCTTTGCTTTCAGACTTGTGCAATTTCCCACCGAAAATACAACTGTACTGCACAGAATAGTACTTCAAATTCCGATTTGCCTTGGCTGCAATGTTTGGCATCCGCTGTTTTGCCCCGTCAATTGTCCTCGAGTCGCGCAAATACAGTTGAACGAAACTGTCATCTTGTACTTGTTTAATTTTATCGGAAAATGTAGAAAAAGAAGGAAATTTATCCCCAACGTTGACTCCTACGAACTCCTTCGAAACTTCCATTTTGTGAACTGCGTAGATCCTGCGCATGCGTGGCTATGCTTTGGTGAAGTAGGCTTATGGCGCATGCGCGGCCCAACTCACGGAAGAATAACTACCCGAATCTGGGTTACGGCAACCGGAAGAATAACCACTTCGAAATTATTAACCATGTTATGCGTAAAAAACACATTTAATCACCTTTTTCGAAGCTCGAATTCACATACGTTTAACCTGCATTGAGCGCCATATTGCTCCCTTTATTTGCAAGATGGTGATACCTAAAACGAGGTAAATATGTGAATTCAAACATTAAAAAGGTGATTAAATGTGTATTTACGCACAACATTGGTAATAATTTACATGTCCACTAAGTAGTTCAGTATGCATTGTGCATGGTTGCTATCTATATCATAACGGATACATTGAGGTGGGCCCTTAACTCGCTATCAGTGTCGCCATCTTGTGAATCAAAGAGGCAAGATGGTACTCGGTGCTTCGAAAAGGATGATTAAATGTGTTCTTACACGCAACATGTTTAGTAATTTGCATGTTCCGTAGTTCAGTATGCATTGTGCATGGTTATTATGTATCAGACATGGAGTCAATTTCGTTGTCAATTCCAATTCCGCCTTGCAAAAATCAATTCCAATTCCGCCTTGCAAAAATCAATTCCAATTCCACCTTTTAAAATCATATATATCTATGTCAATAGGCCCTATTTTACTTATATACCCTTATTATTGATGTGGCAGGAACTGGAGGTTGGTTCTAAAAAAATATGAAAATTTGGCCTCAAAAACAGGTTGGAGGTTGGCAAACAAAACGGGTGGGAAATTGAAGTTCGATACCTTAAATGTATCCCCTCAGTGGACTTCAGTATTTTGATTTGTAATGTCAATCATACCTCAATTTCGATATCCTATAAGACGTTCATTCCATCACACCACATCATTTGAGATACACAAAAGGCAGGTTACAAAATAAACTTTTCATGGCTAATTGCATCAGCCTTCCAAAATGCACATATCGCTCATAAAACGAATGTAATGCTTATGCAATTCGGACTGTTTTCTGACCGCTAAGGTTTGCCTAAAACATAACAAATGCATCACTCTATGTTGAATTTCTAGTGCGAACCCTACTTTGAAACTCGTACAAATCAAGGACATTGGAAAGAATCTTAAGCAGATCGACAACAATGGATCAGGTCAGCAACAGTAACTATACATGTGTAGCACAGATAGTAGTGCATGCCCTTTGCATATATTGTATATGTATGAGGAACATGGTTTTTTAAAAACCAATACGAGTTGACCACGATGGTAGTATCAATAACTCTGTAATCATTTCTTATGTTGACAGACTAAGCAGATGATATAATGCCACTTAGAAATTGTGACTAGGAATGCTGCAGGTAGAAACTTATAATGATGACTCGTATCATGATCATACGTAGCATCACTTGCAGTTAGAAAATAATATGTACAATAATGTCATAGCCATTTTGCAACATGTAATTGCAAATTAAACTAATACTTGCAGTTTGCTTGCCTTTTATAACTCATTTTGTATGAAAGATTTCCAGTCACGCATGGCAAATAACTACTACAATATTCTACTGGAAGTGTATGTCACAAAAAGCAAAACAGTACTGAAGGCATACCTGTTTTGAAGAATAAAAGATGACAGTGTTTCTGTGATGATGCTGTCTTTCAGGCTGATTGTGGCTTAATGGGTGACGAAGATGAAGGATTTGTTGTACGAGTGAGGGGCCTGCCATGGTCTGCTAGTCATGAAGAGGTTAAGAACTTCCTGGAAGGTATAACACCATACTTTATGCACTTTTAAATGTTGCTGAAACATATAATGCCACTGTCTGTCATCATTGTCAAGACGTCTAATATGGTTGAAACTGGACTTGAAAAGTGCTAAATATGGTGACATGCGATGTTACCTGTTTTGGTTAAGTCAGAAACTGTTGATTAATTGTAAAATAATGTTTCGTTGTTTTCTGCTGACAAAGCCCCACTAACATCCCATAATTCATGATAATGTATAGTTAAATAGAGAAAGACGTACTGCTGGGCTACCACTGTACCTAAGTGTTTTGCTGATGATACAGGTCGCTTCCATCGGGACACACACACTGTTGTAATTTTATTGCAGGAGTGAACATTGTTGGTGGTAGTGGTGGCATCCACTTCACGTTTGTGAGGGATGGCCGGCCCAGTGGAGAGGCCTACATTGAGTTAACCTCGGAAGAAGATGTACACAAGGCTTGCACACGCGACAAGGAACACATGGGCAAACGATACATAGAAGGTATGCTTCATACTGTTTCCAGGCACTAAAAATGTATTGGGTCTGACATTACTAGGTCTTCAGTGGGAATATGTCTTGAATAAACATAATTCGTTTGAGTATGAAATCGGCGTCTTTTATAGAACCAATGATGTCTTACCCTCACCTCCAAGTGGGAGGGTTTGAACTGATTATGTCGTAATGGAATTATATGGAAAAAAATTCTTACAAGATTCTGCCTTCAAACTACAGGTATAACTCATTGTTTTCGTGTTGAGCTTTTCAGACCATGTGATTGTTTTGTAACGTATACCGGTTTGTGTAAACATGTGAACCTTGGATTCCCACAAATAAGAAATACTTGATAATGCTAATTCTCATTATATGACTACAAGTGTTATGTACCGTGAATAGTTTGGGTTTGTTTGATGTGTTTTGTGGATCTTATGTTGACAGTGTTCAGATCAAAGAAGAGCGAAATGGACTGGGTGGTGAAGCGCAGTGGTCCTAACCAGGTCATCCCTAACAACGATGCTGTCATTCGATTGCGGGGACTCCCATTTGGCTGCTCCAAAGAAGAGGTTGCCCACTTCTTTACAGGTAACGCGTCAAAAGGTCTCATTATTTCTCGAGGATGCTGGTGGCTATTCTCCCATCTGAAGGGCAGTGGCATAACATGTTTTCCGGTTGCTGTTCCTGCTTGTAAGAAAAAATGCAACTCATCAGAAAGCTTCCACCAAGATAACAGCTGTACTGCTAGTGGTTAAATAATTGGAAGCCATTAAAACATCAGAATCTCGTATTTGGTTTGAACATGGGTTTGAACATTATTAATGAATTTCTCCTAAAATAGATGTTATATTTAAAAGTTTATTGTGTTTTGGTTTCAATGAAATGACTCGTTATAGGATAATAATTAAATGTAAATGATATATATATATTATTAATTAAGCATAACAAACTTGATGACTTGCATGTTACAATACAGAAATTCTGACAGATTTATTACCCACAAGTAACCACTCCCGACAGGAAGGCATCCCATATTTACAACTAAGATCTTATTTTCTCGAAAATACAACTAGGTTTTCAAAAAGATAACCACGGTAAGGTAATTACCGAGAATTCTTTATTTCAGGTCAGTTAAGTTACTAGTGTAGCTTGCTTATACAGGAAATCTGCATTAAGATTACTTCACAATGTGTTCTCAGCATTTTTATATATCGAAACTTATACATGTGAGGTCAAGCCACATTAAATCAGAAACTAAATACATTCTGTAAATGTGTCACACAGTAATGCACTTAGTTTGATTTCCAACTGAATGGTGCATAGTTTTGAAGTAGTGTACTACTACGCAGTTTGAAGATACAGTGATGTATCAGTATATCTGCTGGTTCATGATCCTGTCCTCCAGCGAATAAAACCTTTAAAAGTATGTAGCACTATCACTTCTGATTTGATTGATGGAAATGTGAACTAAAAAAAGAAAACTTGGAGAATTCTGAAATAAACCTTTGTCTACAACATTATTTAAAACATTTTCTGCAAAATATTTGTTAATTAACATACTAATGATGAGACGATGAGAGCCAAGTAGATCTGCATTAGAAAGCTGGGCAGAGTGGAAATGGGGGGGTTGGTTGGTTTGTTAATGGCAGCTAGTTTGTTGTGCTTCGGACTTCATCAATAATGTGATGTATGTGTGTCGCAGTCTGCTACAGCATTGCCTGATGCGTTATTCTTCATTGGGTTGGGCATGCAGGGTTGGAGATTGTTCCCAATGGGATTACACTTCTGCAAGATCCTCAGGGGCGAACAACGGGTGACGCCTACGTGCAGTTTGCATCACAGGAAATTGCTGAGATGGCTCAGGCCAAACACAAGGAGAGAATTGGGCACAGGTGGGAGGTTGGGCCTTGCGGGGCTGTAACGCGATTACTCACTCTTGTTCAACTTGATTAAGTCATTGTTCTCGTCGTTGGTGCCCCTTCAGAGGGGGGAGGTGTGCGTGGCTGGTGGGGTGGCTGTAGCGGGCAGGGCGAGGAGAGGTGGGGCCCTTCACCCCGCAGACATGTAGAACTCTGTAGCAATTGTCATATCATTGTGTGTGTTTGCGTGAATGCTTGTAAGAGTAGTTTTGTTTGTGTTCATTCATTTGTGTACAAGTGTGTGTGTGCATGTGTGTTTGATATGTGAGCATGCAGTGATGACAAATGTTTAGCGTTACTACTTGACCGTTCAGTGTTCGTCATTTGTAAAAGGTCAGTAATAGTAAAGTACTTGGCAAGGAATAGTACTGGGGTAGCACCATGTTGCTGATCTGAATGCAACATGAACAGCAGAGAACTTGTGGGGTAGAACAATATAAAAAAAATCTTTTGTACTATGGTTAGACATCATCTCAGCACTATAAACCATGATATAAGGACTAATTTTGTAGGTTTGAATCTGGAAACAGCTAGTCCCGTGGCTAGTTTTGCTTTCCGTATCGGATCAATTATTATTTGTTTTACAATTGAAGCAATTTTCCACTACCCTACTTTTCTAGGGCACAGCGAGATATTTATGGATGCCATATATAACTGAATGACAGCTAATTGATTTGTATGTATTTCTAAACTAAAATGTTTCTGCGGTGTCTGCCATCAAGAGCCTGATGCTACCCCTTATACCTAAGATAATATTGGTGAAATAAAAGTGCAGTTTGTGAGGATACAACCAGTAGTCTACGAGATCAGTAGAAACTTGGAATAATGTGTGAATACATGTGTTGATGAATCGCCCGAGATGAGAGGTAAGTAGATTCATCGTAGGTGTTTACCCACAAGGTAGTCTCATAAACCATAGTGGGGGGTACTGTCCAGGTATCACCTATTCAAAGATCGACTGTGTCTGCAATGTTTTCACCTGATGCTGTCATCTTCAAACAGGTACATTGAGATCTTCAAGAGTAGTCTTGGCGAACTGAAGACGGCACTTACACCAAGGATGAGAGGCATGATGGGAAACCCAATGGGCCGTCCTAGTCCATACGACCGCATTGATCGGTTTGGCATGGGAGGTGGTGGCGGCGGCGGTATGGGAGGAGGTGGTAGTGCCGGTGTTGGCGGCATGGCAGGCGGTGGTGGCGGCGGCGGCGGCATGGGGTATGGACGCGGAAAAGGTCGTGGCAACGTGAAAGGTATGTGTATCTGATTTGTGTTGTGAAAAGTCACTTTGATCTTACCGAGAGCATTGTGAAGGTCGAGTGTTTTGTCAGCAGTGTTTCATATTTTCACTGTTATGTTGCTTTTTATGTCTGTTATCTGCTATGAAGTCAGTGTGCCTAAATGAATAGCTATAATCTAAAACAAAGTTATGCATCACCGTTGTTGACCATTCATGACTTCACTCGTTACACTCCATCAATTGTCTACAGTTCTACGCCACAAGCCGTCCTTGAGATGTTTCATTATTATCACCCCAGTTGAATCCACCCGAACAAACATGGGATTGAACTTTGTCAAAGTTGTTAAATTAATCAAATGCTTTGCTATGGTTCCAAACAAAAACATTGGGCCAACACTGACTTATGTAGCAAGTGAAGTTTGGGAAATGCTCAATAATACTGTCTAAAAGTTAACTTCACTAAAATTATCACACTTATCTATTAAGAAATCCTACTTCTACTTACAGGTTTCTATGACGACTACGAGGATGACTTTGGGGGTGGCTACCCTGCTGCTGGGGGCTTCGGTCGCAGTCCAATGGGTGGTGGTGGTGGTGGTGGTGGTGGTGGTGGTGCCCGACGGGGCGGGGTTGGCATGTCAGGAGGCATGGGTGGTGGTCGAGGGGGTGGGGGTGGGGGTGGTGGAGGCCGGTTTGGCGCTGGCATGGGGATGATGCGTGGGGGCAGCGGAGGGGGAGGAGGAGGAGGAAGCGGGGGAGCAGGTATGGGAGTGAATGACTACCAGAGTCAAACAGGACACAGCATACACATGAGAGGACTGCCCTTCGCTGCCAACGAACAAGATGTTATGGAGGTATGTCATGGCTGCTTACTCAGTCACTTACACAGTTACTTCCTCTTGTTATGCTTTAGAGTGGCTCAGAATCACCATGGTGACATGAACATGTTGAACAGAGCCAACTGTCAAAGTACAGCTTATCCCATCATGCTCGGTTCTCATCCAGTCTAGATTTGACAGTTAGTTCAGGCCTTGAATTTGGCAAACTTTAGGGCAAGGCCAGTTGGCCTTGGCTTTTATATATTTTAGGGGGCACCACGGCCAGAAGGTAGGGCACCGAGGCCAGTAGAAAATGCTATATTATCAAATGCTTTGATACAACAAACATGTTGAAAAATTAGTGTTGTAAAAAACGTCCCGGTTCTATAAAGAAGAAGCCGTGTCTGAGTGAGTTGCTGTCTGCTGACGATGTTGCAATTGAAAGCTAGAGGCTCTGTACACAGGCATTTCTCAGACTAGATTCTAGGGAAACAGAATGGCTATCTTGCATACTTTTGCAAAATATTTCATAACTACTGCACCTACAACAAAACAATATTTGTTTAAACACCTTATTGGAGTATAGAAATTAACTATTTTGTGTTGGTAGATTGAGTAATGAGTTGAAGCCGCTATACAAAATCATCTTCACAAGTTCCATGTTATATGTAGATTTGACGAAAACTTTCTTCAGCTGATGTGAAACTACACTGGTTACTTCCTACCCAGTGTGGCAACGTATAACTCTTACTCACTGGTCTATTGTGTTGTAGTTTTTCAAGCCAATCAATCCTGTGAATGTGGCGATCCACTTCAACAGTGAAGGCCGCGCTTCAGGTGAGGCCGATGTCGACTTTGCGTCACATGAAGAGGCAAAGGAAGGAATGAAGAGGGACAGAGCTTCCATGCGTAAGTCTCCTCTTTGTTCTTATTGCTGGGTGGCATGTGTGTACACGCATTCATATGTATTCACATTTGTGTGCAGGCATGTTCACCAGCACTAGTTGGTTAGATCACCTCTACTTCCTTTATGGTAGTGCAGTTTCTGGCATATATTGCTTTGTAACGTAATTCTGTGTATTTCTTTACTGCTGCAGACTAAACAGTCTGTGCTAGGATAAGGCCTGGTATGGGTGCTAATTTGCGGTTTTTTGAAAAAATATGTCAATTTAATTTTTCAGCGTCAGATAGTATATTAAATGACTTATTCATGAATAAAGTCCACCCTATTACAATGATATATCCATTTTTATTACGAAGACGCAAAATGCGCTGAAAGTTGTCGATGTTTACGCCATGACAACACGGTCCTTCCTTAGACTTACGCCATCTTGTTTTTGGAACCGCCAAACTGTCGTCTGTCAATCACCATAATCAGTAATCCCGCCCTTGTGAAGGCATTCGGCCAACATTGTTATTTATGCCGAGAATGACCTTATTTGGCATTCGGTAACCGTCGTGTCGTCACCCGCGAGCACTCGTGCAGTTCCGTGACGCGCTTCGTGACTACGAACACTGATTGGTTTACGAAGTTGCGCGAGCGCAAAATTATCCCAGCATGCCGTTTGTTGCCGCTTGCCATTGTTTACAAAATATGGCGTTTTTCTCGAGCGATGTGAGATGTTGATGAAAGCGATAGTTTAGAGTTAGTTTGCATGAAAAAAAGTTGTGGAAAGGGAATGGGTGGTAGAATGTCATCTGTCAAGAAAGACGGCAGTTATTGGCAGCTTCTGCGCGGGAAAAACGAAAGTTAATTTCGTCGCCTGTCAGAAACGCTGGCGAGGACGCGGCAATGCCGGTCGCAGCTGTTACTTCGACTTCGCTGCCCATTGCCGTGCCTGAGTGTGGGGCTAGTGATACTGTTACTGCCGACACCAGTGATGCTAGGATAGTGAAAGAAACTGCAGCTTTGCCAAGTAGTGCGTCCCATAGCAGGACAAAACTAGCACTGATGCGTGATGACAGCAGGCCTATTTCTGTGGCAGATGGTAAGTTGGATGTTTACTTCCTAGTTCTGGTGATCGTCTAGTGACAATGTAATTTGCCTCAAAGTGTAAACAGTGGGACGCTTTGCTAGATTAGTACTTTATAGACTTGAAAAATGTTATCATTGGCTGTATTTTCTAATAGTCCATAAAGTTATACGCATTGGTTTATGTTGATTGCATCTTAGACATATTTAAAAAACTATCGATAGCTGATGTAATGTTTACAAACCAGGTGATCACAGTAACTGTTATTATGATCAAATATAATGTGTGTTTATATATAAATGTTATGTGACTAATTTAATAGATAGGGTTTCAGTAGTGTTGCAGTTTAGTATTTCAATATTGTGTTCATATTTAATGTCATCATTTGTGCAATTTGTTGTCAATAGTGCACTGTTTTATTTTAAGTTTTCAAGTGTGTTTGTTCTATAATTTTGAAGCTTATTCAGTGAAGTTTGTTATTCATATGCTGTATTTAATGTAAATCTCACTTTTTGTTATACATCATTACCAAATATAGTAGACATTTAATAATTTCTACATTTATCAATTTCTTCATTATTCAGAAGCTTACATTATGACAATAAACCTTTTATGACAGTTCTTGACCCATGTTTGTTCACAGTCCCACACTGGTGTGTCATCGACATCGACCGCATCAACGCGTTGCTTGGGAAGATTCACTGCCCACACTGCCAGTGCGAGAACATGTGACAACGGGCGATCACAAGGGGTTTGCGCTGCACTTGACACTTCGCTGCAGCAAGTGTCATTCAGAGCTCGGCAGTGCCTTTTCATCTCCGGTGCTTGATACTGGCACCAACCCTCAGCCGTTTGCCATCGATGACATCATGGTGCTACTTTTCAGCCGACTTGGCCTGGGCTATACAGCAATGAAAGAGTTTCGCGGCGTACTTGGAATTCCAGGTATGCATCTGGAGACATTTCAAGAAAAAGAAAAGAAGGTGATTTTCAAGACAGTAGAAGTGACTAATGCTGTGCTACAGCAGAGTGCTGACGTTGTTCGTGCGATGCACCAAGCCACCAACCCAGGTGATGAAGATGAGGAGGAGGATTCCGTATGCATAACTGTCAGCTTCGATGGAACCTGGCGAGGTCATGACAGGGCTGGTAGTGGACTACGAGGTCCTGTCCATGTACTGCAGCTGCAAGAAGGCAGAGTTTGGAGCACACTCGCCTGCCTTCACTGCGTGGTATGCCGAGCACCGGGATGACTTCTCCGTGAACTACCACGGCAGGTCGAATGCCATGGAAGTGGAGGCAGCGAAGCGTCTGTGGGAGCGATCAGTTAGCAACAATGGACTCATGTACACATGGATGCTCAGGGATGGGGATTCGAAGGCATACCAGGCTTTGGTCGAGATGGAGCCATATGGCCCTGACATTCCCATTGTTCGAGAAGAGTGTGTGAGCCACACAAACGCATGAGCACAGCTCTTCTCAAACTGACGAAGCAGGAGAAACTTGGAGGGCTTGGCCGTGGTCGTCTGACGAAGGATAAGGCGATGCGGCTGCAGCAGTACTATCGCTATGTGATCACAGTGAGTGGCGGTGACACGGACAACATGCGGGACAGAGTGTGGACAACTCTGTTCCACTGCATGAGTACAGACGAGAAGCCCCATCACACGTTGCCCTCGTGGTGCAAACTCCTGGTGTTTTAGCAGCGAGCACTGGCGACCGACGAAGAACTACCATCCCATGAACTCCACATCAAGCACCCTCTAGCCCATGGGGCCGGTTTACAGCCACATGTCTGACCCAAACCTCCTCAAGCGACTTGCCAAGGGAAAGACCCAGAACAGCAACGAGTCATTGCACTCCGTCATTTGCAGTCGCTGCTCCAAGACCGTATTTGTCTCACACCGGAAACTGCAAGGGGCTGTCGCTAGAGCTGTTGCTTCCTTCAATGCCGGTGCATCACACCTGACCGAGGTGATGGAGTTCCTCGCGATTGAAGTGAATGAACTTAACCTAGCCTTTGTGGATGAGTGTGACCGGCAGCGGGTTGCCAAGGCAGAGCTGGCTAGAAACTGTTCCTGTTCTAGTTTTTTCAAACACTTGGCAATTATGTTACAATTATTGTGGTTACCATGTTATGGTCTTATGATTATGAGGTCTCATTCAAGTAATCAGCTGTTTTCGGAACATTATCGCATCCTCAATGGTTCTTTTGCATCCCAAATAGAGATGAGATCGACACTAATGTCGATCTCCGCATCACGAGGGATACACAGTCCCCAGTTTTGAGAGCCAGGTTTTTATACCAAATATACCATGCCTGCTTGGACTGCAGTTTGAACTCAAGAGTGTTGGCATGCTTGGCGGATGTGCTAACCACTACACTATCACGTTCTCGGTCATATTGTAAATATGTTTGTTGAGTGGTACAGCATTTTTTTATTATGCTAACTGACCTTGACATCTTAACTGTTTTTGTGTCTAAGTTAGTGCTTTGTTAACTTATATTTTCAAATCTGTGCAATTTATATATGGGTGTCTGTTCTTTTCAGTAAAACATGTAATTGGCAGTTGATGTTGTAAGAAAGCAAACACCTTTAATAGGATTGTTTTGGCTGTTTACAAACATTACTATTCACATTGTGACAGTTCAGTGTCAAATGGATGTTTACAGAAAATCCGAATCATGATGCAAATTACCTTTATATTTCTAAAATGCTAAATTGTAAATTCTGTGGGTGTATTTCATCTCAAACAGTAGTTATTGTGCAAAATTAGTCTCTGGGAAATAAACAAGCACAATTTATTTAATGTTTTGCCTGCTTACAATAATTATTATTCATATTATTACTGTGTAAACTTTGATGCACAATCTGTATAAAACATTTTTGTTTTATCTTTGTATTTATCTTAAAAAAAAAGTCGAAAAATTTGGCATTTTCAATAAATCAGTTTTGAAAATTCTAAATAAAATATAAATATAAAAAAAAATTAATGTTTTTTATACAGATTGTGGAGAATATCTAGGAGAACACATCAGGCTAAGCCAGATCACCATACCATTTTTACTTCCAGAGTTGCAATTTTCTAGATATGCTATAAATGCCACTATTTGGTGGCCATTTTGTTTATTGCCATGGAAACGGGGGTCTGGCAGAACAAATTTTTATAATTTTTTTACTCAGTAATAGCTTTTCTACACCTTGGTTGGCAAAAATTATATTAATTATGCATTTAAAAAAAAGTGTCCTATCTAGCTGCCATAACTCCCCTTAAGTCTGCATTGTTATGCAGAGTGAACTGTTGTAACTTAACACTGAGGTTTAAATCTTCATTGATTGCCTTTTGGAAGTTTTACAACGTGAATGCATGCTACTGTATATACTATCCTTATGTCTTATAATATTATGTATTGCAATAGAGCAACTTTTAAAAGTAATATACTTTTTTTTGCCCTTTGTCAACATTTTATAATATGACATTACTAATTCGGATGTAATTTTCTGCTTTGTTTGTTGCTGTGTTAATTCAATGCTGTTTATTTGTTGTTGTTTGGTGATACTACTTCTGTTACGTACCTCCAGAGCACCGCTACATTGAGCTGTTCATGAAGTCTGCTGGTTCTGGTCGTGGTGGTGGTGGTGGCGGCGGCGGTGGCGGCGGCGGCGGCGGCGGCGGCGGCGGCTCCTACTATGGAGTCAGTGGTGGCTTCGGGGGCGGGTCTTCGGGAGGCTTCGGTAGTGGCGGCAACATGAATAATGGTTTCAACTCGGGCGCGATGTCACAGTCATATGGATCAGATGGTATGGTTTTGCAAGTTACGCCATTTTATTTTCAAAATGTTTGTATTGTCCGGTAACTATGGCTTGATGATGTAGTGGCAATTGAAAAGCTCGTGTTGAATTTTGCGTAAGTGTAAAGTTGAGCATCACCGGTTATGGGCAGCAGTGATATAAAACCATCTACTCATCCAGTCATTGTGACTGTCTAGTTAATATTTTTGGATGATGTGGCACCATGTTAAAAGCTATGGAATGTTTTGTATTAGTAGTACATAAATCACATTAGTATTTACTAATAGGCTGCAACCATGTCAAAAGTGTTCTTATATAGTGCGGTGTCCAGTCCTTAGGACTGCTCAAAGCACTTTCACTTCACCCCCTGGCAAACCTGTTAATTCCAAGGCCATTTCAACTTCTCTAGGAAGCATTCAGCTGTGTTATATGTCATGTCATACATTTGTTGTGTTTGTGCTATCTGTGTGAGACTTGTACAAATGGCAGTTGTCATAATGCATTATTGTTTGTTTCCAGGAAACGGCTATGGAGGTGGATATGGGAGTGGCAACATGGGTGGAAGCGGGAACATGGGAAGTGGCTTCGGAACGGGAATGGGGGGTGGCGGCAACCCGAACTACACAGCGTTCTAATTGAGGGGATCTGTCATCCCAGAGACTTGGTATTGCCAGTGGCTGGCGAAGCCGTTCTAAAGCTACCAGCGACTTCACTGGTCGACTTTATTGACTCTTTGTGACTTTGATGTTAGGCCATGACTACACTGGTGTGCTTCAGTTCAAACGCTCATGGTTGCCGACTGATGCCGCTGTCGTACATGTCTATCATCACTGTACATTTTCAGCAGCAAGTCTGTTAATTGTTTGTGCATGTTGGGGCACATAGCCTGCCCTGTGTCGTTGTTGCTTCTACTGTCTGCCACAATCACTGCCTAGGGTGCTCATAGCTGTCATTCCAATGTGTGTAGACAGGTTTCTATAAAATCTACTGATATCAACCAATTTTGCTGTTTTACAATAAATCAAATAAAGCGTTTAATAAATTTATCAAAGCCATTTGTTTCAACAGCAGTAGTTGGTCTGTTGGTGAACAATATGTGCCCAGTATTGAACGAGTGAAAAGTTATAGATATTTAATCTGAGTGGTGTTGGAACATTCCAGCTTATTGTATGATATCTTGGACTGGCACATTTTTAAAACAGTTCTGCGATTTATCTTCAACCTGGAAACAAGTTTCAGAGGAAGTAACTTCTTTTGGTATTTCCGATGTGTAAATAGTTTTAACGTTTATGCTTTTCATATTTAAATCTTGTGACCTGTACCATGTTTTTCATGCAGATCTAGTGGTATCTGGGCCACATGCATATGTGTATAGTTTCAGTGCGTTTGGCAGATAAAATGGTGAATGAACAAGTATTCTGTCTAGTTCTTTTGATATAAGGCGTTAACAATTTCAGTTGGTTTCGCTGCAAAGTTTTGGCTACTATAGTATAAAATAAACTTATTTATCCACTGTGGGTTTTAAATTGTATTTGGGCTTAGATATACATTATACCCTCCTTGTACGAGTTACACGTTTCTTAGACGCTTTTATTTACCAGTGATTTTCGTCCACTCTACCAAGATATGACGGCTGATTTGAGGGAATACACATCATGTTAACTAACATCAGTGAACCACCCCAACAAGTAGTTACTGGGATATTTAGTAGGGAAACCTTGTTGAATATAACTGTTTTATTCAATAAGCTGTACAGATGACTCCACAGGCCCCAGGGTTGGCAAGTTTCTGACGAGATGGTAAATACCATGGTATTTACCACCTCGTCAGAAATACCTTTCTGACATCAAAATGTCAGAAACACCGTTTTTTAGACATTTTCTTTAAAAAATATCACGTCATTTTCTTTAATGTGTAGATTGTATATTAAATCAACAGTAATGCATTAGTAACCTGTAACGTCATATACAATTGCAACTTTTACTCTGTGCAGTCTATTATATTTGCGTTTTCTACCAATTTGTTAGCAAATAGAAATGATAACAGATCCGTCATTGTTCCAGCTAGCTTTTAAAAGAGCAGGACAGGTGTCGGTCACTATTGGGAAACCATGAAAGAAGTTGGGTGGGTGTATGTGCATACCAGACTGGTATGCACCTACACCCACCCGAACTGGCATGCGAAATTTTGTTGAGGCATGGCCCGTGGGTTGCAAGCCGGGCTTGGGCCCAAAGCCCAGCCCGTGCTGGCACTAATGCCAGTAATAACTTGAAGGGACTGGGTTAGGACTGCACATACCTGTGTGCCTGTGTCAATAAGCCAATTGGGAGCCAACAAGAGTTAAGCAAAACTTAAGCAATCGAGACAGAACTGTACTGTTATACTGTGAGCTGATAATGAGCTGTGCACAGCTTCATTGTGTAAGATTAGACAAATTGATATCAAAGAAATATTCAAGGCAGGTCCAGGCAATTATTTGAAGTCCCGATTTCCAGAGCGGAGCTATAAAGTGAGCTACTACTAAATGTTGTAAGAGCATTGTATGAGTGTGCTTTTATCATAACTTATGTGCACCTGTCTGTGCTTGATGGAGGTATAAGCTGATTGGTCCAATGCTTTCTACTTAGCAAGATGCTAGTGCCTGGCCAGCCACCAGTTGCTACACCTTGGCCAGCCACCTGTTGCTACACCTTGGCCAGCCACCTGTTGCTACACCTTGGCCAGCCACCAGTTGCTACACCTTGGCCAGCCACCAGTTGCTACACCTTGGCCAGCCACCAGTTGCTACACCTTGGCCAGCCACCTGTTGCTACACCTTGGCCAGCCACCAGTTGCTACACCTTGGCCAGCCACCTGTTGCTACACCTTGGCCAGCCACCAGTTGCTACACCTTCACATAGAGATACACTGTTACATGTGAAGGAAGTGCAAATTGATTACCCACATTTTTTTTAGACATTGTCATTGAATATTGACTTAATAGTGCTAGTAGCACCCCTGCTTGTACTGTGTTTAAGGGCGGCAGCCCAGCTAAGGCTGTGTGGGAACATTTTGTTCAAGTGGAAAGTAATGGAAAAACAGTTGCTAGATGCAAGTTCTGTGG
Organism: Lamellibrachia columna; assembly: GCA_963662155.1. Lineage (NCBI taxonomy): Eukaryota > Metazoa > Annelida > Polychaeta > Sabellida > Siboglinidae > Lamellibrachia > Lamellibrachia columna. The sequence continues at coordinate 54,862,021 of OY759266.1, forward strand.
TCAGCAGATGTGATAGAATGCTGGTTCATCACACCAATTGCAGTAACCGTTATAATACTCTGTTATAATTATACAACCATGGATATAAGGAACACCAAATATAAGGAACAGTTTGACCAAGTCCCAAAATGTTCCTTGAACTTCCTTCTGAATATAGTGAGAGTCCACTATATCATTTCTCCAAACAGCAAAATGAAGTCAATAGACATTTAATTATTACTCCTCCATTTCATAGGTTATATAATTAGCAAAATCATAATTTTATATAGCATATATTAGATTCTGACATAGGAAACCAGTCAGAAACTAATATAACATAATACACAATGCATTATCACTACCAATTATCCATATTATAATTTTATATAATAGGAACACCTCGATAGTGATAAATTCCAGCGAGTTGATAGTTAATTGCAGAATCCTCCAAAATATTAAGATTAACCTAAACCCTGTACAGTTCATATAATAGCCACAGAAATTTCAGCATAACAAATTAACATCCCAACATCAAGATGTTTTTAAAATGGCAGCAATATTTATTTTTCCAGTAAACTAATGAACAACACATTTTTCACCTGATCATACAGAAGTGGGGGAAATTTTATCAGCACTAGTGTATATATTCAGTAAAACCTCATTTAGTCCATTTTATTCAGTATTGTTTTTGTGAACAAATCTCAACACTAAATTGTTTCATTATACTGTGCTTCACCTATCCACATGTTTTGTTAATCCAGCCAAAACCCTTGGGAACAAGTGTGCGCATAAACAAGGTTCCACTGTGTAAACAAACTTGACATTTCAGCACTGCAATTTATTTTTTTTAATTTTCACCTGTACTTTTGTCAAGATAATTACTAGGGTGTGAGGGAATTGTAACTTCGTAGACTAGACTTGTACATACAGCACACAACCTGCTGGTGGAATGAATGCAACCGATGCACCATTATACACAGCTTGATTTACTTGAATTAAACCTTTATAACAAGCCCTTGAAGGAGGCTGCTTTGGAATTCTGCATTCATATAGGACTGCAGAATGTTCAGTTTTCATGGCCAGGAAACAACTGTAGAATCCCTGACGTCGTTATGACCCATGCACTAGACACAGCCGTGTGTTCAGGTGTCCTGGTCATCTCCTACTGCTCCCATGCGAGTCGGGTCCTGTGAAGGGTAGTGTATGCCAGACATGGGGTGGGGTGGTCTGACAGGGCTCCAGCCTGGTGGGGGGCCCATCATGCCAGGTGGCATCATGCCAGGTGGAGGTGGTGGCATCCGCATACCTGTGCCAAGAAGAAATAAGAACACAAATGTTACTGTGACGTCCTTACGTTTTCTTTTACATAAGAAAAGGTCAGAATGTATTTTCTAGTTGCGTTGTGTAGTTATTTCACATCTGAAAGTGATCTCTAGAACTAATATTTCACTTTTAAAAAGGATCTGTAGTAATGCCTATGTAAAAATTATAAAAATCTGCTTTTTATTGCCCTATGAATGATTGGTGGCCCATAAGGGGCTGAAAAGGACTACTGCACCTAGTAGTCAAAACATTGAGTTAAAATCTGTAGTTGTAACTAAAGAAACATGTTTAACTAGTTTAGCTTGTTGAACTAGTGTAGTTTTATCAAAACAATATTTCAGACCAGATTTTTTATTAGTATGACGGTTATGGTCATTGTGAGAAACAGTCAAAAGGAAACTAGATGGTGGATGGTAAGACAATACTTTTACCACCAAATCTTCCCAAATACTGCTAAAAATGACACTTTCAGGCTTTGGTTAAAATTAGTGGTCACGAACTCCATTTGTTCTAGAAAATTCATATCCCCAATATGACGACACATCAACCATTTGACAAGAGGGATACGTACCTGGGGGCATCATCCTGGGTGGACCTCCGTCCATCATCATATGGCGAGGTGGCATGGGCATGCGGGGCGGCATACCCATGCCAGGGTGGGGTGGCATCATGGGTGGGGCAAGGTTGAAATAGTTTTTGGTGACATTCAAATCCTCTGGGGGCAGTGGAACAGCTACAACAGAGAGACAGCAGTGACACAGTGTCTAGTCAACTGGTATTGTCCTCGAGGGCAGATACAACATTTCTGGGTCAGACAGCAGTTAATATTCCTATAGGCAGTCATGTTGCCATATATTCCTATAGGTGGTCATGACTCATTAGTGTCACTCATTAGTGACACCATGGCAGAACTGTGACCTGGGTAGCGTTTCACCACCATTCTTACAAGGTCATTTGCTCTTAAAAATTAGTTTTGCTCATTAAGGTAGCCGGGGCAGCTATTATATGCTTGTCTTGAATTGAGTGGTTTCAGTAGAAGTTTTTAAGATAAATTAATGAAGCTGGGGTGGCTATTGTATGTTTGTCTTGAATTGATTAATCTAAAAAGTTTTTAAGATGAATTAACCATTTCTTCACAGATTGTAGTTGAAATACTATACAATATACCTGATTAAAAAATTTGTAGTTTTTCATTTATTTGGTTATGTTACAAGGTTTAAAATTTTTTTTTGTAAATGTGAAAAAATAGCCACTAAAAACAAAGTTTAATCATTTTGAGAATCATTTTAACATGAACCAATTATGTGAATGAATTAAGCAAAAGGTGGATGGCAGCCTTAACCAATCGTAATTTACTGCTGTATTACGTTGCATGTACGTAAGATGCATTCATAAGCAAAATTGCAAAGTCGTGAGTGTAGTTTTTCTCAAACAATATTTGAAACATAATTTCCTGGTTATTAATGAAAACACAATCTCAACCAATGCTTTTTTTGTTGAAATGTAGTTTTTCAGTGGCGTTTTATTGACAAAACATAATGGCCATTTGTAATATTGACATGTCCCCTTAATTAGCCGCCACAACATTGTAGCGCATGCGGACGTTACTATGGAAACATTGTCGCTTTTCCGGGAACTCAATGGTATTTCCAAAAGGACTGCATTTTTAAAGGATGGATTGGCGAAATATGACGTTAGTGCCGGGTGATTGTTTGTGGTGTCGATATTTAGATCAGTATATCTTAGCATGTTATGAAGAAAAAAATCAATTGATACGCTAGCTGCCCTGCCACCATAACCATTTCTTTATCAATTGTACTTGAAATATTATATAATCCAGATTAATAAAATGTTGAGTTTTTCATTTAATTGGTTATGTTACAAGATTTTAAACACATTTTTGTAAATGTGAAAAAATTGCCACAAAATGCCAAATTATATCATTTTGAGAAAATTCTCATCACCATGAATAAGTTAAGCAAAAGTTTAATGAGAGCCTAAAGTGGCAGTGTATTTTTGACACAAACCCTTCAACAATGATAATTCTAATTTGTGCAATGTTGCCTACATGTAAGATGCGTTCATACATCAAATTGCAGCATTTAAGTGTTGTAGTTTTTTTTTAAAATAGTAAGTTAAGCATCATTTCCTGGTTGTTAGTGATAACAGAAATGTCAATAGATACGCGTATCATGCTTGAAATGTGACAGGTTTTCACTGACGTTTTATGTATTGTTGACAAAACATTAATTTGCCCCTTTAATTTGTTGCCACAAAGGCCCTTGAATCTGTATTTGTAACGTGTTGTTGTCTACGATTTTAGGTCATACCAGCCATCTGACAATCACGTGGCATGGCGTGTTTAAGATCATTTTGTTTGGCCTGTAGCATCACCAGCTTCAAAGCCACAATAAACTACGTCAGCGCTGATATTTGCTAGTTTAGGATATGACTAGGAATCACAGTAACCAGACGACATGTTCCACGTTCATGGTGAACGAACAAAGCAAGTTCGAAGATCGAAGCACAGACGGTTGTTACTATGGAAACATTGTCGGCGTTTTTAAGACGGGGGGGGGGGTGATTTCCAAAAGAACTGTTTTTTAAAGGATGGATTGGCGAAATACGACGTTAGTGCCGGGTGATTATTTGTGGTGTCAACATTTAGTTCAGTTCCTATTAGGAAAAACACTATGATGAAGTGTGTTTCACTAAGAATTCATCATAAAAATTGCTTCTACGATGCTCCTTACTAACGCCAAGGTTGAACTGCTCTTTAGGAAAACATATATTATAGAAAGTCAAATGTTTATTATCTTGAGTCCAGTTTTATTAAGATTATCTAGTTTTTTTACAACCAAATAAGATTTCAAAATATGGGTGATGAATAATTTGCAAATGGCTATTGATTATAGCATACATTATGTAGTGTACAAATGGCTATTGATTATAGCATACATTATGTAGTGTACAAATGGCTATTGATTATAGCATACATTATGTAGTGTACAAATGGCTATTGATTATAGCATACATTATGTAGTGTACAAATGGCTATTGATTATAGCATACATTATGTAGTGTACACGGTGTCATGGAACATTTAATTTTTTTTCTTAAAGTTGCCCAATACCATGCCAATCTTATTGACATTCTGTAACTCTAACTTACCCCCAGGAAGCCCAGGCACTGGCTCCAACTTCCTTGGCCCATCCTCCTCTCCCTTCTTGGGAGCTGTGGGAAGCTGAGCCTGGGATCGTCCCCATTTAATGTTGAGTCGTCGTCCATTCATGATGAGTTTGTCAAAGGATTTCTCGACAGCGCTCTCTGCTGATGCCCGCTTCGTGAACTGTACGAACGCACACTGCTGTCGACTGACGACTGTTATGGAGCGGATCTCACCAAACTGGTAGAAATGGTCCCTGAAAATCAAGGTCCTTCAATGAGTACATCAGTGCTGTGACAGCAGACCATGCTGTGGCTAGAAGCAGAAAGCATTTGTACAACATTGTCAACGTTATTAAAATGGAGGGCTACATTCAAGACAAACATGGCCTGATTATTTAGAAACTAAAAGAGCAAAATAACACATGTGTAGAAATACAACATGCTTCCATAAACATTACTATTACCATGTATTCATGTTCATTATTAACATTAATTATTGACATAGGTAGACTTTCAGCTGTGTTGAACCATTTTTTATCAAAATTTTGGTTCAGCCTGTCAAATTCAATATCACACCAACAAACTGAACAAAATTAATCTGGCATCCAACTACATGGCAATAGGTTGTAGTTGCAGTATAATCCTTTAGTGCAATATTATTTTGTAACACAACCCAAAGACCTTCTATAAATGTCTTCTGTGCTGTCCCATTTCCAGTGACACAACAAATGACATACTTGAGATCTTTCTCTGTGACGTTGTCTCCCAGATTGCCCACATACAGCGTTGTGATGCTGTTGTCCTCTGGGGGGTCGAGGGCAGGCATGGACGCATACCGTTCCATCAACTTGTCGGCCACTGGATCATTCACACCATAGTACCGATCCTTGATATTCTGATCTGCTAGAGGATCATCTGGATCTGTTGGTTTCTCGTGTCTTAAAATAAAACATGTAACTTAGTTTGTTAAGTATATTGTGTAATCGAATTAATTAAATATAATTATCATCTAACTTATTTAATAAGGCATTTGTGTAATTTTGCTAATTAAAAGTGTCTGTATTATCAAAAATATGCGACACCAATAAGCGGGGGGGGGGGGTATGTGATAACAATACGCATGGGCGTACCTATAGGGGCATTCCTCCCCCCTCTTGCATTCACCCTTCACCCAGAAGGAACAGATGTGGGGTCGGTTGCGCTTGTAGTAGGGTGTGGTGCGGGCAAGCTTGAGCAGCATGTCGCTGACCGCCTTCGCCTTACCAACTGACCCCACTGGAGTTGTGCCGTCAGTGTTGGCAATCTGTCAACACGCAAACACTCTTTGATATACACAATGACGTGGGGACAGTTTTATTGTCAACAAACAACAAGATGGTGATGTTTTGGTTGTGTAAACAACCACATGATTAAAAATATTGCAATATAACTAACCTGTCTATACAGCATGTATTCATTTCGATAACTGCATCTACATATTTATTATTCAGTGTTTGTGTTCCTCTGTGTTCGTAAAGGCTTTTAATTGTTAACTGCTGACATACATGCATGCACACCTTCCAAGTTGCAGAAGTAGTGAACATTCATCTATCAGTGGCATTAACTTCAACAGATTCAAAGCCACACAAGAGCAAAACAAACATTTGGAACAACCTTCTTTGATATGACTCAACAATAATATTGGTATTAAATTTGTGTACATTTATGCACATCAAGGAAAACAAAAATATCCTGAACAGAAAAAGTACTCCTAATAAACAAAAAGTGTGTGAAACAATGACGGTCAGCTTCACACAGACCTCTCGCTCCATGTTCTGTGTGTAATACTCCTTATTCACGTCTGACCGCGGCATTTCATCAGCAATCTTCAGTGCAGCATCACGCACTTGCACTGGAAGACCTTCAAACACACAAATACTGTGTCACACGCAGGACTAGGCCCCATGCACTGGATAAACTGCAATGTCCAAGCCTCCAAGTAGCCTGTAGGTAAAATGACATTGCCCCTCAAATGTAAAAAAAAACCACATTCAAATAATTTCTCATACTTGGATTTTTCTAAATACTATAAAATGTGTACAAGCCTCAGAGGTGGGAACAAGGAACACATGATTCTACCATAACAGTTGTCCTATCAGGTAATATATGTAAACATACTTACATATCATTGAGTAAAAACAGTATGCAAATAAAAAAATTTATATGGCCAAAAAGGTCCCACCAGGTAGAAGTCATGTATCAATGTTGGCAAGTCACTTGACCACATGTAGTATAATCCAATCACAATTCAGCTCATAAAATATTTAAAACTTCATTATCACAAACACTGCATGCACGCAGGTCGCAGTATACAACTAATAGTTAATGTTGAAATATTTTTAAACCACAATTTTTTTTTTTACTGCGTATTCTACTTGCCATATTCTAGATCGAGTAAGCAGGTCTGACATATGTTCTTGAGTTTAGAGCAGGTCTGACAGATCTCTGTCTTCTTGAATCTCATGCGGGCGCCTGGACACCAGCGGAACACAGTGAATGGACGTGCACAGATCTTACATTCCTTCGCAAATTTCTCCTTTGTCTGAAACAAGATGATGTTATATTTACATGAATTCATGAAGGACCACACACAAGTAGTCACAACTGTTTGCAGAAACACAACACACAAAGTAAAAACAACACATAGAAAAGAATCAAGCAGTCATTAGCATTTAGTCATTGGTTAAATAAATTATCATGTCCTTTACTACCAGTCTTTTCTAGATCATACTGTTCGATTTATAAAAATGAAAGTTTCTATTTTAACTCTGTTCATTAGGAAAAAAAACACAATTTATTCAAAGCACTTGTACTTAAAGAATAAGAGCAACTACAAGATATCTGGATGACATTCAAAGTGCAAAAATTTTTTTTACTGGCAATGTCAGAGTCATATCAGCTGTGTTTGCTAATAGAACATACCATGCGAATGTAAGGGTTGTCTCCTAGGCATGTCTGGCACAAGACTGGGAATTCCTGCAATGCAAGAAAGACACGTTATACTCAATACTGTATGTCTTTAGGGAAACAAGGCTTCTTTATTATCAGGCGTTTCACATTGTTCAATAATATATTTATAAAAATGAAAAGTTAATAACGCAACAATAACAGACCATGCTAAAAGAAACAACTGTGTTATTGAGTTGGAGGACGCTGAAATTACCGTAAGAGAAAGCAACAGAAGTGTGTGCTGGATAAAGGAAGCCCCCTGGATCGGGGGGGGGATCCATGTGTGGGACAGCCTGCTTGCCTTACCATCTGGCAAGCAGACGAACTAAATCCCACAATTCAATTCCTGAAGAAGATAACCGAAGATTGTTAAACTATTGAGATTAAGTTAACTTCATAGCTGTGGCATATTGCATAATCATGCAATTTTCTTCTTGACACAACTATGAAGTTAACTTACTTTTGATGTTTCAACAACCTTCGGTCAACTTGAACATTTTCAACAGCATACATAGTATTATATACATGCTACATAATATATCAAATTAAAGCCTATACAGTATACTTAATTAAGTTAATAACTGTTAAAGGTGATGTGGGTTGAGATAACCGTAATTCTACAACTGATTGTATAGCTAGATCACAATCAGATGTCCATTTGTGTTGCACTGAGGGTAAACAATAAAGTGCTTTGGATTAATTTCTTATGTGGTCTAACTGAGAGGTACATACGATGGGCATGCAGCCTTAAAGGAGGTTTTCTTATTCTTTTATGGCTTAGGAGTATTTCTTATATATTGCATGATAAATCCCTGGAGGTTACGGACAGAACAGCAGGAAATAATGTCACAAGACACCAGATAATTATATATATGTGGTGAAAACACATCTCTAGTTATATATTTTTAGGTACTAATGACATAATAGCTTACACCCATTCAAATAACAAAAAGGGTGAAACTACATTTGAATTTCAAATAAGCTCACAATATAACGTTCGTTTCTTAGGATTCCTGCAAAATGTTTTCTATGATTTTCTTCAACATTTCACAGCACATTAATACTCACATGCTGCGTGTAATTCATTAAAATCAACTTTTCAGAAAAACGCACCCAAAGGAGATACCCATCAATTTCCGTCCAGCCTGGTGAATGAATTAGAAATGTTGGAACATTGCCATAAAATCAATTATTTTGTTATTCTGTACCTGTCGGACAAAGACGGACACAGTGGGTGAATTGAGTGTTGAACCACTCTGTGGCTTTTGATGGCCACAGACTACATTTATGATCCATCTGTCATTACCAACATAAAGAGTCCCTAGGACAGTGACGACTGCATGTTATGAGTGAATTTATGAGTGAAGTTTTAACATCGCCAATGGATAGATCCAAACCTGAGATCATTTCAATGATTGCCCAGAAACAGCAAATCTGACAAGACTTAAACCAATATGGAAAGATAAAAACATCACCCTTCAATTCAAAATCAGAAGGGTGATTTCTATATGCATGCAAGACATGGACTCTTACATCTGAACTACAAAGAAGAGTACAAGCCATGGAAATGAGGTGCTATCGAAAGATCCTTTGCATCTCATACAAGGACCATGTCACCAACAAAGAGGTCCACAACAGAATCATTTGATTTGTCCCAACAGCAGAAAAACAGATAAATTACATTGAGAGGCAATATAAATTATACAGATATACACGTTACATACAAATATTGAACTGTACAATAACATAACAATAACATAACAATAACATAACAATAACATAACAATAACATAACAATAACATAACAATAACATAACAATAACATAACAATAACATAACAATAACATAACAATAACATAACAATAACATAACAATAACATAACAATAACATAACAATAACATAACAATAACATAACAATAACATAACAATAACATAACAATAACATAACAATAACATAACAATTAACAAATAACCAACAAAGTAATACACTATGCAACAATAACAAAATTGCTGTGGAATGGGAGACTCCTACTAAGAAAAAACGAACAATCAGGCCTGACAAGGCACAGTTAGGGGAGCAAGAAGAACAGGAAGACAGAGGAAGAGGTGGGAGGACAACATCAGAAAGTGGACAGGCCTGGACTTCTCAGGGCAGCAGACGACAGGCAGAGGTGGAGATGATGTCACTCCGGGTTAAGGGATTGATGATGATGATGAATGGATAAATCAGAGGCGACTGGTCCAAGGAAGCGAATGAACATAGAAAGAGGCGAGTTGATGTCAGTGCCTGGGAGGAAATACTGCCAGATTGCCCCCAAAATTAACTTGTTAATTTATAGATGGTGGGATCATAGTTACACCATCACACTCAATTCGGCCACAATTCGGCTACTGTTTCCATCTTTGTCTGCCAGGAAGAAAAGCATTATGGTAAATAACTATAAATAACTGCCTTTGTGGTTTTTTTAATACATCGCCAATTGGTACATCAGAGGCCACTGGTGCAAGGAGGCAAAGGAACGTAGAAACTTTTTAGAAAGAGGCGAGTGGATGTCGGAGATACTGCCCGACTGCCCCCAAAGTTAGTGCATTAATATAGAGATACACATTATCCTTTTATTTTTTTTAATTAGACACTGTGAATCTCTTATTCTGTTTATTAATAGGTATTCTCCTACTATTACCAGTGTAACCACGATCCACTTAACTGACATCTTGATATTATGTCACACTCACTAGGAGCTGAAATAACCACTTCTGGTGTTTAACCACAAGCTCTAAGATTAAGCATCATAGGGGCTACGGACAGTACAGTTGTACTAAATGTGGCAGTTAATTTGTATTGAAAAGACTTTGTTGAGCAATATGTGATATACCATTCATTCTAGTATGTTTTACACATATTTGGTATTATTTCATACCTGCAATGGTTACCCAATTTGTTTTCTTTTTAAATATATTTGATGGTTCATATTCAAAGTGAAAATTATTTCGACAGTATTGTTACTGTTTATCACAAATACACATGTTGCAATACCATAACCTACAAATCTAGTAAGACAAATCATGTACTAGTACTTAATCATCTACTAGTGTAACACCAATTGTAGAATATCTTTAATTAATGTAAAACATGGTGGGCCACGGACAGGACAAAATGAACTCTAAATGAGTAGACTGTGTCTGGGGCTATGGATGTTGGTATGATGACGAGTTTCCTTCTGTACTCCTCAGCATCCTACCACATTATTAATCAGACACAATATACCCATATAATGGGCTTTTTCATTAAGGTCATAATTCAATCAAATAAAATGGGAGATATGGCAGCTAGATAGCATTTTTTTTGCAGTTAATGCCATTTTGTTATGCCTAAACTGTAAAGTTGGTTTTTTTCTTAGTAAACATATATTAACATTTTTAAGCCTTAGCCCCCTGTTTCCATGGCAACAAACAAAATGGCCATCATAAAAAGGAATTATAACCCTTCTAAAAATAACAACACTTAAAAAGTAATAAATATTTTATCATAATATTTTCACATTCAATATTGGCTTAGTCAATTCCAGAACTCCTCTAAAAAATGTCCAACATTATGAATATTTTTCTTCTTCTGAATTTTCAAAGTTATGATATTCTAAATGTAACATTTGTCGACACATTTTTATTCACTACCCCAAGATATTGTACAAAACAATGCATTTTAAAGAATTTTTTTTAGATTATGCAGGTGAATACACCAATCCAAACCAGAAGACCATATCATTTTAAATTCCAGAGTGTTGTAATTTCTCATTGCCAAAATGTCATTTCTTGTAAATGGCCATCAAATATTAAATGATGGCATTGATTACATGGTAGATGCAAGCTTTATCCATGAATAAAACTACTAAAAGTAGTATCATGATTAATGAAAATAACAATCAGAAATGAGCCACATAATAAAATTATGCTTGAAGACATTAGTTAAAGGCAACAAAAGTAACTAGCCATTCTTAGTAAATATACTGTGGGCCTATGGCCATGACAAAAGTGAGCTATGGACAGGACACTTCAGTTTTTCATTTGTCATGGGAGAAGCATGAACCAATGTCTCAAATTGCACAAATATTTTACCATTATATATTCCAGTTAAGATGTTCTATGAACACATCTTGAGGTCAACCATATTACTAGGGAAGATGGGTATACGGTCTGTGGACAAGACAAAGAGTCTACAGGCAGGACATTTCATTTTTAATTTGCTATGAAACAAGCAGTGTTTCAGAATGAACCAAGTTTGGACCATTACATATTCCAGTTAAGATGTGCTTATAGCACATTTTGAGTTCATCAGCATTACTAGGGATGACTGGGGTGTAGGGTCTATGGACAGTACTGATTTTGTTTGCACTAAATGTCATGCTGCAGTCTTAGGCCTGTATACAGATAGTCAGATAGATATATGCTTAGAACATCCATACAAAATTGTTTGGATCTCTAATAATGTTGTCAGACAATGAGGAGATGCACAAATAAATTAAATAGACTAATTAATATAAACACAGAGTCAGTGAATTCAGGGAACTAATGAAAAACACACAAATTTGGTAACATATATTAAATATATATAGTCATTTAAAATATGACTCCGTATATAGGCTATTTTTATTTTAACGTTGCAATCTGAAATTGCTATTATTTTAAAGGTAGTTTGCATAATTATTTGCTGCCAATATACAGGAATAAATAGTTGCACATGCTAGGTAATTTATTTTGTTTCATGTTGCAAGCAAGGAAAAGTTCAGTTCAAATTTTCTAATGGCATATATATATATATATATATATATATATATATATATATATATATATATATATATATATATATATATATATATATATATATATATATATATATATATAAATATATATATATATATACACACACACACATATAACCTCAACATAAAATGATGGCCCCAGTAATTCCTATGTTAGAACATACAGGCTGGTAACATGGTGAAACTCGCTAATGGACAGGGTTGAGCATATTTCATGAACCATGTTGATACTCTCGAAAATGTTACTGCCTGAGTCGCACTGGTAGTGGCATTGCATGTTGGTAACAGGAAAAAAATCAGACACAATCTTTATTCAAACTGAAATGCTTTTTTTGCAAAATTCTACGAATTGTCTACAAACATCGGGCATGACCCAACAGTTCCTTGAATTTTGAGGCATCCTTGCACTTCCAGGTAGGTAAAATGTGTTTCTGTATTTCTCTGGCTCAGGGTTCTAGTTTGATTCCTGACATTATGTGCCTTTTAATATGTATTTTTGGCATCATATTTTTTATTACATTATTATGAATTTATGTGTTTATGGATGTGCTTGTAGTTGGTAAGGGTGATTTGAGCCTGAGCGTCTGTCAGCGTACTAAAATCTGTTTGGCCAGAACAGCAATTTTATGTATTTACTATGTCTGTTTCAAAACATTAACACAGTAGCAGGTGTTTAACAGGTTGGGTCAGCTTGAAGTTGAGGCTTGGAGGCTGGCCTTGCCTAGGCAGTCATCCCAGCTAGCCTAGGGGCGGAGATCTTCACCGGCATTTGCTAAAGCGCCATTTTGGCAGTTCCGTAGCCAAATGGCTACGGAACTAATAACTTAAGTTTTAAAACCAATATGCAGTAACCATTTCACATGTGTATTCTGTGACATACAACCGACACTTGGGCGTCAAGAAACTGAAGAAATGTGCTCCAAATAATTACTTATGAGTACTTTTATCGGTGACATAGAAAACATTTCACAATTAGCCGCCATACTGTGCACGTGATGTTGCCTTTGGGTCACATGATCAAATGCGATTTCGTGCAGAATGAGGCCAGAATGGGCCAGCAGCAGACATAAATAAAACACCCGTTAGTAGTTTATAGGGGCATGATTAATGATGTAACTCCATGGCCAGCAGATGGCAATTCTTAGCGTAACCTTATATAGATCCACGGGATTCACGCTTGGTATTCTCGCTCACAACAACATCCGGTTATATACAAATGTTGACAAGCGTTCTGACAAAAAGGTAATAATTTCACACTTTTACATGGTTATTGTCAGGTAACTTTAGTGATATACATATAAGAATGCATACAGACACGAAAGACGTGTTTATTGCTCTGTTTATGGCGTTTTTGTAAGGTTTCACGAAAATACTTTTGATGAACGAGATCTTCGCCCCTACTACAGCAACAGCCAGATAGAAAAACATTGTAGGGCGATTGACTTTGCCTAGCCCTAGGCCTTGGTCCTGGATTTGATTCTTTTTGAGCTTTTACTTAGACTTGTCTTTAGTTTGACTGTTTAATAGTTGCATCGTGTTTGTCCATATCACTATCCTCGTGCCCTACAAGATCATGTAGGATGTCAACTATCAGTTTATACACTCACGGAATCTTCCCAGTTTTGTCGATTGTAAGTATTTGCGCCTTTGGACGTCGCCATCGCGTAACGAAACTTCTTCTCGCACTCGTTTTGTTGACCGGAAGTCGCTTTGTTCAGTAACGGTACAACGAAGAAAATGTGTGCGTACGGTTCTAGGTGAATTTTTTTTTTTAATATGCCAAACAGTGTTTTAACCAATGTGCTTTCACATGCGTGTCAACCTGTGATTATCGAATTGACTGAGATAATTAGCTAGTCGACGCAGGCCGCGGCTCCCTCGATCGCATCTGCATGGTCGCCTCGCTCCACCCCACACAACAACAATTTAAACCGTCAAAGCAAACACAACAAAGTAATAAAAAAACTAAGTATTTTACGCAGACAAATGAATCGTTGAACACCTGTGTATATCCTGTTGTTATAAACGATGGCAGTCTTTCCTTTCCGTATTGGCCGGTTTACACGAGCGATAATTGCCAGATTGGTCGGCCGACCCGGAGTCGCGCAGTTTCTCGATACAAAACTGTGCTCTTCCTACTTAATTGTTCCCTGCTGTACAGGGGCGAGGGTCATGTAAACACCATCGCAACAATGTGTGGCTACGTACGGTTGTGTCGATGGCATTGGGGGATGGGTCGAATCTGGCTGATACTCGGCCGCGAGTTTGAATCAGTGGTAAATCAGCGACTGATAGTGGATGCAACCATTGTGGTCATTGATCAAAACTCAAGTCAATAGATAGCACTCGCAGTGTCTATACACGTAATTACATCGCTCGTCTAAGCGCACACATATTTTATAGTTGCGCACTGTCCTGCGACACGGTATCAGTGCCGACCAATTCGGACACAAATTTCCAGCCTTAATTCCTGCGACAGTTCATAACTTGAGTTTGAGCTGTAGCATATAGTTTTCCTTTTTTACTTAGAGAAGGGCAGCAGTTGACCAACTCTAGGTGATTTTCAGTGTCAATCTTATTTTTACCTTCGAAAAGCTCATAGTTAACAAACTTGACATTAATTGATGTGTCGCAATTCATTAGTTTTTACGTGGCGAAAATGTATAAAAACACTATAACTGCCTGTTCATATTACCTGGATGATTGTGTCATCATATATTTATACTTGATTGTATTACTGTGCCTATACATACTGGATGGTTAAATGTGCTTTAAAATATGTTTTTATGCTTCCTCCTCAGTGTAAGATGTATTTCTATTTCTTGGACAATAAAGTTATTATTGTTATTAATATTATTTTACGGATAAGCACGATTCACAAATGATAAAATGACAAATTAATTCACGTTATTAACCAATTTTATCGCAAATTAGTTGTCCATTGAACATCAAATGACGGATATTTCTCCGGGACGAATTAAGATATTGGCTAGACGTCTATGTCAAAACGACGGAGACTCCGCGCCGTACGAATGATGTAGAGTTGACATGTAAATTTATTCAGTGCATTTATGTTTGTGGTTCAGATAGATAGATAGATAGATAGATAGATAGATAGATAGATGTTTATTCACTCTAACCACGTACGGTGGTACATATAGAGGATCACAATTTCACAAATACATATATAAACCATGTGTTAAACAAAATAGAGATATTTACTTGTTAAATAATAATTAAAATAATAAATAAAAACCAGTATTCTACTATACTAATTATGAACAAGACATGATTACGCGGGTTCTTGGATAACATACACTAGGTGGAACATTGAACATATAGTTTTAAGCCATGCAAAATTTGCCAGACTGTCATGCAGTTGTGTCTGATTCATTGTTCTGTAGCGTATGTACAAATTAGGTACATTAGGATCCATTCTAATATGTGAAAGCATGTATTTAATTTTCAAGTCATCTAACTTAGTACATTCATATAGAAAGTGAATTTCATCCCCTATAACAGCTTTATCAAAAAATTTACAAAGTCTCTTAATTATTTCTAGAGATATTAAGTTTTCTTTGGTTATTAACAAGAAATTTGTATGTCTCTATTCTAAATTGAAATAATGTTTTTTCAGTGCTCTGTTAGAGTTTCGGTATACCTTTCTTTTCCATGTGAATATTTAAATAGTTTATACATTGCATTATTATCATTAATAATATTAATGATAATAATGATATTATCATTTATTATTCTACTGTGCCAAAGTTGTTTAAATTGATCATATTCACATTTGTATACAATCTTGGCATTTATTTTATAATCCTGTGTTAACCATATATAATTCATTTCATTACTTTGAAAATGTTTACTAATACATTTAATCCAAGGTGATGAGTGCACATTTTGACAGTGAAGGTTATATAAGATTGCAAAAGTTCAGCGGCGTGTGTGGAGCGCCTCTAGTGAACCATTCGCAAATCACATAGTGCAGCAGTGTAAAAGTGCTGCCACCTAGTGTGTCCCTACGTCAGACATCTCTGACTGCGGGTCAAAGTTGAACCAATCATGACGTTACCTCCCGCCATTTTTGACAATTTGGCGCGAATCGCACTTCCCAGCCGCGAAACCTTCATTGTTCTGCTGGAGTGCTCAAGAAAGGGGAAATAACTTAGCTATTCTAAAATCCAACATCATCGGCAACAGTTTTATACTAAAGTAACATTTTATTAGCCGAGTTCAAAGCTAAAAAATTTCACAATGTTTGAGGCACGTCTTGTTCAAGGTTCGCTTTTGAAGAAGGTTTTAGAGGCGGTGAAAGATTTGCTGAACGAAGCAACTTGGGACTGTAACTCGACGGGCATCAGTCTACAGGCGATGGACAGTTCTCACGTCAGTTTGGTATCGCTGATGCTCCGTTGTGATGGGTTCGACACGTATCGATGCGACAGAAACCTTTCCATGGGAATCAACTTGACCAGGTGAACTTATCTCTACGAAAATGCATCAGAAATACTGGCAAAAACATAAACATCCGTATTGCCACTTGGGCCTTGGCTCCTGACGTTTTTCTTTGAGTCTTAAAGGCAGAAGCATTTCTTTTGTTGACTTGTGTATTGAAAACTCGAATCATGCCCTAAAAATCAGTTGTTATAGTATAAAAAAAATTATTTGTGTATATACCCTTTAATAACTAGTTTGTTAATTTTCCTATTGTAGTTTTCGAAAACTGCACTAAGGCTAAGCCTTATAAAATGTTTGTAAATTGTCTCAGTCCAGAAGATTTCCAGTCATTCTGCTCATTCACTGTTTTGTATGACATATTTAGGTGATGAAGACAGGATTAAACAGGATGTAAGAAGCAGTGCCAGTGGCACATCTAATATCTCGCAAAGGAGGGTGGCCAGCATAGTTGCTCGTTTAGTCTTATGTATTACAGCTGATCTATCAATGTTTCAGTATGTCCAAGATCATGAAGTGTGCAGCGAATGAAGACGCCATCACGATAAAGGCCGGGGACAACGCTGACACAGTCACGTTTATGTTTGAATCACCAAGTGAGTTTACTGCTTTCTATCAATTATATCGTGTTTTAATGAACACCCAGTACAATGAATGTACAAGTTCACCTAAAGCCCTGAAATTTATTATGTTTTGAAACATCATATCATAATTGTAATCAAGTTTTATGATGCTGTGAAATTGACAATGGTAATTGAATCCGTCATTGCAATACTAGGTTAGCACTGCCGGTGGCCATTTGGGGCCACATGACATCATATTTAACTAAACATAAGTTATCCGTTTGAGAGCCACCAACATTTTCATTGAAAAACATGCAGAATACATGAGCGTTTGTTGTTTTATTAATGCACATAAAAATGGCTAAAACAATTTGTATAAATTTGTCTAAACAAAATTGGGGGCTCTATCCAAAAATGGCTAAACAGTTAACAACATCAGAGCTAACCAAACAGTACATAATAAAATATTGATGACAGCTGTTGAGTTTCTTCTGAATGCTCTAAACATGCTTTATTTGTGTGAAGAAGAAACTGGAAATAATTTATTAACTGTAGAACAGTATTTCTCAACCAAAGGCTAAACCTTTAGCTAAAGTATATTTATACTCACTTTTTTTAGCTATACTGTGTAATAATTGATATTATTAAAAGTAATTCTTTGTATGTATTTGTAGATGGTGAAAAGGTATCCGACTATGAAATGAAATTGATGGACCTTGACACAGAACATCTCGGAATTCCTGTACGTATTACTCTGAACCATTTCTACCACAGTAATGCCACTATTTGAAGAACAAAACGTGTGTATTGGCCTGGGATCATTACAATGTATGCTGTGTGGCAAGTGTCTAGCAAAACATTTGTTATACTTTTACATTCATTTGAGGGGGTTTAGTTAACAGCTAGAGTCACATTTCAGCAGAAAGTAGTAATAGTTTCTAAATCTGTATATTATATATTCAAAGCAGGTCTGGAGTGAATTAAGAAATTAATTGGAATTATTAAATTCCTGAATTGGAATTGAAAGATTTTGAGTAAGTTCAATTGGAATTGAAAGAAAATGAATTGAACCTCATTTTCTAGTGCTGGTGCGACCTGCTTTTATTTCCAATGTGATCCTCAGTCCAATCGTAGAATTGTATATGAACTCAAAAGTCTTTGTAGCAGGTAAACATGCATTTGTATACCATTTTAAGATCCGAGGTGAGAACATTTGAACAAAGGAGCTGCCATACAGCAGTTGGAAAAAAGAACTTGGAAGTTCTGCTCAAATCAAGTTATAGTGGGTTGTGATGAGCTCACTTTGAATTCAATACATGTTGCAGCTCCTGCTCTAAGATAACATTTGTTGCCTGCCTGCACATATTTGAAACCATGCCCTTTGTGTGTACTAGGAATGTGTGAATGTGTGATAGCCACCCCAACAATTAGTAATTGGCTTGGTACTCCTGCATTGTTTCATTGAGCAGGTATTTCTGAAACCATAAAATGATCAGCCTACTAGTCTTTTCATGTTGTTTGAATAACGGCTCAGCCATAGTCTGTACATTGTTTACATTTACTAGCAGTTGGAATAACATGCAAACAAACGTGCTATTGTAAATTTACAGCAGTAGATGTAACAAAGTAATAAGACTTATCTATTACTTTAGGATCTATTACTTTAGAAAAAAGTCACTACTGCCATGCAGTAGTGATCACAGCTCAAAAATATACATTTATATCTGGCTAACATTCTAAGTTCTGAGCTTAAATAGAAGAAGTTCCTCTATTACAGAAAAAATTTCTTACACAGGCATGCCATTCACGGATCCGCAATTAAAATTGGTAACTTGTGTGAATGGCATAAATCTGTAGTTTTTTTGAGGATTATGTTACGCTGTGACTTGACGGTCGGTAACTTTGGTATTGCTTAGCCCGACTATTGGGGTATTGCTCACATTCGTGAACTCGCGCAGCTGTGGCGCCACATCAGGTAATCGAGGCAATTAACAGAGGTCAAGTGGCAGATTGTTTTGTGTAGTGCCACACGATTAGTTGGTCGCAAGATGGTAGGACCAACTGACTGATGGCAAGACCAATCATGATTGAATGATAATTGGTCATAGCACGTAACAATGTCTGCACTACCTACGTTAACTGGATACAGCTGCCACTTACATCTCCCGTGTTCAGTAGGTTACTCCTATGGAATAGTCCAATCTCTGAAACTACTCACCTGGGACGATCGAACGCCTGTCTTTTTGCACCCTGTGAATTTTAAATAAAAAAATTTTTTCTCCAATTGTTGCTTTAGGAAACAGACTACAGTTGTGTGATCAAGTTGCCCGCGGGAGAGTTCCAGCGAATCTGCCGAGACCTTAGTCAGATCGGTGAATCTGTTGTGATTTGCTGCACGAAGGAGGGTGTTAAATTCTCTGCCAATGGCGACTTGGGCACAGGTATGCTCATTTTGTAAAGTCCATCTTTCAAATGTTATCCATGCTTATATTTCAATACTTAGTGGGGTACCAGTCAATGTCTTGCTGCTTCCTTGACATAGCTTAATAACGCATCATAAAACCTGATTTTTTTAATAATTGCTTGTTAGCGTAATTACATATACAATTGAACTGGTCGTGCTATTTGTAGAACTTTATTGCCGCCATTGCTTCCTATCCAAAATTAGCTTCATTAGCCCAGTGAGGTTAGATAAGGTTGTTAGATAGCTGACTTCTCATAAAACATTTTCCCTTTTTTAAACTTGTGTGCATCACTATTTGCAGGAAACATCAAGTTGGCCCAAACATCCAACGTTGACAAGGAAGAGGATGCTGTCATCATCGAAATGCAGGAAGCTGTGACCTTGACCTTTGCCCTCCGATACCTCAACTTCTTCACAAAAGCGTCGCCTCTGTCTGCTCAAGTCACATTATCCATGTCAGCTGATGTACCTCTTGGTAAGTTCAAAGTTTGGGCCGTATCACTGGTTGTTAGATTTGAGTCCAACCTTGTGAACTAGGATTACTTATCAAATCCATTGTCTCGCTTGCTGTAACTACCAGTTGGATGTATTGTTAAGAATTATGCAACTGATTCACCAGATGTTCTTTGATTTTTTTAATCACAAGTATACAACATGTTTGCATTTTATTAACACTTTCAAATCACTGATTATTTGTAAGCATGAATATCTGCAAATTGCATATTTCAGTGGAACAATTTGAAACAAATTTAGTCACCAGCTTTGTTGTGTAATATTGGCTAATTGTGTATAAAGTACAATTATTGGGATATGATATGAACCACTACTGAAAACTAATTCCATGTTTACCTGTGCATTATGAATTACACCAAGACGCTTAAACGCTCCTTTCTTGGTATTGCAGTGGTTGAGTACAAGATCGGAGAGATGGGCTACGTCCGCTACTACCTTGCTCCCAAGATAGAGGATGGAGAAGACGCATGATCTGCCTAAACGTCCTCCCACATCAGCCCAAGTTTTACATAAGTTGTACATAGATTCCACAAGGGACACGAGATTGAAACGGCAGGTTCCATTGAAATGTGGACTTGATCTTCCCCCCCATTGACACAGGCGTCGGTTATTAACAAACCTTGATATTGCTGCATGGAATATTGGTGTAAATTGGCCTCCAGATTATATCGTGATTACTTGACAGAAACATTATTGACTGGTATGTCATCATGTTGATGTTTCTCGCACAAGTAAGTGTGGACCACCAAGGGTCTACCTGGTGTAGGCAACATGTCGGGACATCCAGTGATATTCTGAGAACCCGATTACAGACTTCCCCATTATTGATTAATCTACCGCCAACCATGTAACGGTTGGATTACTCTAGTGCATGATTCTTAATTGTAACTGAATGGTCCTATAGGTTATTTGGCCTGGGGAGTGAATGTTTGAACTAACAGGAGAGTAGGAAGTCTTTCTCTGTATGTCTAAAGCCAGTTTTTCGTGTGTTGCTGTAATTTTCTCATGTTTATGAAGTATGCATTACACAATGTAGCGTTATATTTCCTTGTTTCATATACATTGTCATATATTAAACATTATTTGCTATAATGGCAGTAGTTTTGTGTGGTAAATCCACCATTGTGGCTGCTATTGTCAAAACGGTGAAGTCCGTGTCAATTACTAGCGGTGCTGGATTCAGTTAGTCAATTACACAGTATAACTGAAAACATGGAGCTTAACAAGATTAAAAGAACTATGTTAGGTGTCAATTATAATAGTCCAAATATTATTTTATATAGGACTAGTCATGTCACTAGAATTATTGCAGTAAGGATGATGGAAAAATACACTTGGTGTTCTAAAAATATATCGGTTACACTCGGTTACACTTATAATTATAAATTGAACAACCCTGACCTGATTAAAATGCAAACTGCTAAATATGTCAACAAAAACCCCGTTATATGAACATACAAATATACAACTAATACAAACAAAATCCACAAACACTTGGTAGTTTTATTTTCAAGTTCAAATGATGCTTAACATCAAATAATCTTTGGCTAATTATTGTGTACTACAATTATGTTAATTAATTAGTTAATACACATGTAAAGAGAAACATTGTTACAATTTTAACTGGAGCAGAAAGCAATAAATAAGTAATCTGTACTATCTGAAATTAGATAAAACTCATTCAAGTATAAAAATGGAATGATTATCCGTCACAGGTCATAGCAGGTGCAAAATAATTATAATTCTAATAAATAATGTAAAATAGATGGCAAATTGTCTACGGACGTAAAACGCATAAACCGTTCCAGTTCTACAACTTGGTTTGCCAAGTCGTACAATACATCATTAGTCGTATAACATAACATGCATACCTATAACATAGCGGTGAGTCTGCCTTGCGCAGCACGCTGAGCACTGCGTACATGGTCATACCATATGGGCAACTTGTTAAAACCACACAAAACAACGAAAAGTCAGGAAAAGGACACAGGTACTAGTATATAAAACTTGTAGGTAGTTGTGCAACAAAGCACTGGTGTAACTGACATCTCAACATGGCACCGTAATCTGGACAGTTTTTTGGTGCTGCTCCAATTGGTAAATACCTGCACACAACCAAGATGGTCAAATTAGGCTATGGAAATTCCATGTTTCACCTTTAAAGGAACCTTGCTGTACCTTTATTTATCTGGCACTGAGTAATGCACTACCTTGGTAATAGAGGCTGGTAATAAACGAGTCGCACTACCTTGGTAATAAACAAGCCTGAAACAGGCAACAGTAACAACGCGAACAAGGAACATTACACTATTACTAGTTGGTAAGTTTACAGTGACAGATGCTTACTCATCAGTGATAACACAGGAGGAATAGTGCTAAGAGGAGAGAGCTAGAGAGATTACTGAATGAAGTAGCGGATAAAAACGGCTACAAGGAAGAAAAAGGATTAAAAATATGTTTGACGGGTTGAGAGAAGAGACGTGTTTGGAGGAACCAAGAGAAAGGAAGTGGATCTGCCAAAGAACATGAAGAAATTGGAGAGAGCAACAGCCCAAAGTGGTTCGTATAAAAACTGATCAATTGTCTGCCTCCATGAGGAACAGTCTACCGAATAGAAGTAATTGGTGCTGACTGAAAAACCACTGATACAACTACATAAGATCCTTAAATTGTTACTTATATAGTACAATAAAATGCAGCAATCAGTCGAACAGTAATAGCTTGAAAACGCACATAACTTGGCTATATGACAGTGAGCCATTTAAAAATGACATAAATTGAGTGCCACCAAGATGGCCAATGAATGAAACAAGACAAGCACCTAGTACTGTTACTCCCAGTAAACAAACAACAGTTGTAAACAACCATCTCCTTGGCACTAAGCTTGCGTTTCCACAACAAAACAATAAACAAGAGTTGTAGATGAAGACTGACCATAATATACGACTGTCCACTACATCCAGCCTATCAGACTAACTCGGTAAACATATACATTTAACATGAACACAACATTGGGACAACTTCAAAAATACTGAGGCTAACACGTAAACCACAGTGTGATGAAGGGTGGTCCCCAGGTTTGTGAGGGGCAATAATCGACACAAACTTCCAACTTTCTCACACTATGAAGATTACTATCCCGGATATAATACATTCCATTACCTTACCTACTAATAATATAACTGTTAGTTTGAACAGACAAAGCAATCTCACCACATCAGACAGTGCAGTCACAACTAGAGTCGATAGAATCCAGACATCATTCACTATTACAGTGTGCAGTTTGCCTAAATTACCTAAATGCTCAAAGTTTCAGAACAGAGAGAACTATCATGCTATAGACAATAATAAAATTAATATCCACGGTGGTTGTCCGAGTCCAGTTGCAACACTACCAATAACATTAATATCCACTGTGATTGTCTTGCAGTATTAACATATCTATGCTGACTGGTCATTGGTACATGCCACTGAATGTGCACTACCAAAATAAACTGTGACTGGCTTCACCAAAGCATACACAGAACAGCAGAGCTGACTTCACCAAATTCTCTGCAGTATCACTACCACATATACTGGAAGTTGGTTTCATCACATACTATGCAACTTGAGACTGGATTCACCCAATACTATACAATACAGCAAGAACTTGAGGCTGGATTCACGAAGCCTACGCATTGAGAGTGAGAAGTCCCTGTCTTGAAAGACTTTCGTTTAGCATGTTGAACACCTGCAGCTGTTCATCTGGCTTCAGGGAGAGAATCTGCTGAACCAGACGTTGTGGTCCGATAGTCCTGAAACACAGCAATACGCAACTTGACAAATCAAGATGCTAGTTGTTCAACTAGTCAGATTAAAAGTACGACGGCTGATCATTTTTGTCCTATACTCATGTTATATAACACCCTATACTCATGTTATATAACATCCTACTCTTATGTTATATAACACCCTAAATTCATGTTACACAACACCCATAAAAAGTATGATCATACCGATTTGTACATGACGCACGCGCGTGTGTGTGCATGTGTGTATGTGTACAGGCCTTGGCCAAACACATCTGACTGTTGCACCATACACATCATCATGTTTTCACACTGCTGTAATGCACACACACCAACACTTCTATCAATAACAATGCGCATCAATGACATATGTTTATCAATGCCCACAAAAAACATCAGTAGAAGTGGGCATAGATTGATATAGATGTAAGTGTATCTACTATCTATTTGTGGAAACTTGTACCGACTACAAACAATACACTCACTTGATGAAACTAGACTGGTAGACGTGCACAAAGGTGGCCATCAACAACTGGCAGTCAAACCGATCCATTAATCCACCATGACCAGGTATAGTATCTCCAAAGTCCTACCAAACACAGCGATATGGCTTTACCAAAGATAACAGCTATTAATATTATATCATACATAATAATCACTATAAATACGTTACTCAGTATGTGATGATTCGACTCCCAGGTCAGCAGTCATCACTGAAGGTTTGCTTGTTGGAATAAATGTATTTAGTTGTGCATCAGAAATATGCGTCACCATTTACTTCTACTAATACACAGAATTTATTTTTTAAATATTCACTGTTATCCTGAGACTGATTCCTACCACAAAGTCAAATGAGGCAACCAATACTGGTCTTCTGAAAGATGCAAATGATTTTCAAACCAATCATAATTATTATCATCTTTTTGATTCCATCAGTATTAGTTTTATAATACAGTTATCATCCAAATAACTTTCAATAATATTTGTTACAGCAGCAATAGCAACAGAAGACTGTAACCAACCTTGATCTTGAAAGCTCGCTTGAAGCCACTGGCAAAGAAGCCACCAAATGGTCCAATGAGAGAGGCAAAGACAGACATCGAGATAGAGTGGAGCATGAAAGGATAGAGGGTGATACTCTTCCAGTTCAGACGAACCTGACAACACAAACATAATGCATGAAAGGATAGAGGGTGATACTCTTCCAGTTCAGACGAACCTGACAACACAAACATAATGCATGAAAGGATAGAGGGTGATACTCTTCCAGTTCAGACGAACCTGACAACACACAAACATAATGCATGAAAGGATAGAGGGTGATACTCTTCCAGTTCAGACGAACCTGACAACACAAACATAATGCATGAAAGGATAGAGGGTGATACTCTTCCAGTTCAGACGAACCTGACAACACAAACATAATGCATGAAAGGATAGAGGGTGATACTCTTCCAGTTCAGACGAACCTGACAACACACAAACATAATGCATGTTGCCAACATGTTTTTTTATTCAACACCCCGAAATCACCCTAAAACCATTTGTTAAATGCCTATGGAACTTTTTTAATGAAAACATTTGGATTTTGCTACAAGTCTAACAAGACTGCATAAAGGGAGTGACCAGGGAGAAGGATTACTATGACTAAAAATGATATTTTTGTCTGTACTATGACAAGACTTTTGTCCGTACTATGACAAGACACTAGGTAGTAATGTGACATGTGTCACATAACATTATAACAATGCAATCATTTCTTGGTTTCTCTGCACCACGTATATATATCCATGGCAACCTACTAAAGCATCACATATAATAAGAAACAAAATGACACAAGAAACAACATAATAAATAAGAAGAATGTTTAAACTATTAAGCAGTAACTATTGAGGTCTCAATGCTTCTTAAAACTTCCAAATTCAGTACTTACCCGACACCTTCTGGCATAACATTCTATTTCATAGGAACAACAACAATTGATTTGTCCGCCATGTTTAGTTTGTGTGGAATGAATAACTGTGCCAGGCTGCCAGTTATGAAGTGACATAAGGCATCCACCACCAGGGAGATACGTACCACAGCACAGAACCTGACAAGAAACTGGGGTAGGGCGTATTCGGTGAGTTGGAACACTGGCGCCCTCTCGCAGTCCATCGACAGAGCGTCCGTCGTCACGTTGTATTCGATTGGACACACAAAGCTGTCGAACTGCACCAGTACGTACGACACCTGAACACAGTCAGTTCAAACTGTTAACAACTTGGGGGAAAACAGTCGGTGCTGATGTTTGCTTAAACCTAAACAGTCAACAGCCAACAACCGATTGTTGATGTGCTTGAACAGGCATAGATACACACCAAATTATGAACAGTTGCTATTGCTGTATACATACTGGCTAGTAATTAATTACCAGGTCCAAACTACACTTACATTTTTAAACAAGATGTTCGTATTACCAGTTTGCCATGTTGAATCAATCAGTAATTGATGTTCCATCAAATGAAGATATTGAGAGAAATACATTTTGATATGCAAATTCCATCCCACTGATATCACAATTTTGTAAGTGCTACAGGAGAGCATGGCATATCTCATACACGAGGAATTTATATTCTGTGCATGAAATCAAATGATGACTAGAAAAACAGCCACATACAAGTAATCCGAAAATGAAGGTGCTGACGGCACCACCTATGAAGCCTTCCCATGTCTTCTTGGGCGACAGTTTGATGAGTGGAGTCTTGCCAAAGAAGAAGCCAAACACGTAGGCCATGATGTCATTGCAGATGATCATGGACACTGGCACAAGGAACCTGAAATATATAACAAAATAATGTAACTAACATGTAATTTATTTACTAAATTACATAATCATTAATCATTTATTCCTTAAATGAAAAAAATACACCACAGTGGCACAGTATTTAACAATTTAAACACCATGTCTATGGACACCCCAAAAGACTTCGTTAAAATAAGTATCTTATTTTGAGTAACATGCATTTTTTACACACATGGAATAATTTTTGCAGTAAACAAGTGTTGTTTGCAGTAAACAAAATGTATTTTGACACAATTTCTGCAAAACTGGAAGAAACCGTTTCTTCTGGGGTAGACTTTCCCAAAAATTCAACCATTTAAAAAAGTGCCAACCCTGATTTGAGCCGAAATCTAATCAATGTTTCATCACCAGATCATCGCTGTCAACAAGATGACCGACTAGGTAAGGTTGCATTTACACACCTTAAAAGATGATACTAACCAGACGATGCCATCAAAGATGTTCTGTATGATGAGATGGGATTGGGTGACAATGATGAGCAGGGTAACGTGAGTCCAGCCGAACTGAAAGAGACAACCAGCACACAAAGGATAACGCTTAAAATAAAAATCTTCCACAAGATATGAAGTGGTGGATGCATGCACACTGTTTAGCTTTAGAGCGGCTGTCCACAGAAACGCAATGACTGTTTGAATACAGATTACGGTCATGGAAATATTCTTGATTGTAATGAACAACCAGGATTATCACCAGGTCTGTGCCCATTGCATTGTCAAACGACAACTCAGATCTCAGATGTAATACTGACCAGTGTGAACTGTTTCAGGTAGTGTTTCTTGACGAGACTGAAGACAAAGCCCACAAAGCCGCCACAGTACATGGAGAAGGAGATGAAGCGGTGGTACGTCACAAATGCTTTCAGCAGCTCCTGCAATGTCACACGGTCAGTTAGTCCTCCCGTGACAACACAAACATTAACTTTTATGGAACTATACATACCAGCCTCAAGTACATGTTGCTCACACACACCTGACAACATCTCAAATTAACCATCTAAAGCTATTCTAATTCAGGAAGGGCCACTAATCTTTGGATCAGGATGTTTTTTTCTAATTTCACCCCTGGTCAGGTAAATAACAGGTGAAAAGGAACATGGTTACCAATCGATGAGACATACTGTACTACTATTCTTTGGATGTCTACTGCAGAAAGCCAAACAAGTAGCTTTTCAAAACAAAATTATGCCACATAAAACACCAGCAGAATCTGCAAAAAATTCATACCAATTTTGTTGTCACTGCCAAAAAAAAAATGAGCTTTTGGCGACAAAGCCCACCCAACCATGCTTACTTGTTAAATAATTTTTTATATCAAAATATATAAAGAAAACATACCGTTCTTGAGAGCAGTACACCAAAGTAGGTGATCATGCTCTCCCCATAGAAGAAGTAATTGGATGCAACGAGGAAGTACCAGCTGAGAGTGCGGAACCAGGGCAGCTCATGCGTCTTGTACACAACATAACCAATGGTGATGATCTCGTGGAAACACTTGATCTGAACCAGAAGTATCTGCAATGACATCAGCACAGCATCTATTAAACTGCATAACTGATAGTGATAATCTCATAGAAACACTTGACCCCTACCAGAAGTATCTCTAATTACATTGTCATGTAATGTACATGACCTGTGACATCTACAAACTGGCCAGAAGAAATAATGGTCAAGACAGCCGACAGATTTATTACTACAAAAATACTGGTTGCATTCAGGGTTGAAAAAAATCATGATTTTTTTTAAATCAAAAAAATCGGATTTATTTGATTTAAATCGGATTTTTTTTATTTATTTGATTTTTTTGAAATCTGGCATACACAATGTCATAAAATATTTTACTATCAGGCTATCTGGTGTCAATACAGCTACACAAGTGTGCGCACTTTGTGTTTTATATTAAAAAACACACAAAACTTTGTTGATCTTGATGCTTGTAAACAATTATTTGTGTTAAATTCATATAAATCAGCGATTAAAAAAACCGGAAGTAAAAAAAATCATAAACCAATGATTTTTTTGGAGCGATTTAAATCATGATTTAAATCAATGATTTAAATCAAACAACCCTGGTTGCATTAAAACAATTTGTGCTGCTGTTGATGTTCTCTGCTGTGAAAGTATCGTGGATCGACTCAGGGGAACAAGAACAGCAGTGCAACTCACAGCTACATAATTCAACATCTAATGTTCAGACAACAACAACCCTACAATCAGTCTGCTGAATGATTGATCAAATTTGCACAATAATTACTAACACTAGTTCTTACCAATGATATGTAGTATTCTACATTATGGATTTTCTATTTAACACACACATATATATATGTGTGTGTGTGTTAAATAGAAGATCCATAATGTAGAATACTATATATCGTTGGTAAGAACTAGTGTTAGTAATTATTGTATATATATATATATATATATATATATATATATATATATACACACAACTGAAGCGTCGCCATCTGATGTTAAACAGTTGGCACCACTTTTCAGTTGTTCTACACTAGTCACCAAATGACACTACTAGTGTTAAACATAAAAATAGATTCCTTGACATTGTTCCATGGCGCATTTTTTTTCAAGCATATTATATGCTTAAGTTGAATACAGTATATTTATATATCACTGTGACAATATCATGAGCTATATTGTAAGAATCAACTTACCAACACCACTAGAGCCAATGGTCCAAGGTAAATAATAAATACAAAGGAAAATATCATGAGCCATGTAAAAATTCCACGAATCACCCAGTTGCGCCACCTGAAAAGAACAATGAAGAAACAGTGAACAGGACAAACAGCAAGAACATGGCAAAGACAGATTGACTAACAGTCATATATAATCATATCCAGTCATAAAAAATCTAATTTTCGCAGTAATTGTTAATGTAATGGCAAAGTACATTGAAATGTACAAAGTCTAGTGTTTTAAATTGTTTAGCATTCTCTGATAAATATAGTCTTGCTCTATATTTTTTACACTTTTAATTTAGATTTAAATCCTGGTAGACAATTTGTATTGTTTTTCTTTAACACGTTAATAATTTTTTTGCATTGTGACTGTGGTTTACAACCTGGTAAAATGCTCATAAATAAGGCACAGTTAATTAAAAATTACTTTGGTTACCACCACTCAGTAATTAATTGCAATTGCTACAGTGACATGTTGTCACGTAGCATATGATTATACCACCAATATGACCACCATGTGTGGTAATCAAACAATTTTAGAAAATGCCACATGGGACAGCAGAAATACGCACTTTGGTGGCAGATCTTTGAGTGCTGAGTCAATGACTTCTGTGGTCTTGTCACTACCTTGCGGTAGCGTTGCATTGTCACTGAAGTCTGGCGAGATTTCTTCAACATCTTCTGCATCCCCACCAGGGGTGGCAGAAGAGGACTGGGGTGTTGTGTGGCCAGTCTGAGTATCGTGGACAGTGGTGTCTCCGCCCACATTGGTGGCGTCACCAGCAATGTTCTTCGACTCATCTACTACATTATCCTTGTCTTTCTGTTCATCCTGTGACTCTGAATGGACATTCTGGATGACATCTCTACCAGGACCAGTCTCTTTTTGCTCTGCTCCATCTTTTGCCTGCTCCACAGAAGAAAAGATATTAATATATATATATATATAATATAAACAAAGAAATCAACATCTCCAGGCACAATATATGACAAATAGAGAATTTTATATGAAAACACCAAACATCTCAGAGACAATCAGGTGACCATTTTGCCAGTCACTGTTCAAGAAGTAAAGAAGCAATGAGCTGGTTACTTGGCAACCAAAGCATGGACAGGTGACCAGGGACACCATATTTATCCAAACCTACTTGCATCTGAATTCGGCATAACAGTTACTGAACAGTAATTGTATAAAACTATGCAGGACAGGCGTCAATGGAACAACTTTAATGGGATATTAAACGCTGCAGCTGGTGTGAACTTCTGCATAGCAGATCTGCATATTTGGTGATATAGCTGCGCATGGATATGCTGGCATTCCAGTTCATAAAGTCTGAGCCATATATAGTGGAAGACATTCTTAAACAACAAACTAGACAACAATGATATTTCTGGGACAATGGGTACACACACACTTGACAAAAGTACTCAGGATAAAGAAGGAGAAAATTTACAGGTGTTTGAAGTCACTGTGCCAAAGCCTGCTCTGGTTTTAAAGAGAGGGTACAATTACACAGCCCATAGTTATGTGGAGATGATGCCAGACATAGTAGTACTCAGCAACAATAACTTAAGTTTCTGCTTGTTTTGTGTTAAATGGGCACTTTTTCACATAACGAACATTTTAATGACAAGCACTACATTATATGAATTACAATTTTCTTCAACCACAACTATTTAGATTATTACTCAATGTTTCGACTGCCATCGGCAGCCTTCATCAGGAATTCTGGGACACGTGACTCAGTCTATATCCTCCCTTGTCTCGATTCATGACTGGAGCCTTTCGAATCCATATGGCCTCTTTGATCCATCTTGCATTTCTATTACACTCTCTGTAAATCACTTTTGCCCTCTCTCAGTCTATGATGCAATTGTTCCTGTCTGCATAGTCTATTATTGCAGACTTGTGCCCTACCGCCGCTGACTCTCTCTTCTGTTGTCTGGTAAATTGTCTGGTTGTGATGTTTTCAACCTCCTTCTTGTGTTCTTCGGGTCTTGTTCCAAATGTTCTCCCTGTTTTGCCGATATATGAGAGCGTAACAAAAACGCAAGATGGATCAAATAGGCCATATGGATCCAAAAGGCAACTCCAGCCATGAAACAAGGGGGCATATAGTACAGGTAATTGGCTTTCTTTTTTTATAATGGGGATGAAATGTCGAATTATTTCAAATACAAACACACTTGATCAAATAAAAATATGCTCAATTAAAATTCAAATACACAGACGTCACAAGGGTTAAATTCAAACACTGTATATCAGAATATTTAATATTGTATACAGTATTATTTAATTAAATGGTGGGTTAGGTTTGGTAGGTATGCATCTACCAATATCTAAGATCCTAAAATGTGCATGTTCAAGCAGGTTAAATACACCAAATACAAGTTGCCGTATTTGGCACACATGTATTTGACCAAATACATCAAACATGAAAATCAATTACTGGCTTTTGTGAAAAGTAAAATACGAATATGCAAATCAGCTTATTTAAATATTTGACCCCAACTGGCAACTCATAAGACATAACATAGTCAAAAGTGTCATAACGCCAACATCTTGGACGGTGGCATTGTTTTGTAAATGATAAGTGTTTTATTCAAGTAAACACATATATTTCTGCAAACATCAAGAATAATGTAGTAAACTCATATATAGTTCGGATTACTGATCCTATACTATAAACTGTTTAATAAATATGTGGTATTTTATGATTATTATTCGGTTCGAGCGATAATACCGACCGTTGATGTAAAGAATATTCTAGAAAACATTTTAAATACTTGTGCTCACATCAACAAATAAGATAATATGCACTATTCGTTATATTAATCAAACTCTAAAAGCACACTTAGTAAAAGGTAGGGCTAAATCTGACCAATGTCTACGTTGTGATTAATCTGTAAGGCATTCAGATTATCCGACCGTAAACAGCTAGCCGAAATTCATGACAACAGACAAGTTTACGAAATTTATCAAGCTGCGGAAGCTGAAATCATTAATCAAACAACACCCACCTCTGGCTCTGCTGATATTCCACCTGGTTCTACTATATGCCGTTTCCTGAGATCAGACATAGTTACGCTAAGACTGCGCTGTATTTACAGCGGACTGATGACTGCAAATCGGAATAATTTCATCCCATCCCGAAATGGCTTCCTGCGTTTCTCGCATGCGCAGTTTGACATCAGCGCATTAGGTCCACTTCCGATTGATCGGGACTGTTGACAGTCAGTGTTGGTGAACAAAACTTAAAATAATGTATGTATCGCCATCATGCTTCCCATGTGATGCAACGCGTTATTAATCTATCACACCACCATTCCGTATGATCTTGATGTTAGCTAGTAGCTACCGAAGAACATAGTCAATAACAAGCAGGTTCAAGTTAATTCTGCGCTGGAGAGTACTGTAACATAGTAATTGTATGTCAATATCACCATGGCAACGAGGCCACGGTTAAGGGAGACAACCCACTTTAAATTACATTTTCTGAAAAAACAATTATTCAAAATGTGTTTCCACCTTATTCTGATAGCTTTGTAAGTTAGTAAGTTAGATGTTCTAAATATCATATGCAGTGAGTCTTATCAATTAATGTTCAAAGTCAAAGACAAAGATAATTTGTTAGCATTTAACCAAGCCACAAGTTTTTTTAGTTCAGTATTCATTTTGTCCGTTGTTTCATCCAAATGTTCACCAATATTAGGGTAGTTGATGCAGTTGACGCGATGACGAGGAAGGGAGGTCAAGCGTCAAGATTTAACAAGATTTGCCATCCAAGCCAAAGGCCCAGATGGCAAGTGGACAAGGAAGCCATTGGCTTATCGAGAGTCCAACAATGTTCATCTACTTATAACACGCCCTCCTGAGATATGTGTCAACCTTGTTTTTAAACATATTCACGCTGCTAGCAGTTACACAATCTGTAGACAATTTGTTCCATTCATTTATTGTCCTCTGTGAGAACGAGTGCTTCCTGATGTCCAAACTACATTGATCCTTTACTAATTTTACCTCATGTCCTCTAGTTCTGCTATCCTTCTTGAGTGAGAAAAACATATTTCTATCAATATTTTCATACCCATTCAATATCTTAAAAACTTCAATCTGATCTCCTCTTAACCTCCTTGTCTCTAGAGTTGTTAAACCACATTCTTTCAGGCGTTCTTCATAACTAAGGTCTCTCAGTTCTGGAATCATTTTAGTTGCTCTCCTTTGTATGCGTTCAAGCGTATCTATATCCTTCTTACGATATGGTCTCCATGCTTGTATACAGTATTCTAAATGAGGTCTAACTATTGCTTTATAAAGAGGTATAATTAAGTTTTTTCCCTTGTATGTTATGTTTCTTCTAATCAATCCAAGAATTTGATTACCCTTTGAAGCTGCAATACCACACTGCTCTGAAACTTTCATATCAGCGCTTATTGTAACTCCTAAGTCCTTTTCTTTTACAGTAGTACCCAGAACAGTATCTCCCATTTTATAGTTTACATTCAAGTTCCCATGTCCTGTATGTAGGCATTTACATTTCCCCAAATTGGACAACATCTGCCATTTCTCAGACCATTTCACTAATCTGTCTAGATCGTTTTGTAAATGTTGTTTATCACCATCAGTATTAACCTTTCTAAACAGTTTTGTGTCATCCGCAAATTTCAGTACGTTACTTGTTATACTGTCTTCCAAGTCATTGATATAAATTAAGAATAATATAGGTCCTAATACTGATCCTTGAGGTACCCCACTCAAAACCGATTTCCAATTTGGAACTTCTCCATCTACTACAACTCGTTGTCTTCTGTCAGTCAGCCATTGTTCTATCCAGTCAGTTATGCTATCCCCGATACCATGGGCTTTTAATTTAAGTAGTAATCTTTGATGTGGCACTTTGTCAAAAGCTTTCTGAAAATCTAAGTAGATAATATCTACTGGCGATCCCACTTAGTGATTTCTTCCAAAAAACATAACATATTTGTTAAGCATGACCTCGCTTTAAGGAATCCATGTTGAGATGAATTTAATAATTTATGCTTAACGAGGAAGTCCACCATATGGTCTTTAATTAACCTTTCTAATAATTTACAAATCACTGACGTTAAACTCACTGGTCTGTAATTCTCTGACTTATTTCTCGAACCCTTTTTAAATAATGGTATGATGTTTGCTTCTTTCCATTCAAACGGAACAACTCCCTCTTTTAATGACAAGTTGAATACTCTTGCAAGTGGTATACTGATTTGTTCTACTGTTTCCATTAGTAATTTTGGAGGAATCCCATCCACTCCCGGTGATTTGTTATCCTTCATTGCCTTTATTTTCTTAGCTACCAATTCTGGAGTTACAACTAACGGACCTAAATAGTCAGATTTAGCCCCCTGAAATTTAGCATCAGCAACTGGTAATGAACTAATATCTTCTTTGGTAAACACTGAACTGAAGTAACCATTTAGGTCTTCCGCCATTAAAAACCCCTGTGATATTATATTTCCAGCACTGTCTTCTAGAGGTCCAACCTTGTCTTGTACGTTTTGTTTACTCCTGACATATGCATAAAAACTCTTGCTGTCATTTTTTATGTTACATGCTAGTTTTTGCTCATAGCTTCTTTTAGATTGTCTGATTTCAGTTGTAGCTGCATTAAGTGCCTCTTTGTATTTTGCATAGTCTTCTTCCTTTCTGGTACGCCTATAAACCCTCCACATAGTTTGTTTTAGCATTATTTTTCTAATAGCCTCTTTTGACAAGTGTTTCTTTCTACACCGTTTTCCTTGTTTTTGGAAGGGAACAAATTTATCGATGATACTCTCAATTTCATATTTTAGAATATTCCAACATTCAATTGCAGTCTTATTCATCAGCATGTTATTCCAATCTAGCTTTGCTAAGTATTTTCTCATATCTTTGTAGTTACCTTTGTGGAAGTTTCTCTTGTACGTTTTCTTATTTTTACTTTCTGATTTTACATTGATGTCAAAATGTATTTGATTATGGTCACTATTACCCAATGGTTCAAATATTTTTACATTGGCCACTAATTCTTTTTGTGATGACAAAACTATATCTAATACATTTTCTCCCCTGGTTGGTTCTAGTATGTGCTGAGTAAGAAAGCTATCCTGGATTAAAAATAGAAATTGTTGGTCCTCAATCCCTGTGCTCTCTAGAGAATTCCATTGTATGTGTCCATGGTTAAAATCTCCCATTATGATACATTCCCCTTTACTAACTTCCTTTATAGCGTTTTTTATTTTTGTGTTGTCCTCTTCGTTTATGTTTGGACTTCGGTAAACTAATCCAATAGTTAATTTTTAATTTCCTGAAACAATTTTGCACCAAACAGCTTCATCGCAATCGGCTTCCCTTTCTAGTTTTATTTCATAAGCCTGAATAGATTCTTTAACATATAAAATAACTCCCCCGCCCCTTCTTCCTATTCGATCTTTCCTAAACATTACATATCCTGTCAGTCCTAATTCAGCATCTGTTATATCTATGTTGGCCCATGATTCAGTTATACCAATTATGTGAGGGTCAATATCTTCTACCATAATGTTTAATTCGTTTTTCTTATTTACTATGCTCCTTGCATTTAAACATACACATCTATAACCTTTTTCAGAGATGTTTTTCGGATGATTTGATATTGGTTTATCTGTGCTAGAGGCCTCTTCTTCTGAAAAACGTTGGCTTGTATAATCCTCCGCCCTACGCTTCAAGTAGGTATCTGTAAATACGCCTCCTGAATTGATTAATGTTCTTAGACATAACCACTGCCTCCGGAAGTCTATTCAAGTTGTTTACAATCCTTAGGATGAACAAGTACTTCCGTATATCCAATATTGAATGCACTTTGGTTATTTTGAATGGGTACCCTCTGTAGCAGACCATGCATTCTCTGTGACAAAGATGTCAACAGGAAGTATACTTTCTAACTTGTTGAATATTTTGAAGACCTCTAGTAGGTCAGCTCTTAGCTGCCTAGTCTCAAGAGTATGTTTCAAGCTCTCAACCTTTTTGGGTAGTCCATATGATTAAAATTTGAGATGTGTTGTGTCAGCCTGCCATTCTGTCACGACTATTTGCATGGCATCCTGTAACCCATGATATGCTTTCACATTACCGTCTGTTGCCGTCACATTTTATGCCGACCTGTTGCTTGGCAAAGTTCACTCCGATTTCACGGCCTATTTAAAATTCTGAGATTGGACTGACCGAATCATGGCTGTACATCCTTGATGGCCTGGGCATGACACATTTTGATCTTTACTGCGAAGTGATGCACCTAGTTTGCACAGCTTGTTCTCCAAGTGAAAACCTATAATCTCATGCTTGTCCGTCTGCCATTCAATCGCGGTTCCCACTGCTTGACTTGCGCTCTGTCGACAACTGTAGCTGTTTTACAGGGATGTTGAGTTGTACCCCACATCAATGCTGATATTGATTGGTGTGCTTGCTGGAAGACCACGCAGAACATTTACTCCTCTGGTTTTTTCCTTCTTCTGCTGTAGGTCGTCAGTCGTGGACTGAAAAGTAATTGTGGCCACCTGGTTGGATGTCTTTTGCATCCCACTTCGACTTGGGGGAGGCGTGTTTGTTGTGGCCAGAACGTGTTGCAACTTTGTCTTTCCCATAGTTGAATCTTATAGTCCTACATGGATGGCTACATTTGGAACACACGGTTTCTGACCACTACTGCCCATGTCTGCTTCAGAATACAGCTTGTTCATATGTGACTTGTAGTGACAGGCTGAACAGGACAATGACTGTTGCCAACACAAACCTATTTTTTTCTCATGTACTTTAAAGTGTCCTCTCTGCTAGCATGCTGTTTAAAGCAATCATTCCACATTGCTGCATTTTTGTCCACACTAAGTAAACGCATTTCAGAAAATGAACGAGTCTCTGTCTGTGTTTCTGCTTGAAGATGTGTTTCTGCTTGAAGATAGTTGTCTGTTAGGTCAGGGCATTTATCATGTCGTGGCCGTAGAATTTTGCTCATGCCTGACCGGCCCTCTCCGTCGGAAACTGCCAGCAATCCTGAAGGAGTGGTTTGCACCACTCTGTCAAAGTCATCCTGGTCTAGCCACTGGGTTCCTGTTGGATTGCGGCATTTGATGGTTTGTGGTAACAGTGGCCGCCCTTGAAGCAGCCAACCTTCAACTTAATTCCACCATTTCTCCTCACTCTTTCCTCACTCTTTCTACTACTACTACTACGACTACGACGACTACTACTACTACTACTACTACTACTACTATCATGTGTTGTCTCCTCCATTGTAAAATCCCAGGTAAATCCAAGTAAAATTACTAATGAAAGTGACAAAACCGTTATCTGAATCTAATCCACCTGAGAATCCAGATTAAAGTGACAGTTGACCACAAATCCATTGCAAAGTCTATATGGGCAAGGACATTTTCATGGGTATCCACAAGTCAATGTAATTCAAAGTTTCATGTATTAATCTGGAATCTGGGGGGATCTGAGGAGGTCTGAGGGGGTTAGAGGGTAAATGATGTTTGTTTTGTGTAATTTCTGATCAATTTGAGATCACCACTTATCTTTTCAGCCACCTTCACTTATAGTAGAAACCATTTACTCTTAGTAATTACTTTAATCTAGTTTGTGTTTACATTACAAAAAATCTGATTCCATTAAATGAAATATGTATTTCAATGCAAGAACAAATGCGAATATCGTTCATGTGGAATTATGATTGTGGGACATGATGGCTCTGTGGAAGAACATCGTCGGACTGTCAGTAAAGGGGACTGGGCTTTAATTCCACCTTCTGTCGGTTTGAAACATGGGCAATTTCATGCAACCCACTACATCTCTCATGAGTAAATGCAGTGTACTCCATCTCTCATGAGTAAATGCTGTTGACTCCAACTCTCATGAGTAAATGCTGTGTACTCCATCTCTCATGAGTAAATGCTGTGTACTCCATCTCTCGTGAGTAAAAGCTGTGGACCCCATCTCTTGAGAGTCAATGTTGTGGACTCCATATCTCGTGAGTAAATGCTGTGGACTCCACCTCTCATGAGTAAATGCTGTAGACTAGTGATGAAGAAGAATGGGAAACAAAAATTTATGACCAGTATCTGTGCCAGCCTCACCCCGGACTACAGGGAAAAGGAGGAGAGGAACAATTCCATCTCTCATGTGTAAATGCTGTGGACTCCATCTCTCAACAGTAAATGCTGTGGATGCCATCTCTCACGATTATCTGCAGAAGAGTCCAAGATGCAGTTCATTTAATTCTGCTAACTACCTCACAAAAGGATGCAAATGAACGAATGAATGAATGCTTTGCTAAAGGTGAGCGAGTAGATAATGTTGATGTTGTGTTGATAGGGCAAGCATATGGTGGACGCAGATGGTGTGGAGAGATTCAACATGTTCCACGAGAACTCGATGTTACACACAGAAAACAACAACCTGTGTATGAACGTGAAAGCGCTACAACAAACAGTCAACGCCATCACGGCGTAGAACATCGCCTTACTGGCCGAGCACAACACAGCAATGATTGCCAGTGATGAGGGTAAGAACAAACTGGCATTTTATCTGGCAATCTTATTCAATATGTATTTTTTTGTCTGATTTAATTCCTTGTATACCTTAATTTATTATTTTACTATTTTAATCCCATTTGATAGTTATACTTGTATTGCTCTTAATGTAATTTATCATTTAAATTATTTTATTCCATGTATACATTTTAGTTGTAATGCCTTTAAATTGTACTTGTATTTTAACTGTTAATTTGATGTATGATTTTTAGTTGTATTGTTCTTAATTAATTTATTATTTTAATTATTTAATTGCCTATATACGTTTAGCTGTACTATTATTTTATCGTAAAGCACCATAGAACACTATGTGATTATGGCGCTATATAAATATAGTATTTTGTTATTATTATTCTAAAGTCACCAGCATAAAGTGTGTACATATCTGTGTAGATTTTCTGGCATCGTGTTCTCGCGTCCTCTGCAAACTTTTTCTTGTTTTCAGCTGTAATCATGGCATTCTCTCCCAAGAACATTCTAGATGAGAAAGATGCTCTCATGATATGTCGGAACTGTGTCTGTTAGGTAGTATCATCCTATCATTGGACACTTTTTAATAAGTCTGCATGACTGGGCACCATGCCTGAATGCAGTAGTCCAGATGCGGTCTTACAAGGGGCTTGTATAATTGTACCACTACCTGCTTGGTCTTGTATTTATGTTGATCATACCTAGCATAGCATTTGCATTCTTGGACGCCTTAGCACACGGCTCCGTTACTTCGCTGTCAGTTATTACCAAACCACCTTCTTCCAGGTACAAGTTAAATATATACATAATAAAAAACCCATTCTAGAGTTAGTTAAACCAATCATGATTATGAAAGCATTATAATAAAATATTTATTACTTTTTAAGAGTTTATTTTTAGACATTTTCATTTAGTAATTTTTGGGTTATGGAAACTGGTTTGGCAGAAAAATTTTCAATATCTTTTTTACTCAGTAAGACACACTCACCATTTTGGGTAGAAAAATTGCAATTGCACTATGCGATTAAAAAACCCTATCCGGGTTGGGTGTCTCCCCTTAAATGAGAAGGGTTATAATGCAATCTTTAGAGTGTAGGAAATGATGTAGTTCAGGATTTAAAGTAAATGATTTAGATTTAACTAGTAAGACACAAGCACACAAATACAATATTCTCTCTTTTCCCAAGTTGTTTTTCCACAGCAACAGCATGGGATCATCTTAATTCATCAACTTTCGTTACGTCCTTCAAAGATAATATGCTGGCTATAGTGCAGATACTTTTGTGTAAAACCAGGCATTAGTCCATTAGCTTGTATACAATGTATATATATATCTTTTAGCCAATCTTGGAATACAAAATGTTTAATTTTCCAACCTGATCATATTTTAAGTGAACAATATTGATTTTAAGACTGCAATAGCCATTTGCGGTTTAATTAATGCACTGATTGGTTTGAACTGGCTAAATGTCTGGTGGAAAGTGGGTTCAATTTTGCAAAAGAAGTGTAACAAAATGATACTCACATAAAACATTTTTAATTACCTACCATTCTACATTATAGTATGTACAGAACACTATCTGCAAATTTTGCATTTTAGTTTATACACTTGCAGCATCTACATTCCATAGCTGATTGCTTGTGTTACACAACTACTTGACAGCTTTAAGTTGTCAAAATAACTGTGAACATATGACATACATCAAGAAACGCACACCTCATTAATTATGGAGAATGATTAGCTCCACATTCACCAGGTGGCACACCAAGCACCAGTTCAATCTGAAGTCACATCAAATTCTACAAACTCTGCTCACTTTCTGGTATATGTGGCTGGTTGGCTAGGAAAATCACTCATATGCCTTATCCAGGCTTATGTTAACATTTTCATGCTTACATCGATACCATTTTGAGCAAGATGTTTATCATTCAGACTATTAATATATGAAAAGAAATTGTACAGCAACGACTGCCTTATATGTGTAAATACAAAGTTACTCTACCACCTTAGAACATTTTATTTCATAAACCACAGTTTGTTTTCAATTTAATGTAATTCCAAGCAAGATTAGATGGTTTCATCAAGATTAGATGGTTTTAGCCATAAAATCTATATTTTCAAGTTTTCCAGCCATGAACATTTAAATCACACACAGAACAATCGTGTAAATTCAATGATTTTTCAGAAGCAGTGTCTTCATTCAGAGAATATACAACTGTTTTATATTCACAAACAGTTGGTAGTTTTGTTCACCATTTACTATAGTCATCCAGATAGTGTTGGATGCTATCTGTTGAATTACCAGATTCCAAATTGTTCACATCTGATTTTCATTCAAAAGTGAAACAGGTCAAACACACAAGCATTCTTTATGAGAATGACTGTAACACAATAAAAGGCATTATGTTGTTGCTGTGATAGGAACAATAATGCACATTTAGTAACATTTATTTTACACCTTATACTGCAAAGGTTTAATTGGCAACAACTCGAAATGAGTGTGACAAATCCGCAGTCTGAAATTCATAAATATTGCAGCAAATGTTACTGCTAACAAGTCCTGAAGACATTATAGCTTGAATGAAAGCCACCCGCATACCATGTGATCATTCAGTTAGGAACAGCAGCCCTTCTTGCCCAGACACCATCTCTAGCACAGACTTAATTTCTCAGAAATTTACATGTGCAGAATTTACATTTACTGGTACGAATCATTTTGACTTGCTCTGATTTATGAATCATTTTGACTTGCCCTGATTGTTTATTGTGTTAATTAATTTGTCAGATTCTTTTTCTTTTACTGCTGCTCAATGCTGCTTAATGGACTGTGAAAAAATTTACCACAGTCAAAATGCCCCCACACGTTTGAGCGTTCGGCCCTCCACCTATCATTCCAGTGACAACTCGATGAGTCACTGACTCCATTCCTGCGATACATAACAGATCTGTGATCGTGGTGTTGTTGAACAGCAGCACCCTACTGGACATAGACCTGGAGCTGCATGGCAGTCTGTAGGAGCATCTTGACTCCAGGCATGAAGGAGCAGATCTGTGATTGTGGTGTTGTTGAACAGCAGCACCCTACTGGACATAGACCTGGAGCTGCATGGCAGTCTGTAGGAGCATCTTGACTCCAGGCATGAAGGAGCAGATCTCGGAGAAGTTTCCCTGGCTGATCATCTGGGTGTGGTAAGCGAGGCCAGTTTGGTAGTCATACTGTTGGATCGCAAGGATGATCTGATGCAGCCCCATGATGACACTTGGTGACAGCTGCCACAGAAACATGCATGACAGTCAGGACATGGTGAATTAGTGACAGGTGAGAGAGTAACACAAGTCAGAACATGATGACATTTGGTGACAGCTGACATAGCAACACATGACAATCAGGACATGGTAACAGCCGAGTCAGAAACACAAAACAGTCAGGATATTGTGACATTTGGTGATGGCTGAGACTTGTACACAGTACTACACACACTATAGTCACTGCAGTCAGGGCATGGTGACACTTTATGACAGTTGATAAAGGAATACATGACTGAGACTAGAATATTTGCTCAGACTGTTAGAGAACAGGATCCATATTCTACACCTGGTCTATGGGTAACTCTGACTCACCGACTGGTCTCGCAACTTGTCATACAGCAGCTCTAACTTCCGTAATACGTCTTCCAACTTCCTCCTGATTTGCTGAAATGCCAGTTAACAAAATATCATTACACAAGTCTACTTCAGCTCAACCAAACCAGTGTTATTAACAATGCCTTTAACAATAAAATCTGATATCGTTTCGCAAGTCAGAGATTAAATACATATATTCAATTTATACTGTGGTCCTCTAAATCATTACTTAGAGCGCGTTACACTTTGCCCCCAGCAGACCTGTGCATGCAAACACCATTTCAACTTCTACTGAAGCATCCAGCTATACTTCAATTGCTCCGCCTGAGCTGCTCATTCTTATAATTCCATCACTGGAATCCCATCACTGTCTATTGCCAGGTACAGCTGTACTCATTTATACAGCCGAGTGAACTGGACAACAAAACAGCAGCAACAGATTCCTCAGGGTTCGATTTTAGGACCACTACTATTTGTCTTATATATAAATGACTTACCAGAACTAACAAACTCTGATACATTTTTATTTGCAGATGATATCAAGATATTTAGAACTATTACGGATAAAAATGACCAGGACATCTTATAACACGACCTAAACATCTTACAGCAGTGGTTATTAAAATTCCATCCTGATAAATGTAAACATATGACTACTGGTAAAAATAACGTTGGAGCAATCAAATATTCTACGACATCAAATTCCACTATACATCTGATCGACAAAATTTAAAAACAAGGATTTAGGGGTCACCGTAGACACAAAGCTGTCCTTTGAAGATCACATTAACCAAGTGGTAAATAAAGTAACAAAGATGACAAAAATAATTCGCAGAACTTTCCAATTTCTAGATAAAGATACGTTCTTGCAATGTATAAAACAATGGTAAGAATGAATCTTGTCTACGCCATATCAGTATGGTACCCTTACAAAAAAAAAAAATATTTGCAACAGAAAATGTCCAAAGAGCTACTAAAGAATTACCAGGGATGAGTAACCTCACCTATACAGAAAGACTAAACAAACTGAAACTACCCTCACTAGCTTATAGACGTTTACGAGGTGATATGATTGAAGTTTTTTAAATTATCCACAATATATATGACAACGAATCCTCACCTAAACTTGTAAAATGGGATGAAACATCTTTCAGGACAGGGAACAGAGGCCACACACTAAAATTGTTCACTCAAACAGCAAACATAAATATAAGGAAAAATGCTTTCCCACTCAGAGCCTTGGAACTCCCTCCCCGAAATGGT
Organism: Lamellibrachia columna; assembly: GCA_963662155.1. NCBI lineage: Eukaryota > Metazoa > Annelida > Polychaeta > Sabellida > Siboglinidae > Lamellibrachia > Lamellibrachia columna. Next base: position 54,906,072 of record OY759266.1, read on the forward strand.
CGTACAGGCAAAATCCATAAATTCTGGTCAAATCAGGCAATTTTATACAACTTTGAAGCATGTTTAAAAACTGGAACCGGAACTCTCAAACTATTTCTACAGAATGACGAAGATCTAATGAATGGGGAGCCAAGAATCCTGCGATCAGAAATATCCTAAGGTATCTTTAAGGTAATAGGATTTAATCACTACACTGCTGTGCCCCAATATATATGAGAAAACCGCACATCTGCAGTGCCCCAGGTGTTTCTATTGTGAGTTTCTAGGGCAGAAGAGAGCCTACCGGGTTGTTGGTCGTGTTTAGGCACTGATTAACAACTTTGTTGAAGACTTCCTCCAACACTTGGTGTTCAGGGGGAACTGGAGGCTTCACCACTGACTTTGGTGGTGCTGGGCTTGGCGCTGCCACCTGCTGGAAAGTACAAAATAACAATGACAACGGTATGATTATTGCTATTAATGTGCAATAAAAAAAAAAATTCATGATAATGTCTGTTTTTTAAATATTCACCATGAAACTGGTCCTAAATTTATGTCACTCATTCACCAAATATTTTTTTTCCCATTAACACTACATGGATTATAAAGCTTCTCGTTTTCTCTTCCTACTGTAGTAACATTAGCCTATTTTCAATACCAAAACTGTGATAATAGTAATGCAGTAGGAACACTGGTCTCTTCACCCAGACGTGTAAAACCACCATTAGACGCCTTGGCAATTTCTTTCAGTTCTCGTCTCAGTTTGCTAAGCTACATAAATGAGTACGTGGCTCTTGCTACCAAGAGGTTATTTTGTGATACACTAGTCTAATTTTTTCACCCATTTGTACAGTAAAAAATTATACAAGACAAGAAAATCCAGGGAAACAATGTGAATTCATTTGAACCTTTTGACTGACCTAGTGCCAGTGAAACGTGTACCTGTTGTGGTTGTTGTTGTTGCTGTTGTTGCTGGTAGGCCTGGGGGTTGTACACCTGGTTGGTGCCATAGTTGGTTGTGTCAGGGGGCGTCTGCTCTGTCGGCACACCAAATACGGGTTGTGTGATAGGTGCTGGCGCCTCATACTTGATCTCCTGCAAGGAGGGAACACAGAACATCAGCTCAAACACATTCTAGTGATTCCAAAATTGATGATGATAATAATATGTGGTCTTACTCCATTATCACAGCAAGTTTCTGTCAGCAGCTAATGTAGTGCCCGTATACAGTAGCTAATGTAGTGCCCGTATACAGCAGCTAATGTAGTCCCGTATACAGCAGCTAATGTAGCACCCGTATACAGTAGCTAATGCAGTGCCCGTATACAGCAGCTAATGTAGTGCCCGTATACAGTAGCTAATGTAGCACCCGTATACAGTAGCTAATGTAGTGCCCATATACAGTAGCTAATGTAACGCCTGCATACAGCAACTAATGTAGTGCCCGTATACAGTAGCTAATGTAGTGCCCGTATACAGTAGCTAATGTAGTGCCCGTATACAGTAGCTAATGTAACGCCTGCATACAGCAACTAATGTAGTGCCCGTATACAGTAGCTAATGTAGTGCCCGTATACAGTAGGTAATGTAGTGCCCGTATACAGCAGCTAATGTAGCACCTGTATACAGCAGCTAATGTAGTGCCCGTATACAGTAGCTAATGTAGCACCCGTATACAGTAGCTAATGTAGTGCCTGTATACCGCAGCTAATGTAGTGCCCGTATACAGTAGCTAATGTAGCACCCACATACAGCAGTTAATATAGTGCCCGTATACAGTAGCTAATGTAGCGCACGTATACAGCAGCTAATGTAGCACCCGCATACAGCAGCTAATGTAGTGCCCGTATACAGTAGCTAATGTAGCACCTGTATACAGTAGCTAATGTAGTGCCCATATACAACAGCTAATGTAGTGTCCGTATACAGTAGCTAATGTAGCACCCGTATACAGTAGCTAATGTAGTGCCTGTATAGAGCAGCTAATGTAGTGCCCGTATAGAGTAGCTAATGTAGCGCCCGCATACAGCAGCTAATGTAGTGCCTGTATACAGTAGCTAATGTAGTGCCGTATACAGCAGCTAATGTAGTGCCCGTATACAGTAGCTAATGTAGCGCCTGTATACAGTAGCTAATGTAGTGCCCGTATACAGCAGCTAATGTAGTGCCCGTATACAGTAGCTAATGTAGTGCCCCATATACAGCAGCTAATGTAGTGCCCGCATACAGCAGCTAATGTAGTGCCCGTATACTGTAGCTAATGTAGTGTCCGTATACAGTAGCTAATGTAGTGCCCGCATACAGCAGCTAATATAGTGCCCATATTTCCCTTTTACTGGCAGACACAAGACAGAAGGGACTAGTGTATCATCTGAAAGAAACAGGCAAATTGGGGTGAACGACACTGCCGAAGTTTTGAAATGGCAGTGGGTGGGCTCAAACCCCGGTCCTCATAAGTGGGCCAAACCCCGGTCCTCATAGGTGGGCTCAAAACCCGGTCCTCGTAGGTGGGCTCAAACCCCGGTCCTCATGATTGACAGTCTGTGTACGTTAACCACCAAGCTACACAATAATACTTACACTACTAGAGATAACCATGCGTAATTAATAAAACTGATGATAATGACATTGACACTGAATCACTGATACACATCTGGTAACATAAACCCTAGTGATTCCTTGAAGGAATAACTTGCAGAGCATTCAGCAAACATACCTTCTTCTTTTCTTTTAAAATTGGTGGGTCATTCCATGATGAGGACGGTTTGTTTTCTTGATACGAAGGCACGGCTGGGCCATTGGATGCAGCTGCAGAGGCGTATGGGTTGCTTGGGGCCGCTGACGGGGCATACAGGCCACCTTCAAGAGACAAGATTAAGCCATGAGATGAAGGGTATGCAGGAGAACTAACAGGACATTGACCTGTAATAACAAGCACCAGTAATCATGAAATGCAACATTGCTAAGATGTTGTACAAACTACCTGCTGTTGATGTTACAGAGATGAGTGGGTTTATGCCATGTCTTCTTCACCAGTAATCTTTCACAGAGCAGTCAAGAGCGATGGTGGTAAAAATTGGCTGTCAATTCTCCTGTGTTAGATAAAACATGTTAAGTACAACATGCATGGTGTCCACATTCAACTGTCTATTCTCCTGTGTTAGATAAAACAGAAACAGGAATGATCTCTGGAAGCACAAACTGTCAATTAGAAACAATACAGCTGTTTACTTCACTTGGCACCAAATAGCTGTAATGGACAGGAAAGGCTCCTAGGAACATCAAAGTACAGATTACAAGTATGATAAACAACAGTCAGTGTCATCATCTTGTTGCTAAACAACAACAACACAACTTGTACGACAGCCACACCAGCAATACGAAAACATCTTCAGGATGAGTGCGAAAACAGTGTCAAATAACGACAGTAATTTGAGGACACAAAGGGATGATTAAAAAAAAACGCCATGAAATCATATATCTTGTCTAATGAGAATGTAACATTACAATCTCAGCTGCTTACTTCTCTGAGATTCCGACTCCGTACAAAACTGACTATGTCTTCTACCTTGTGACGCATCATATCCCATTACGCCTACAATAGATAAATATTTGTACACACACTAAAGTTTATGATATAATAACCACTCAATTGTAAGGGCTGACATAATATTAGTACATGGTGGCATGCATGCATACCACAAGGTTAGTAAATAAAACGTTTTTGTCAAAACCTTGAGACACTGCATTATTTACCTGTAAAAATTCATATAAACAATTATACATTAATAAAAGCAGCTATATGAGTTATGTAAATTACAGATGACAGCTCTGGGAGTATAACAAATAATTGTGAGAGTATCAAAGCAATTTCAGTATTAACCTGACAGAGATTCATCATCTACGTGCGGAATATTCCATCTGCCAGTACCTGGGTACAGAAACAGCAATCCATTCATTTCAGTCACTGAAGTTTACACAGAAATCAAATATATTGAATTGTAAAATAGCTACACCAACAGAAGTACACACTAGCTAGATTTGTTCATAGCAACTTATTTCATTTTTGATAATTACACAGATGACATAAACAAAAAAATCTTTCCAGATTGACTAACGAATGAAATGTGCCTTACTTGTGCTTAGCCAAAATATAAAACACTAAACGTTACATCCCAAATTGTTTACCGAGTACATTAGAGATGGTAAACTTCCTAGAAAGTAAACACTCAAAGGTGTGCAGAGACAGGCTTCCTACACACACGAAAGGGAAAGATGTGTGTTGAGATAAAGGCTGCTAATCAAAGAACATCAGACAACATAAACGTGGCAATTAATGTAGCAGAACCCACACAAACACTTTGTTATATATTAAGCAGCCTGACATCTACTGATTTCAACCAAATTTTCACTCACTAGTTTGACCTGCATTTAAGGGATAATAGGGATAATACTTGTGTATACACTACCATGAATCGGTAAAGATTGATGTTAAAAAATACTTCTTTACACAAATTTATTACAATATTAAAGCAAGTAGTTATCAGCATGTAAGCACATAACACTCTGTGACATTCACACTGTACTGTCATCATGGAACTGCTGTTATGTGACGACCACAAACATGGTCACATGACACTGGAGTCTGATACTGAAGTGATCGAAAGGGTCTGTTGAACATAACATGAGATTGTGAAAGTATTTTACTTTAAAGAGGAGGAAGTTGTTTAAGTAACTGGTTACAGTTGTGATTCAAGTAACTGGTTACAGTTGTGATTCAAGTAACTGGTTACAGTTGTGATTCAAGTAACTGGTACAGTTGTGATTCAAGTAACTGGTTACACTTGTGATTCAAGAAGCTCAACAACATAAACTTTTGAGTTTTTTGCTTTAGATCGAAACATATATGGATATGAATTCTTCACTGCAGCTACGTTCTAAAGTCCTTGCTTTCCTTTATATCTGATAAAACTCTAACAAATGACAATATGCAAATCATTAACAAGTTCAACACGTCTGAAATAAAACAAGAACAAAGTGTAAGAGGTGTGGGTAGTGTCGGTGCCTGGAATGAGAGAAAGTGTGAGATGAGGGATCGAAGGTCTGGTAGACGGACAGACAGCAGCCACACGAGGAGATAGCTACATAAACACAACATCAACAGTGAACATGCAATGGAGTACTGCCACGATTCTCGTCCTGTCGATGCAGCAACAGGCGCAGTTTACTGATGCTTGATGTGGACGAGTTCAGCAGATCATCATCGCTGTCAACATCGCTGTCTACAACAGCCGCAAACTCAACATGACAGTCAATCTTGAGTGACAGCTGTCTGTGGAAGTCAATTTAAACTGGGCAATATAATTAATCATGTGCACACATGTACAGTTTATCACACACATATGCATGTACATAATCAATGACACTGATCACATAAGATAACATTAAGTCTGTTCACAAGGTCAACCATAGCACAACAAGGAATACAAGTCAACCGGGCATAAAAAAAACACGTTGGAGCTGGCATCTGATCTGATGAGGTGACACTGACTGTGTGTGACTGGTTTCAAATTTAAGATAATAAATAATAATAATGTGTGGTCACATATAGCACTGGTATGTGCCTAGACAACATGTTTATGTCGCTTCTCCATTATCGGAGCAAGTGATTTGGCTGCAGATCAAGACCACTGCCTCCGACTCTGCAACAGGTTTTTTCCCAGTGTGGGATCTTTTATTCCCCAGACACAAACACCAGACAGAAAGGACTACTTCTGTTGTGGGAACAGTATTCATCATCATTGGAAATAAATACAATTTACCAAAATATTTACAGATGGTATAAACACGCCATGCAATGAGTGAGTTTAACTTCCTATGGGTACGCCAGTAACTGTCTGCGAGGAGTGGGAGAGCTACCTACCAGAAGACATAGGCTGTAGCCCAACTGTTGCACCGGTTTGATCGTACATCTGAGCTGGCTGCGAGGTGGTTGACTGGCCGCCACTAAAAACACACAACTCCAGCTACAAACCTTTAAACTACTGCGATGATGACATAACATATCAGGCTATGCACATTTGACAATACAATTATCATATCTGAACAACAGTGCTGTGACTATTCAAAATGCACTGATTTTAATTTTGAACTTTCTATAGTACAGTAGAGGAGTGGCTAATTCAGTCGCATCAATGGCATTGATAGAGCAATCCAATTTTGAGGTCTGCATTCACACATTGGCAACTATAATGAATGGGACCTTCAAAAGGCCAGATGTAATAAAAAAGAAGAAGAAAAAATAACAATTAGTTTTCAGTTGATGGCAGCTGATATTATGATGGTTGCAGTGAACAGATTCACTAGTTTGCCCATTTCAGTATGACAGGCTGCTATACCAGCCACACGGTCTGTGACACTATAGCATGACAGGCTGCTATATAAGCCACACGGTCTGTGACACTGGCATGACAGGCTGCTATACACGCCACGCAGTCTGTGACACTATGACACAACAGGCTGCTATTCCAGCCACCCGGTCTGTTATGCTACGCTACGACAGGCTGATATAGCAACATTGGTGGTGTCTGCTATTAAAATTGTTTTCACTCACAATCAATTTTTTTTTAGATTTGCGCAGTTCTCCAATTGATTGCCAAAATTTATGACAGCAGCAATGGTGGACGATACCACTTCTGGTGGCCATGGCAATTTACCACGTTATATCTTACTTAGACAGACTGTTTTACAGGTTTAGTGATGGATTTTTGTTGTAGGTTTGTGACAACCGAAATAACGACAATGTAAAAGTTAACGACGGTGGAAAACTTGATACTAACAATGCCAGTATATTCGATTGCTACTTTGATGAGATTAATTGACGTAATTCTTGGATTGATGGTTACCATAATGACAATAACTAAAATTATCTGGCTTGTTTTATGTGTTGATTACTCTACTTTCAGAATATATATATGTATGGTGTTCCTATTCATAAAATACATTGTTGCTGCTCAAATCTTGATTTGAAGTGAAGTAGAAGATTTTCTAACAAAGTCACTGGGAATGCGATATTCAGTGGTTACAACATATGAGAGCCACAGCACTGAAATGGTTAAAACCAGTCATAGTACAATTTTCAAATACCTATCAAAGTTCCCTATGGAATACCCTCTTCAACTCTGTTTCAAGCTACATCATCACTACTGATGTTTGTACCACACACAGCTGCTGAACACAGCAGGACTGAACAACAAAACAGCGACTCTACCAACCTGTAAGAGTTTGGGGTGTAGCCGGGCTGTGAGTAAGGGGTGGAGTACGGGTCATAGGGTGCTGTGGTCTGGGGGTACGAGGGGTATTTGTGCCCCAGTGGACCTATAAACCGAACAAACACAGGATTGTCAGAGCACATATCATCTAGAAAACACATTACTGAACAAATGTCATATTGGAATGTACACGCACACGCCCGCACGCACAGACACTTGCCATCATTAACCACGTTTTTTCATAAATTTTCATGAATTGTATTGTGAATTAGCAGTGTGGAATAGTAACTAGAAAGATATTCACCAGGGATTGGGGAATGGAAAATACTAGGAATCCTCCAAAATATTAATCATATATGGAATCACACATATAAAGGCAAAAGGTAAGCTTTTATATAGCATGATATTCAGTCTGCAGGACCACTCAAAACGCTTTACACTTCACCCCCTAGCAGACCTGTTCATTCCAATACCAACTTTGACTTCTCTGGAAAACATTCAGCATTTTGCGTTTTGTCACAGCCATAAGTCTACAAGGGATTTCACCAGAATGACAACATCGGTTCCCCTCTGGCTGTCTTCTATCAAGCACACTTGTACACTCACCTCTGGCTCTGCCACTGCTTGTGGTCACTGGTGTGTGACCGTAGCTGGCTGCAGACACAGCTGGTTGCTGGTTGCTGAAGGTGGGGACAGTTGGCCCCATGCTTTGTCCGGTGTACTGGTTCGGGTTATAGTAGGTCGAGCTTGACGTCGTAGTTGTCTCAAAAGTACTGTTTGCTTGTGTCTACAATGGACACTAACTGGTGAGGGTTCATCAGTGGCTCAAATCAGCTAATATATTCTCTTAGTCTACTTAACTTAAACATGAATTATATTTGAGTGAAACTGACTATACTTTAGTAAGTTACTGGCAGAGAGAGTTGTTTAGGTGTCTAACACCTTCCATCGTTTTATCATCAGCATGATGCCCAATTACAATTGGCCACAGAAATATCCCTCACCTGGTAGAACTGATTTGACATCGGCTGTTGCTGCTGCTGTTGCTGTTGTTGTTGTTGTTGTTGTAACTGTTGCTGTGGTTGTCGAGGAGCAGCTGCTGGCACCCCCTGCTGTGGAAGGCTGGCTTTCTCCGGCTGCACATTGACCACCTGGAATGGCTTGGGTGGTGGCGCCACTGTAGCCTGCTGGCTGAGTGCGTAGAAGAGACGATCTCGTAGGAGAGCCAGCGATATCTAATGAGGGAAAAAATCACACATCAGGTTTCACATTCACAGTACAATTCTACAAGAAATATGAGCAAGTCTGAAGAATTAAGATGATTAAGAGACAACACAAATGAATCTAAGAGACATAATTCTGTAACTGCAACAATTCTGTAACTGCAACAAGTTGTGCCTTTGTATTTTATAATTGTGCACAGGCTAAAATTCCGTCGGATCAGGTTGGTTTATTGGTACAAGACTGAACACAACCAACTTATTACCCAAGATACTTTTACAGATATTAGGCCTATATTTTCAGCAGGCAATGGTGCACAACATAAAGTCAACAAAGATTATTTCTTGTATCTGGTCTGGGTTTGTCGGCAACTCATCTGCATTAGCATCACAATAAAATGGGTTAATACAGGCTTTCGTGTTTCAAGCATAAGCTAAAGAGTATGACACCACTGTCTATAAAACCCATTAGGTCACTTATTCGGTACGTAATAATTAACCACTAATTGAGAAATTCAGTTGTAGTTCTGTGTTCTGAAAATGTAACATGTATTCTGATAATTCAACATACAGCCACAACAATAAAATTTGAATAAACTATGATATACAAATTCACAGACATGACAGACAAGATAAATCTTAGTATACAACAACAACTGGCAACATGTGTTAATGCTAGTAGTGTGAATATGTTTAAAAATAGAATTGACAGATACTTCATAAGGGCGGGCTACACATAGATGAGAAAATTGTTGGACTCTCGATAAGCCAATGGCTTCCTTGTCCACTTGCCATCTGGAACTTGTTTGGGATGGCAATCTTGTTAACGGGAGACTCGGGTCGGATTTGACGGATTTTTTACAATAAAATGAATTTCGAGTTGTTGCTATTTCCGTGTATAAATATTATTCAACTTGCCATTCATGTAAGTTGCACTGTCGAAATAAACACGTTTCTGTCATAAAACGTGTCTTTTGTATGATGCCTATCATTGCTAAGTCTTTGTTTATATCAAATGAACCGAGACTAATGGGACATTAGGTGATATTCCGCGAGCCATTGCATGCCGGAAAACGCTGCCATTCCAACATGGCGCATATCACGGGAAAGCCCCATTTTCGCTCTGTATGATGGTACAAACAGTTTTAAAATGTGCCCGGAGGTATCCGAGTAATTCCGACTATAAATGACCGCCTCTGAACCATCTCGGTGACAAAGGAATGGGGAATGCCACGACGATTCGCCGCACATCACCACGTGATGTCGGATTCCCTCAAATCAAGCGCTCTAATTGGTTGTAATACTAATTTCCATCCTCTGACGTCAGCTTGAAATACCAGCTACGTTCGATTCGATCGACTTTTTTATCCCATGAGTTTCGTTCATTTATATCGCTTTGTAAAACGACATTATGCCGTTTGGTCGAAAGCGAGTGGGCGGTTACGGTACTGGGAGGCAGCGAAAGTTTGCATCGTTGCAGTTAGCGCGTGATGCGAAGGCATCGAGGGTTGAATTCGCCAATGAACCTGCGGCTGCGGCGACAACTTCGTCTTCTTCGACCATCACCGTCCGTGGTGCCAGCGAGAATGGCACGCAGTGTAAGTTTAATTCTGATATTTTATATGTTCACTTGCGTTTTATCCAAACATCGCCTTTGTGGCATAACTATTACTGTATAAACGATTTGACGCTGATCTAGTTCATGCTGTTGATGTTCGTGGTTGTGTTGACATTCAGGCCCAGGGGCCATCCAGGCACATCAGAAGCAGAGTTGTAACTATGGTTTATTATATTACTACAATTTGCCCTGGCAATTATTGTATACATAGCCTATATACACACACGCGCGCGGGTGTGTGTGTATAATATGGCAATGCCAATAAAATAAATTGCATTCAATGCCATACCCCTGCATACGTAGTAAGGGGGGGCTTTTGTTGTTGAACATGTCTTGGATACTTTTTGTTCATGAAATACATTTATATTGTGTATTTTTTCCAGGCATCAAGGCGGTCATCAACAGTACCAGCTGATCCGTCTCGGAGACTGTCTGTCACTGAACGGAAGTTTGGTTATGCAGATCTTCTGGAGGAGATAGGTGTCCCGCGATTCCTGGTTGAGGATGAGACAGATGCTGATGGAGATCTTTCAACAGTACTTGTACGCTGTGCCGTGTTGCCATCACTTGTTGCGAACCTGCTATGCACGTTGTGTAGGAAGCATACACTCTCCACCCCAGCTGTTGACCGCACCGCACCGCACCCTCGGCATGCTGTGTGGCCTCGAGACTTTCTGCACCAGTTGCGACAAGGTCATCAATGCAACTCTGTCATCAGACTGTATCGATGGGACTCAGGCGACGAATGTCCCATTTGTCGTGGTGAGATCAGCTGTGTCGGCAACGATGGAAATTGGTGTCGGGTACTCTGGACTTGTGTGAAATTTATTTTACAATGCCAATGACTCTTAACTTTGCCTTTTGATAGATTATACATTCAGTAATATGTATGCAAAGTTTCAATCATCTAGGTAGCTTTTCAGATGTTGAAATGTATGTGCCAATGTACATAAACTTTGAACACGATTTTCTCAAAAACATGTTTTCCCTCACACCTACTGCCTCCCGTGTCACTTATCTCTGCTATTGTTTGACAGAATTACTTGAAACTTTCTACAGTGTTTCTTGATAGTATGCTCTTGAAAACTATCTAGTAACTTTTTAGAAAACATTATTTATATTTTATATAATGAACCATCAATGTAAAATTTCATGATGAAAAAATACATTCAGATGTAAAAAAATCATGAAAACAAAAGTTTTTTGAAAACTTGGAAAGTCAACTGACTGTTTTCATTGGGATTATGTGGAGTAACTACACACCAAATTTGAGTCCTCTAAATCCAGTGGTTACTGATATAAGTCACACGCAACATTCAATCCAAGATGGCTGCATACCGTGGGAAAATATGTATGAAACTTTCTGAAAAAAATTCACAGCATTACTCTTACCTGGACTTGCAATCTATGAAAGTTTCAGCTCTGTAGGTTCAGTGATAATGAAATAAGAAAATAAAACGCGTTTAGACCCAAGCGACGCCTTAAACATGAACATAACCATGATGACTAGTTAAACAGAGTACTGTGAGTCTGTGACCAGCGACTGCAGACAGGTGCTTACCTCAGTCGAGTTACTGAGGTACATGAGAGCGGTGCTGAGGTTGCCCTGCCCGGCCAGCAGGCCTGCATAGCTGCTCAACTTGCGTGCGAGAATGTCACTGGACACGTCCTGAGAGCAGCCATCCCTCAACTCTACTGCCTTCTGTAGAATCATCACCTTCTCAACCAGGTCCTGCAACACAAATAGTAGTAGTCGTTAGGGTAGGTACACTTCAGCAACTGTAAAAAATCTGTGCCAAAATTGACTTAAATTTGAACACATCAGTTACACCAAACATACATTTTAAGCTGAATTATAAAAATGACATACATGTAATGATATAATTTATAAACACATACATTTTTGTTCCAAAAAAATTATAACCGTCAGACACAGGTGTATGACTTGTGTAAATGTGGTGTAGATGTGGCTACCATAGGTAGCTGAACCATAGATATTCCCGTTAATTTACAACATTGCAGGGCAGGTATTTTTAGTGTAGCTGGACAATAGATAATCCAGTAATATAGAATGGTAAATGGTACCTACACATGGGGTTGCTTGACTGTTGATAATCAGTTCATTTAGAATATTATATGGTAGATACCAATAGTGTGGCTGCACTGTATAATTCAGTTACTCTAGCACATAGAAAGCTATCTACCTGCAGGTTGTCTGGACTGCCTGAATGCTGTGTCAAGTTGTCGAGACAGGAAACAAGCTGAGGCAGACTGCCGGCACAGATGTAACACAGACAGGCCTTGGCCGCAAGCGTTGGGTGCTGCTCCAGTCGCTGACCCAGGATCTCTACAAACACAGCAATAATACAGCTAAGTGCTAGTAAATCCAGTGTTCTGTAGTATGTACTACAGCTCAGTGTAACGTATCATATATATCCTTGGTCTATATTTCAGTGACACCCAGTTGTGTAAACTTTTGTTGGCTCACTCCAGAATGAACGTAGACGAACCAGTTTTGAATTAATCCTTAAACTAAACAATGACTAAATAAGTTGCATTGGCACACTCTGGCATGTGTATGTGGCGTGTGTATGCCAATGTTCTACACACTTCACCATAGGGCATCGCCACACAATATTACTAACAGTGCCAAACCACACCACATAAATAAACAACTGTTGATAAACTGTAGTTTAACAAGTATTCTCCTACAGCCTCACTGTTTTCCCAAGTACAACCACTAGTACATTTCAACATTTGCTTTAAGGATAGCCACTGGTCGACAACAGCCATAGGCCATATCTCTGTTAATACTGAACATATCTTAACCAAATTTGGGGTACTAATTACCTATGTGAATTATACGATTTTGGGAATTTGGGCTCATCTGCATGTGTTGCCATGGCAACAAACGTATTAAGTGCGACAGGAGTAGGCATATCCATGAAAATTTTTCTAAGCTAACAATCATATGTGAAGAATCATTCTTTTGCCTAATAATGTGGTTTAGAGCTAAGATATCTGACTTTCATGACTGTTGCGAGATGTGAATTTAAATTATCACAGATCTACTGGATCTTGGCTGCCAACTCTCAAGGTTAAGTTACCAAGCCCAAAACACACTCTTATTTGACAGGAGATATATGTGGGAACAACTGGTAAAAATGTCATGTCTCTACTTTGCACTGTTTTTTTTCAATTATTTTCATAGACTTTACAAATGTTAAAAAAATTAATAATAAGACATGATGTAAAACACTGAGAGTATAACGGAAATTCATTAATTAAATGCAAAAAATTGAATTAACTATATACTGGAGCTATATAACAAACAAAAATAGGTTTTGGCAAGACAACTTTTATTTCTGCCACTCTGTTGGCAGAATCAGTGGAGGTGGAAGCAGTCTGAGAATCATCACGTCGTGGAGACAGCAACACACTATTGCACCGACTGTCTGACCTGGTCTGTAGATCAGTCAGAGACACTGATACCTCAGAAGGAGCCTCTTCAACTGAAGCAGAAACAGTGAAAGCAAGCAATATATAAAATGCATACACATGTATAATACCTAGTACAACCACCACCCAAATACTAACATCATCACTGATTAGTTACACACACTAATCTACTAGTAAACTTGAGCTGCCTAACTTTGTGCACCTGGTCATCAGTCCTAACTAAAACAGTCCCTTGTATCAAAATAATAAAATGCATGACACAACCACGTAATATAATATCATATATGTTAGTGTAACAATATAGCTCACCTACTTATTGTCAACTGTAATGTCATTCATTATATGGGTACATCTCTTTATTTGACGATGCTATGGTCTATAGTGTCATGATCACCACTGTTAACATCAACCATTTACGACAAACTTTTAGCAACATAATAAGATTTTCTCCACTATGCTACGACTGTATTTACTAACCTGTTTTATGTGGTCAGTCTGCTCCAGGCTTATTCTTACGTCTCTTTATTTTGTCAAATGCATACATCGTCGTAAACTTTCTCTTTGTTGACGCCATCTTTGTTTATACATGTGCGCATCGCCGGAAGCCGTGCTGATTGGCTAATCAACTGTCATCGGTACACCTTGTGCGTTCATTGGATGAAAATTCTACGCGATATTCTAATGAGCCAAACATAGCGTAGCCTGTCCTTTTTCGGTCATCGATCACATAAATTTAATCCCAGATAGAGGCTTATGATTACATTCTAGGTGAAGTAGGGCAACACATCCAGAATGTCGGACAAGACGGCATAAAACATGGCGGATTTACAAGTCGACATGTGTCTGGAATCAAACATTCTTTTTGAAGATTATTGGACATTTAAAAATGGTGGTCACACTCATTTTGTTTCTTGAAGAAAGAAACATGTTATAAGTTATATTATTATTGGTATTTATAGTTCAAATGTTGAAAAATAGTGTTACATGAAGTTGTATAAGAAGTGAATCTACCTGGAAATGACAGCATCTAAAAAACAAATTTTTGGTCATTTGTTGACCCGTGGCTACCCTTAAAAGAAACAGAAAGATTACCACAGAGCTGTGTGAATTCCTCTGCCTTGGCATAGGTCAGTGCCATCGCCAGAGCCTCTTTCCAGTTTTCTAGGTCACATATCTGTATGACGCTCTCAAAGTCTTGCGTCACTACTGAAGATATAATCTACAACACAAGTCCACTAACATAACATGACGCTCTCAAAGTCTCGCATCACTACACTGATTACAGATGATATAATCTACAACACAAGTCTACCAACATAACGTGACGGTCTCAAAGTCTCGCATCACTACACTGACTACAGATGATATAATCAACAACACATGTCCACCAACATAACATGATGCTCTCAAAGTCTCGCGTCACTACACTAACTATAGATGATATAATCAACAACACATGTCTACCAACATAACATGGCGCTCTCAAAGTCTCGCATCACTACACTGACTACAAATTATATAATCTACAACACAAGTCCACCAACATAACATGGCGCTCTCAAAGTCTTACATCACTACAGATGATATAATCTACAACCAGGGTTGGCATGTAACGAAGTAAAAGTACTACGAAGTAGAATTTTGACTAAATACTTTTTACTTGTAACTATGTAGTTTTATCTAAAGTAACGCGACTTTTTACCAAGTTACTTTTGTTATTACTGCAGGGATTACCTACAGCACATGAGAAACAATCAATTGTGACTGACACTGAAAATCAACAAGTCTCGGTAATCGATATTCACCTAAATCACTGGAAATGATAAATGTATTTCAATAATAAACTTATATGCCACTCAACGATGTTACATACTCGACTAAGTGATCCCTTGTTCTTTTGAAAGAATGCCTTCTGCGTGCGTTCAAGCAGCTCAGGTCCGCCGGCAATCGCCAGGATAATAGCTTCAGCCATCTTGTTGCTATGGAGACACACATCAACAGCCGACTGGAAGTCAGCCATGAGCAGGGCCTGTGTCACGAGGCCATCGCAGTCTGAAGGACAAAACGGTAGCTTGTAGAAACAACCAGAAACGTTTCTACATCCATTCATATTTTACCCTATGTACTGAACATTACTTTACACATGGGGCAGCTGCTAAGCTAGAAAAAAATGTAATTCAGGGAGGTTATGACGGGGAGCTCTGCCAAAATAGTTTGAAACATTTCTTTGATTCAGAATAGAATTTTACTAAGGTTAAGGAAATGGCTAGTTTCAGGCTAGTTTCAAATGGAGTTTTACTGTGAAGTGTTTTAGCTATCAACACTCTGTGTACATGTGTGCATATATGCGTGTGTGTGTGTGCGTGTGCGTCTGCGTGTGTGAGAGAGAGAGATTGGTCCATATGATTCAGCAGTCTGAGTGAAACTATGGTGCCTTATGTTGCAGCAGGAGCAAAGAGGACTGAGTGAGTGATGCTGATGCCACTCGAAGGACACTAACCTTCGTTGATGGTGAATGAGAGAGGAGACTCGGAGTGAGCACTGTAATCCTGCATGGCGATCTGGTCGAAGGCAGCAGACCCATTACTGACGTTACCGTCCCCAGCCTCGGCAGGCATCTGTATGACATGGTTACAAGGTTGTCAACAATCTTTCTCAGAGGTTATTATAATATATCAAAGGTGAGTATTTGTACCCAGGGAAAATACATATGATACCCCTGGGTGGGGATAATCATTAAATGTCAAGTGACCATGAGATAATGGCAATAGAGGGATTTCTCCAAATCTCAACACAATGTAAGGTGTAATCCATTCAGCAATTTGCAGTGGTTTTTCATCAGTTATGCTGAAAGAATTTTAGCATAAATAAAAAAGTGCATTAGGATTACATTTAATGTTCAGTAGTTAGTCCAGTTACATATAATTTACAAAATGGCACCAGCTATATATAAAGGCATAACTATTGTAATGACACAATAGAACTCTCTGATGTAATCATTGGCATGCACTGAGAGAATAGTGCACCAGTTGTGGCATGCACTGGTATACCACTGATTATGTCACTACTAGCACACACTAAAATAAAACGACAACAATATGAAAGATAGCAAGCCACTAACTAGTATATGGAAAATACAGAACAGGGAATTACATGAATAATAAAAATAACAAAATGAATGTGCTGTGCTAACAGAAATGTGCTGTGCTAACAGAAATGTGCTGTGCTAACAGAAATGTGCTGTGCTAACAGAAATGTCTGCTAACAATAAGGATTAGTGTGTTAGAAGACAAAGCGAAGTAAATGAAGATATACTGGTAAATATTATCAATACTCAACAGCTGAGCAAATAAAGACAATGGTTAAAGCCACATGGTGATTACTTTTGGAAAGACACTAGATGATTACAAACATTCTGAGACCAAGTGGCTTTCACCAGCGAGACGAAACACTGCTATGAAAACGAAACAAGGCCATTGAAACATGCAGAGACCGCTACTAGAAGCACCTGTGATTCTGCCATGTAGGGGGAACCTTCTCCACTTCCACCGAGTGGGGTATCCTGTAAGACAACCCTCCAATGTAATAAACACAACCCCTCCACTATAGTAAACACAACCCCTCCACTGTAGTAAATACAACCCCTCCACTGTAGTAAATACAACCCCTCCACTGTAGTAAACACAACCCCTCCACTGTAGTAAATACAACCCCTCCACTGTAGTAAACACAACCCCTCCACTGTAGTAAATACAACCCCTCCACTGTAGTAAACACAACCCCTCCACTGTAGTAAACACAACCCCTCCACTGTAGTAAACACAACCCCTCCACTGTAGTAAACACAATCCCTCCACTGTAGTAGATACAACCCCTCCACTGTAGTAAACACAACCCCTCCACTGTAGTAGATACAACCCCTCCACTGTAGTAAACACAACCCCTCCACTGTAGTAAATACAACCCCTCCACTGTAGTAAACACAACCCCTCCACTGTAGTAAACACAACCCCTCCACTGTAGTAAACACAACCCCTCCACTGTAGTAAACACAACCCCTCCACTGTAGTAAATAAAACCCCTCCACTGTAGTAAACACAACCCCTCCACTGTAGTAAACACAACCCCTCCACTGTAGTAAACACAACCCCTCCACTGTAGTAAACACAACCCCTCCACTGTAGTAAACACAACCCCTCCACTGTAGCAAATACAATCTGTCTACCATCACAGCCAAACAAACACTACCCCTTCACTGTAGCAAACACAACCCCTCCACTGTTACAAAGCACTGTAGCAAACAAAACCCCTCCACTGTAGTAAATGCAACCCCTTCACTGTAGTAAATCCAACCCTTCCACCATCACAGCCAAACAAACACTACCCCTTCACTGTAGCAAACACAACCCCTCCACTGTTACAAAGCACTGTAGCAAACAAAACCCCTCCACTGTAGTAAATGCAACCCCTTCACTGTAGTAAATCCAACCCTTCCACCATCACAACCAAACAAACACTACCTTTCCACCTGCCAGTTTATATACTAGATCAGCCGGCTTTTAAATTACATTTCTTGGTGGCAATCAATTTAATTTTATTTAATATCATTAAAATCCTTTCTTTAAAGAATTCTGTCCATGTTTATGGAATGTACACATGCACATTTAGCATGACAGAAAACAATAAATTATATTAATAAATGTTGCCATCACTTGACAGTTTTGACAATCTTATACAAGAAATAATTTTAGCCTCAGCCACACAACTTCCCTTATTTCTAAACCATCCTCCTTGCTGTGATGCACTGAAACACAGATGGTGACACCTGCCAAACACAACCACGAACACACACAAACACATCAACAATTAATCGTACCTTCCCATTGAGCAGGGCCATTTTTTGTGCGAGTTCCGACGCATCAACTCCCGCACTTGTGTCCTGGTCTGACTGCGTCGCTCGAGTCACTTTCTTTGCCAGTTCCTCCTCGTCAAAGCCAAGTAGCTGGAGATACTTGCTGCGTGGCTCCGTCTCAAAGTGGACCTGACAATAACGCACGGCCCTTTATACTATGAACAAGAGGGAGAGGCAAGAGATTTGAGAGCATGAGAAAGAAAGGGCGGGGAGAGATAGAGAGTGGGAAGGATATAGAGACAGAGAGTGGGAAGGATATAGAGGATGGAGAGACAGAGAGTGGGAAGGATATAGAGGATGGAGAGATAGAGAGTGGGAAGGATATAGAGGATGGAGAGAAAGAGAGTGGGAAGGATATAGAGGATGGAGAGATAGAGAGTGGGAAGGATATAGAGGATGGAGAGACAGAGAGGGTGGGCAGAAAGTAGTCAAGTGTTTTTTTCATCTGGACACGCCACGAGTGCCTACACCACTTTATTAGTACCTGCATAAAGTACAAGGTATCGTCAAATACAATATTCCTAGTAACATTACATGCATACTTAACCAACGCCCATGTGACATGCATCTGACCAACAAGTAGGTCAGGTCAACATTTTGCCTGTTGCCTTCAAAGCTACAGTATTGGCAAATTTGGTGGACTACTTTTTACAGCTCTTATTCTATGGACTCATATCACCGGTTTTCCAAAACACCACACTATTACTTCACCAAAACCTTATAATAATTTTAAGTCAACTTTCATTATATAAGTTTGCAAGAAATGATGGTATCATCCACAATATATCTTACCTTCAAGAAGTTCCATATGTTCTGGTCTAGTTCGTCTTGACAGTTGGCAATCTTGAGTGCACAGAACTCGCTGTACTGGCCATTGGAGAGAGCATGCTCGAGCTGGTTCGATCGAGACACAAGTTCCGTCTCAGTGACCACCTGACTGATGTTAACCAACCGCTCGTCTGGTTGTTGAGGATTTGTCGATTTTGAGTTCTCGAAGCAAACAAGTTTCCCACCAAACTGAAAAAACATTAAAACTGTAAAATATAACACACAGGTACACAAAAGGAGTTTTCTCAAGAGGCACAAAGTTAACTAATCTGACATATGAAATGATTATAGGTGTATGCACGAATAAGATAACAAATTTGCTTCTCATATTGTTTTTTAAACTACCCTTAATTTCTAGAATGCCTCAATAATATCCCAATAGAGGCTTCATAAAACAAGCCACTCTCCATGTGCAATCCCACTATAAAAGTGTTTTTTTGTTACTTAATACTTACCCCAAAGGAAGCCCCGACAGGGCGACACAGCCACTTCGGCGCTTTTCTCAATACCGCCACCTCAGCGGGTGGCTCCTCCGGGTGTGGTGATGAAGGTTGTTGTGAAAACGGGTCATTTAAGAACGAGTCAGATATCTGAAAGATTACAGATTTCTCTAGAACCAGTCACAAAAGAAATAAAGCAACACTTCTAGAATGACAACAAAACTCACCAATATCCCAACATCCAATAACATTCATGCTTAGAACCAGAGATGTATCTTTCACACGACAAACATTTCCTGCGACAGTCTTTCTTATCACAACTACGTCTGGAACATAAATTATTTCACTTCCTGGTTCACGACATATAAATGACGGGCATTTTTATCCCCAGAAAAATTCTTAGAACAGGTAAATGCTGGTCAGAGATTTACATTTCTTGTTTTTGACAATATGTGAGGGGGAGAATCTTCCATGTTGATTTACATTTCTTGTTTTTGATAATATGTGAGGGGGAGAATCTTCCATGTTGATTTACATTTCTTGTTTTTGTCAATATGTGTGGGGGAGAATCTTCCCTGTTGTTTTAGGTTTCTTGTTTTTGACATGTGAGGGAGCATCTTCCCTGTTGAGTTACGTTTCTTGTTTTTTAACATGTGAGGGGAGTATCTTTCCTGTTGATTATCTCTAAAAAAATTGTATGGTTTGTTGAAAACTATTTAGTAGGTCAGTGATATGACATACAACTTGTGTCATTGTGATAAAATCTGGATCGTTAGGGTCACTATGACACTTACATTGCTAGAAGTGCGCTGGCGTCGTTGTGGGGCAGCGCTGCCCATCAGTGAGTAGACACTGATGTGGCCATCGAAGGAACTTGTTGAGATGACCCCTGGGTTCCTCGGACACCACTGGACGTCAAAGGTCCACTGGTGACTTGTGGGTAGCTCATACACCACCTGGTGACACCAAAATACATTTTCATGACTAATGAATGTGACGCCGTCAATGATAGCTTTTGTTAGAATCACATTAAAAATTATACATCAATAAATTAATGATATTAACGAGAAGAATACCCACACAAAACTGTAATGTTCAAAATGTCCTGCTTTCATATACATACAGGTCGTTATTTATTATTCATCCAATTGTATAAAATAAAATCAGGTAATGAGACGCTATCCCATTTAGACATAATTGCTGAACATGATACAACCATGGCTGTACTGTACTGTTGCAGGAATCATTTCCCCCAGAGTAGGTGCTTCTATTTCCAAGTAACCACATTTCCTGTGGAAATGTAACAGTGGTTTGGATGGACATGGGGAGTGTGGACAGCCATGAAATTGTCAATTCACTTGCCATCCAACCAATTACCTAATAACGATATGCACCAATCAATGGTAACAGTAACAACATATTATGGATTGATCAAACATTTTCATTCAAATGCCAGTGAAGTTGTACTAAACTAAATTATCAGTACCTTAGCCTAAAACACAAAGAGCTGCAGTAGGAAACACCAAATACCTTTACAAGACACACCATATCCCAGAAACCCAAACCACATCCCATAGAACTGGAAACAGCTGGTAATGAAAACTTTTGTAAACTAATTTAATACTGACATTTTAGCCACGCAAGCACGCACGCACGCACGCACGCACGCACGCACCACCAATGCAGCATGTGATGAACAAACAAAACACAAAACAATAATGTGTCTTACTATTAATGTTTTGTGGCCCACAAACAACTGTTCTGTATAGGGAAACATCAACCATGAAGCAATATGAATTTACAATAGAAACCCTTGAGATATAAAGGTAGAAGTAACAGGACAAGATATATTATCTAAAGGTAGAAGTACCAGGACAAGATAAAACACATCTCTACCTTGAGAGCCTGCGAAGAAAACAACACAAAGCTGTCAATATAAGCTCTTGATTCAATTGAAACCTGAGCTACGGTTTGCATGATACAAATCTAACGATTTATTATTAATTTTAACAAGATACATAAATAAACATCATAAATGGTATATTCAGGCTCCCTAATCATACCTTCTTGATATCTGATATTTATGGTACAACAACTCTTTTTACAATCACATTACATTACATCACATCACGATAGTTCCTGTCATAATTCAGTAGTAAATGAGAGCCTGTGTGAAACAACCCTGGAATAACAACCCTTCCCATGCTGTTGATCTATGAATTACTACATAGAGGTAACATATAACAGTAAACCCTTTTTGGGATTGTTGGTGCTTGACTAAACAACAAAACAACACATATAAATACTTTCAGTTTTTTCACTAATTCCCAACAAGTCCAAGTAAAATAACTAGTAAATAAAATCATTAAATTCACATTCAACATGTATACATGAAGCCAGAATTACTGCAAATGAACATGGTATGATTTACCTCGCCAGCCTGTGCCTGGCTGTTAGGATTCCAGCAAAGGATCCGGTTATCCTTGCCACAACTCAGTAGCAGATCTGGATCTCGTGAACACCAGGCCACCGATAGGATACCTCTGTCAATACAACATGTGTAGGAAACTTTAAAATTATCACTTGTTAATCAAACTGGCTTAGAAACTTGTAACCAAGCTTTATGAGTATTCCTATATTATGACTATTCCTATACTATAACTACATCAAGGTCATGTCAGTGTTATTAAAATCAAAACCTCAGTACCTGTACTTAATTCTACAGGACAGCCTAAGCTTTACTCTATTATCATAGACTTCAACTTGTGTAAATACCTCATATAAGGATCACTCTATGTGAAGACAACATAATCTGTCCCAACATCAATCACTAAAACACATTAAATTTTTAACTACCAAGTTCAAACCAGATATGAACAACAATGCAAAATCGCTAACCTAAAAATAAACAACAATTTTGAAAATATCCATGCAATCAGGGTTCACACAGAAAGCATAAATTAAAATTCAAGAACATTTGGGGGGAAACAGCACTTTTTCAAGAACATTTTATGAAGCGTCCAAACATTATTTTAGAAACAACTTTAAAGTCTTTAAAATATTTGATGTCAAATCAAATGTTTATTTCCAATAGACTATTTGTTCCACTCAAACATCAATCAGCACAAACATATGCACAGAGAAAAGCTAATTGACTACAACAAATCTGTCTTAAGGGGACACGCTCTCCTAAAAATCTTTTTTTTTTTCGATTTTTATTTATTTTTTGGTCATTTTCTTTTTTTGTCATATTAATATATTATTATTATCTAACTGTCGATCTGTGTGTTTTATACATATGAATAAATTCTCCAAATGCAATAAAAACGAACATTTATAACAGGCCCATTGTCTTAGTGTGATAATCTTGCGCAACCGCGATCGAAAAATACGACACTTTTGATGGCCGCATGCTCCGCCATCTTTGTCAACACCCCAACATATTTGGTATCCACGTGTAGCTTCACTTTCGCAGTGCATCGTGGTAGCAGTGGTTCTGTAAAATCCCTGGTAGATTTGGAGCATTTTGACCTAGAAGAGGACCTCCTGTGGAGCGATGGCGTCGCTACGATTGGTCAACAACGGACACACCCCCCCAGTGGGACGCGCTGATTGGCTGTCGGCCGGGAAAGCCGTCACAAAGGAAATTCCCTTCTCCGTTCGCCATTGCTGTTTTTTCACTTCGCGTCGCATTATTGTATTTTACGGAAGATGTCCGGAAGATACGGGAAAGCCAAGCGGCAGTTTGGTACGAAGCCGATGTCTAGATGCCGACAGTTGAGTTTAGCACGGTCAGTGATCGGCAAACAAGAGAAAGGCGACGGTGAAGCTGACACGAGTGCCGATGCACCCGTGGCTGGACACAGTGCTGGCCCAGTGAAGCTTGAGGCTGAACCTGAGCAGATGCCCTCGTCGACAGAACTTGACGTACGTATAAGCTGTCATTGTTTGCATCAGGATGTTATGCATAATATTTTCTGGCAACTAATGTCTTGCCAACTTGGAATACCTGAAGGCTGAATATTATCCAGGCACCGACATTCAAAGAAGCCATAAAACTTGGCTAATTTATTAGGTCACACTGACACTGTAATATCTGTATGTTTACATTTTCAATTTTGCAAACATTCATGTCTATATTATTATACTGTGGTATATACCTGATTATCTATGTTGTCTGTTATACTATTGTCATGTTAGACATAAAAATTATTACAGAAATGATAATGCCAATTGGCCTAACATAAAACCTGTTTTTTTGATGTAAATGATTACTGTCCAGCTCATCTGCCCTGGTTAGGTTTGATATTATGCTAATTGTCAGATGTACAATCTAATAACAAATAATTTTCCATGCAGGCTGATTCTGAGCTGGAGCAACCTCAGACATCAACATCTGCAGCCACAACCCCCATCTCGGTTACCAAGCGAAAGTTTGGATACCGGCAGGGACTGCCACTGCGTGAACGCATCAGTGCTGCTGAGCGACGTCGACACCCCATCGAGACATCATTTGTTCGGTGCAGCATGCTGTCAGCGCTGGTGAAGGGCCTGGCGTGTCGAGAGTGCAGTGAGCCGACATTGAAGATCCGTGCTATCGACCGTCGCCTCGGCCTTGTGTATCTGTTCGAGACGTACTGCACTACGTGTGGGGCAGTGCTGAACTCGACGCTGTCGTCCGACCGGATCGACAAAGAGAAAGCCGGTAACGTCCCTTTTGTCGTCCGCCAGGCTGTGGCAGCAGACATGGGTGTGGGCCATGCAGGACTTGTGAAGCTGGAGCCCCTGCAGCACAAGTCCTACTCGAGGCACGTGAAGGCTGTCACTGCTGCAGTGGCATAGTTCAACAGTGGAGTGGAGGTGACCATGCAACGTCTATGTGATACCATGGGCATCGCTTCAGGAGAGCGACTCATCGCATCGGCCAAGAAGGCCGATAGAAAGCGGCTCCACGAAGCTGAGCGGCAGGCTGAAGCTTCGACAAAAACTATGCGACAGGCTCGCAGGACTACTCGTGCAGCCAGTGCCGAAGCTTCAGCCAGTGACTATGCCGCTGGTGAATTCTAGCTGTGATGGTGTTGAAACACCTATTGTTGTGTGGCTTCAATTGAACTTTGAACTTTTAGAAAGACAATCAACTGGAAAAAGACAGTTTGTAGTTTTAGTCGTGCAGTACCATTGTGTAATGATAATGGTCACATATTTTTGGTGTCTCGTCTAATTTTTATACATATTTTCACACAACCAAATGATGAACAGTATATATCATTGGAAAGACAATCAACTGTAGAAGCTTTATGTGAACTGTTATCACTGCAGTTCTATTTTTGCCTATGAAATTTTGTATTGGAAGGTTGACAAACTTCAATGCCATTTTTCTCAATAAAATGTTTTTTGCCGATGAGCAATCTCTTATTTTGTCTAACTCGGCTATTTATCAACAGAATCCTTTGACATTTTCAGCATTTCCCATCAAGATAATGGGCTAGACTATGACAGTCTTAGATTTTAGATACATCATTTGGATTACATGTAATTTCATGACTTTGATGAAATGTTGACTTTCGAAAAATAGCAAAGATTGAAAAATTAATTAAATTTTTTTTTGGAAAGTAACAAAAAAACTAGACTGTCATAATCTGCCCTTTTATGTATTCTATTAGTGTGCCAAGTTTTAATGAATTTGGTCTATCCGTTTTCCAGATATGTCCATCACGGTGAATCAACCAAAATTCAAGTAGGGGGCAACCCCACCGCCACCTGGTGGACATCAAAAATTGTAATAAATCTGTAAAATTGTTTTTATGTATAACTAATATTATCCAAAAATTTCATTAAGTTAGGTTGAAAAATAACGAAAGTAGAATCGAGGAGATCGCTGGTCCTTAATAGGAGTCACGGACCCCTTTTTGTTTTACTTATAATAATTAGTTTATTCTTAATATTGTAGAAGCTAGAACATTTCACATCTCTACTCAAATAGATGTGTGTACACTATGTTTGGAGTCCTAGTCCAGTTTTGTTAAAATTAAAAGGCAATGACTGGCAATGAATTACAATTAGGGTAACCTAAATGCTAAAGCTGTGACAATGCCATAACATTATCCATGGGCTTTTCAAAACGCAAAACAGCATTTGCTATAACGGTTTCATGCACTGGAGTTTTTCTGCAAAATGTGTTTGCATCTGTTTCTATTTCATAAATATTTAACTAAAAACTACTTTTGTAAAAAAAAATTTGCACTCAATCGATGAAATAACGAGTTAGTTATTTAGAATATCGATTCCATTTACAAGTTTCTTCAGTTATCGTAAAATAACCACTCATGTCTGACATTACAATCGCTCTCAGCTTTCAGCATGGCAATTATCATTCATAAACTTAACACAACTTGTAACAAAATTTAAATAAAATAAACAGCATGTGCACTGGCAGCTGTCTCCCAGACCGTCGGAGAAAGAGTTCATTTGATATATATATATATGATCTAGAAGATGACATATCTAGCAAAGTACTCAAATTTGCAGATGACACAAAAGTATTCAGAAAGGTTACAAATGATACAGATAAACAAAGTTTACAGGATGATCTAGATAAATTAGTTAAATGGTCAGAAAAATGGCAAATGTTATTCAATTTTGGGAAGTGCAAATGTATACACATAGGGCATGGAAACATGGACGAAGAATATAAAATGGGGGATGCTGTACTAGGTAGAATCACACAAGAAAAGGACTTAGGAGTAACATTTAGTGCTGACATGAAAGTTTCAGAGCAATGTGGGATTGCTGCTTCAAAAGGAAATCAAATTCTAGGGCTAATTAGAACTATCATGTATAAGGAGAAACAGCTAATTGTACCCCTGTACAAAGCAATAGTTAGACCACATTTGGAATATTGTATTCAAGCATGGAGGCCATATCGTAAAAAGGATATAGACAAGCTAGAAAGAATACAATGAAGAGCAACCAAAATGATTCCAGAATTGAGAGACCTTAGTTATGAAAGTCGCTTATTACAATGTGGTTTGACAACACTAGAGACCAGGAGACTAAAAGGAGACCAAATAGAAGTATTTAAAATAGTGAACGGTTATGAGGATGTTGATAGGAATATGTTCTTCAAACTTAAAGAAGGCAGTAGAACCAGAGGACACAAAGCAGCATTAGTTAAGGAGCAGTGTAGTTTGGACATGAGAAAGTACTCTTTCTCACAGAGGGTGATAAATGAAT
The DNA here is from genome assembly GCA_963662155.1 of Lamellibrachia columna. Lineage (NCBI taxonomy): Eukaryota > Metazoa > Annelida > Polychaeta > Sabellida > Siboglinidae > Lamellibrachia > Lamellibrachia columna. Next base: position 54,933,032 of record OY759266.1, read on the forward strand.
GGAACAAACTGCCAACTGATTGTGTTAATGCTAGTAGTGTGAATATGTTTAAAAATAGAATTGACAGATATTTGATAAGGGTGGGCTACACATAGATGAGAAAATTGTTGGACTCTCGATAAGCCAATGGCTTCCTTGTCCACTTTGCCATCTGGAACTTGTTGTTTGGGATGGCAATCTTGTTAAATCTGTTAAATCTGATTGGTTCATGGTCATAAGAGGCGACAGCAGGTGATTACTGTCAAACCATTTTTTAATTAATCATAGCATTGCAGCAGTCTTCTCGAGGAAATCTCGACGACAAAAAAACATTATTCAACTAATTGAAGCAATTTACCACAAGTACAAAACATGCAATCATTGATAGTTGGTGCGTTCACACAGCAACACTGAAAATATGTTTTCAAGAACATTCAAGAACACTGCCATATATTCAAGAACACATACGGGTACTGAAGTCGCAACGTCAAATTCAAGAACATTTAAAAACATTCAGGGACTGTGTGAACTCTGCATGCAACTGGTAATCTAATGTAGCTTTGTATGAAACCATTGGACACATCTACAACTGAGACAACTCAAAGGGGGTGAGACAGTCTCCACAGACCTTTGGTGGCCCTCAAGTGTCTTCAGCGGTGATGTGGCGAACCGTAAATCCCACAGCTGGATGACAGGGGAGTGGTCGTCCTCTGACGCCAGACACATCTGTGTCGCAACCTCTGGGTGCCACGCAGCCAACTTGCATTTGATCTGGCAGAGACAAGATTTATATTTACTAAATATTATGTAATACAAGTTTAGATAGAATCTCTAAACAAATGTAGTGTCATGCCAGTCTCTGATTCCCCATTAACACTGACTTGGCTCATATGTAAGCAACGGGCAACAGCCAGAATGAAAATGGTGTACATTTCGAGAATATTGCTCTGAACAGATGATGAGCCTACAAGATTTGAAGGTAAATATATACTTTAAAAATCAAGTAATTAAAAATGTCCATCAAATGTTGTACATATTGAAACAAAACAAGTCATGGTTTTGGGGCTATGCACCTAAGAGACAATAAAAACCAAACACGTGTAACTAAAATCAAGAATATCATGTCAAATCTATCAGCTGCTGCAGAAAGGCCCTGCCTGGAATGACAAGCAAAATTAAGAACACTAATCAGTGATTGAAGTTCCTTAAGAGTAACTTTCTGTTTACTCTGAAAAGCTAAAAGCAATGACCTGGACCTCTCTAACCTATTGTCAGGAAGCCGAGCCTCCATATGGACAGCATCCAAGATAATGCCCACAAAAGGGATGGAAGAGGATGGGCCCACTGTGTTACTAGGTGTCAGTGGGACCCCAATTTGTTTGCAAAGAACAACAAAAGCCATGAGATCGTGACTGCATTTCTCAACTGAGTGTGCCAACAACAGGAAATCGTCAATGACATGCACCATTCCCGTCACACCTAATTTCACCTTTGCAGCCCACTCCAACGCGGTACTGAAACATTCAAAGATCGCACAACTGCTCGAACACCCCATAGGAAGGACAGCATCCATAAAAAATTATCGGTGGTGTATCATCCTAAATTCTCAGGGAGACTTCTTTGCCAGAAAGAGGACTAGTTTAGTAAACAAAGACTAAAACATATTACATAAGTTGAGTTTGGATGCAAATAGCATGACCATATCCTATTGGCAAGAATAGGAATAGGTTTATACAAATATAGGTTCGTTTGGCGAGCGAATATTGCCAGATTACCACTTGTGAAGTAGGATTATCTAACGGTATGGCGCAGCCCATGAAATTAAGATTTGTGTTTAACAAGGTTTTCCTAGTAAACCAGTGGCATGATATTCTTAATTGTAGTTACAAATGGTTAGGTTTAATAACTCTTAACAGGTGTATAGGCTGAAAACCATGACTTTTGTTTCGCTTTAAGTCTAAAACCTTGATATTTAATTGCACTCAAGGATGGCATAAGTATTGTGATCTGTTTGTATGTATGCATGCATGCATGTGTGTGTGCGTATGTGCGTACGTATGTACGTGTGTGTGTGTCCATGGCGATGTGTCTGTTTGACAAAGGTATAATAGCAACACCTGACATTTGGACTCATTCTGCTAGCAGCTCAGACCAGGTCAATTCTGACCTCAAACGGTCAGCAGTAAGCTAAGATTCAGATGATTTTTTAATTAAACCGCTAAGAAATTGTATTACAGAATGGACGAGAAACTAGCAACACATCTGAATGGCACACATGGCAGAAAGACCCAAGAACTACACCCTGAAACGATAGGTTGAAAGGTCACATCCCATCATGTGCGCTAGAGTTGACGATGTGTTACTTACCCTAGACATACTGTCGCTGACTTTGATGATTGGCTCGTTCTTGCGGAGATCCCACACAACACAGCGACCAGCGTATGTCGATGCCAGGATGTGCTGCACTTGTCTATTCCATGCGATGCTCGTCACATCGTCTGGCGGCTGATGTAAAATAATATCACTGAGTGTTTACACAAGTACCCGGTAAATTGTTAATTCAACTACCATTTTCCATTCACTGGCTTTACGTTTACATTCGTCTTTCACTACAGCTCTTATAGGCAACATTTAAGCCGATCTATTGAAATAATAAAATTTTGTCAAACATTCATAAATTTAACTAAGAAGAAACTGATCAGTTTTTAAATAAATATTTGCTGTCAAACAAATACTCAGATTGTTGATGCTGCATTCATGTACTGACGATACGTCAAATGCAATATCAAAAGCAACCACAACTCACGAAGCATAACAACCCATTGCATGTGCAGTATACCAAAATATATCAGTTTGACTCAAATATGCCAGTCTCAATCAAACTGACAACTGACCTGTGACTTTGAGCCTGGTGTCATTGGTGTTGTAGGGTTGTTCAAGTCCCAGATGAATATTTCAGATTCACTGCCTCCTGATGCCAACAGGTTCGTCTGTAGCAAGCAACAAACCAGGCTGCTATATCACAAGTTATTACAAAAGCAGTTAACATGCATATGAACGGCTGGGATCAGTCATTAAGGTAGCTGGGGCTGCTAGCGTCAGTTGATTTTTTTATTTTTTCTTCATAACATGCTAGGAAATATTGAACTGGACGTCAACACGAGAAATAATCACCTGGCACTAATATCATATTTCATCAATCCATCCTTTAAAAACACAGTCCTTTTTGAAATCCCCGACTTCTTAGTGCATTGAGCTTTAACCCAGCTATATCCGTTCACCATGAACACGGAACATACCATCTAATTACTGTGATTCCAGTACACATCAGTATTATATCTACATAAATCATATCCAACTAAATAATGTCCTTAAACCAGCAAATACAAATGTTTTTAAAATATTGTAACATAACCAAATAAATGAAAATTCAAAATTTTATTAATCTGGAATATTATATAGTATTTCAACTACAATCTGTGAAGAAATGATTAATTTATCTTAAAAACTTCTACAGAAAATCCTCAATTCAAGACAAGAAAATAATAGCCGCACCAGCTACCCTAAACTGACAAATAACCAACAGTTGAACTGTGGCTGCTACAAGTTACTGAAAACAAAAATAACATATCTTCAACTGTTCTGGCTAGGTGTTCCGAAACTGTGTTTATAGACATCAGCACATGAACAATGCTGAAATTAATACAGTTATCCAACTGGTTACATTACAAGTTTTATATATATATATATATATATATATATATATATATATATATATATTTCAGTATCAGCAACATTGCAGCCAAACATAACTATTTACAAGGTGTTTCCTTAAGGTCAGAAGTTGGGGGCAGCCTGAAAATCTGGAGGTAATTGTTTCCATAGATCTTAGCTTAGCTCCCTCAGGAATTAGGCTCTAATATTAGTTTTTATTATTAGTATCATGAGTTTCCATTAAATTAGTGGAATTATTAAACAAACACAAATGTAACTATACTGGAAGCAACATGTGACATGTGTATGTGCAAGACAAACACCACATGATATGATGACAGTGTCTGATCTTTGTCAGTTCAAAAACACTGTTGGTAACTGTATAGAAGTAGGGTGTATCACTCAAATAAGCTGGCTGGCCTGTCTAGTAATCTCAAAGGTAGGATGCCATATTCAGAGTTGGTTTTATCATGCATGCATTATTCATAGGCAAAGTTAGACGTGAGAGAACCTACCTGGAATGGATTGACGTCCAGTGCAGCCACGGCTCCTGTGTGTTTGGTCAGTTTGTACACGAGCGGGTCATCTTGGTTGTCCAGCAGCTTTGCAGGGTTCCACACGAACACACTGCCATTGTCCGCACCCCCTACTAAGTACCCTGAGGGCGTTTCAGGGTCTTCCATGCCATGGCAACCCCACACCAACTTGTGAAACCTGTTATCACACACCACACAAAATAATGCACAAGAATGATGGGAATTTTATGCTCAATGTCTTTCAACTAGTCTCAGTCTCTTGGCATTTAAATTATATAATTTAATGAAGAACTGCTAAATTAATAGCTTGTAGTTGTAAATATACAAATACATCAGTTATTCCACTATACTAATACAGCATAAATTTGTCTCTGCCACAATTCTGGCCACTTTGGCCATTCAAATGCACTTAATGGAACAGATAAGACATTTAAAATGTTTGTGTCATTAATGTAAAAGCGGCCATAACTAGCCTAACATGGACTACTAATATCTTCACGATATATATTTGTAGGGTTGTTTTCAATTTTTCCAATAGGGTAGCCAACATAACACATTTCCCAGCACCTACTCCTACAGTAGAACAATACTAACTAGGCCATCAGATACGCTGTCTCCTACCTGCAATCTGTCGTGATACTCCCACTCACTCTCATCTTTATACCGGGCTCTGACAGATCCACCTTGTAGATCTCTAATGCTGCCGACGTACTGCACAAGTAACAAAACATAATTATTCTATACACCACAAATTTGGGGAATGTATTTATTTTGTATGAACATATTCAACACAATGTGCTGATCCAAAGCTAACATTATAAGACTTTGGGGGGGATATGGAGTAATCATACTCGATTAAACTGCCAAAGTAATCTTAATGAAGATTACAATCACAATTTTCTTATGCATATATTTCTATTTCCAATCTATTTTCAATTTGCAAGCAGGCTTTTTATCTTCATTTTGTATCTACTGCATGTACAATGAATGTATTCTAATATTATGTGATTTTGTCTTGAATAACATTGGTTACAATAATAACATACTCAAGGGTTTTTATTTATTTCATTGTGATTACATGCAATAGTAATCATAATTGATTACACTCAAGTTCTAAATAACCGTAACAATTACATTTGTGGTGTAATAATCTCTGCTTTGACTCCTGCCTTTGAGGTATTATTAATTTGAGGTAATATTCAATTCTCCCTAAATACTTCAATTTTAAACACCATGAAATCACTGAAATACTTGAAACAGATTAATGAACCTTGATCTCATTTACCTAGCCATGTCTAACTACTAATTCTATACTGGTTGGGGTATATCCTATACAGTGATTTTACTAGGTGTTCTTGGGTCGGCACTGTGCCATGCCCCCCCCAATTGTAATGCCGGCCTGCCTGGCAAATGGCTTCATTCATGGGCACCGCCATGCAGCTCACAAGATGCCCCAATCCGCCGGCATCGGCCATTTTAAAATGCACACTAAAGGCACGTTTGAAAACTTGAAGAATATGCATTGAAATTTCATTATTTTATATGACCATTAATTATTCATAGCTACCACCATTACAGGAAGCTAGATGAATACGACAATGCATGCATACAGTGAACTATGCACCGGTTTATTTTGAGGGTTGATAATACATGTTTCACCTAAGTTTGTGTATAGCCAACACAGTGCATAGAAGAAAAAGCCCATGTCGCCAGTAGTATATTTTTCCTACAAAACTATGCCATGAAAAAATAAGTTACGTTATGCAAAATTTTAATTGGAATAAGTAAGTTACATAAGTTGTCTTCGTGCAGCAGCCAGAACCAGGCTGTACGACAAGGACAGGCGTCTTGCCCATTGAGCCTGACCATGGGGTCTAAATAAAATGTGTTGTTGTAACATTTTTATTTGTTCAGTAACACATTTTTCATATATGTCATGTGATAGGTTGGCCCCAATTCTGCCCCCAAAATATTTTCACGCGTGCGAATTTGCCCCCTTTTCAGACTCAGCACCATGCCCTCTTAAAAACCTAGGCAAATCACTGCTATATATATATGTAATTGGTACCTGAACGTGGCATCGAGCTGCTGGGCAGCAGTGCCTGCAGCCAGGTACACCGGGTATTGTTCTGCCGGGGACCATGTCACATTGGCTGTACGGTCAATCTCCTTTAGCTTCATTCTGGTTGTCTGTCTCTACTGAAACAAAAACAGCAACCATTCATGAGAGTCTTCCACAGATTTAACACAACAGGTCATGCAACATTAAATATAGGCCTTCGTTAAATATAATAACAATATCGATTTATAAAAAAATAACAACCATTCTCAGTGTCTGAAATTAGCAAAAAGTTAACTGGCCCAGATATATTTTGAACTGGCCGCACAAAAATGTATGAATCATAAGTATATGTAATGAAGCAAAGTTTCTGTGCATAAAACTAAAACAGACACTGCTTTAAATTTTATAAATAATAATTTAATAAATATAAACCATACCAAATATTGTTGTTCATTTCTTATAACAAGCAGACCAATAAAATAAAGTAACGAATTTAATAAACATTTCAATGTGAATTTTATTTGCGAAACAGTTACAATTGTTGAAAGTAACATTATGTTTGATGCTTCGCGGGCACGGCTACTGCCTTGGGCCTAGCATGGTATGCTGTTCTCAATTCACTCCAAATCGAAGCCTCCAAATTCACAGCCAAATATCACATTAATCAGAATATCTTGCTCATTATATTGCCAATTGGATTGTCTGCCTCCTTAGTATCACCAGTGTGAAGTAAATTGGCATAATATCCTTCAAACATTGTCAGACTGTACGACTCTCGCAACTTCATCCACCATCTTTGCTTTGGTGTTTCCCTAGCATTCCCCAAGATACTGACGTCTGAATTAAATGTGAATCATCTAATAGGCATCTATGTTAGAAATGCAAAGGGTTTTCATGCATATGTGGATTTCGCCTTGGCAGCTTTGCCTTGGCAGCAATTTTTTGGTTGGCAAGGAAGTAGTTTGTCACAATTGCATTTTATGCCAATTTAGCATAGATTGTTAAGTACTGTAATGTGCATCACTAATACAGTCCGACTCAGCCGTGGCCGCCGAGATGAATTGGCGAGGTGGAGCCGATAACTTGCGCATTTTGTCTAACTGAATCAGCAGGAAGAATTTTGAACTGGCAGCTGCCAATAAAAAGGCCTTAATTTTTGTGTAGTTTGCTTTGCATTGTCATCAATTGTGTTTTGCTGCAGGCTTCAGCTGCACACTTGTAAATTGCAATTGTGATTCTCACATTTTGTGGCATCTGCATACATAATTAACGTGCTGATAAAAACATCTGTCATATGAACTGATGTTTGCAGATTAATTCTGACATGATCTGTGCCTATGTAGGTAGTCTCTAGAGAAAGGATGGCTCTCTAAACATGAATCAAAACTAAGTTATATATGTTCAAAGAATGATAAGTCAAATTGCTGTGGAATGAATCCACAATTGGAAGAAAACAATGGCAAAACAATATCCTTCTCTTGACTTAGTGATGCGATGATGACGTCACAAATGTCAAAGAACGGGTATCCGCACAAACATGCATCCATCAGTTAGGTACGTGACAAACTCCGCCACCCCGCGGCGGCCGCTTCGGCCGCGAGAACTGTTTCGCCGCAGAGCGCTTCGGGGAAAGGGGTCGACCCCTTTTCTGTAGCGTCATCGGTCTATTTGAGGGATTCCCAAGCAACAACCATACTGATGACATAGTTCACATGTTCCCCTGCTACCTCGTTTTCGAATGGTTGATATCGGAGGGAAACTTTGAAAGTTGTGACATTTTGAAATCATGCGTCATTTTCAGCGTCAATATTCTTCTTGAAGGTAAGGATATGAAACTTTTTAAACTTTATACACATGTTTAATGTATATTTATGTATATATTGGCCAAGTTTGGGGAAAATCTATGGCAGAGAAGTATTTGTTTTTAGCCGCGGTAAAACCGATGTTCGCTCCGAGAAATGTCGATGTTGACAAATTCGAACGATTACCCACTGTTTTATTTTACCATCAAAACCACGTTTAATTGTGCTATTAAGGCATCCAGTATTAATGTTATATTATTTTAGCCAGTTATGGATTGTTGGTAACTCATGCAATAATATGGATTAGTGGATGATTGACGATTTCTGATCGTTCTCAATCGTTGTTGTCGCCAGCCCGGTGATCACGTGACCTGTTTTAGGCGTCCTCATTAGCTATTCAGCAAGTGCTTACAAACAAAGACATGTGCATTTAAGCTTGTTTGCTGTTAGATCTATAGAGGTTTCAATGAATTCTGCTACATCAGTTGTTTTTACTTAATGTTTGACTGTAACTTAGTGTGAGTATTTAGTATTTGGTTATTTTACTTGATAATGATTGTTTATTTGATGCAATTAGATAATTTGATTGAGCAGTCCTCATTGACATTGCTTCTGTTGGCTGTTCAGCCTATCTGGACTTTGGAGCTAACACAAAAGGTGATTCAACACAAAAAGAAGCCATTGTTACTCTGTTGTGGTTTATGTGATGAATACTTAATACACAAGCAGTTAGAGTTAGGTTATTTGAGTGGTGGGTCTGATTATATATTAGAACACATCATATGCTCACTTAAGTATAATATATTGAATCTTGTTTTAGTATCTATAATCTGGATACTATTGCATACTAATTAATACATATTATACATTTTAATTTCAGAAGATGCCTCCAAAAAAGAAACGGAAGGTTCCTGCTGCCAAAGTTGGACTTGCTACGCAGCATTTAACAGACAACTTCGCTACCTTGCCCTGTGCTGATGAAGACGTCCTGAATGGTCATGTGTTGTTTGTGTACACTGAACATGACCGTGTGATTTCGCGTACACTCACAGCTTTGAATGATGTTGTTGATGAGTGACAATGAATACATGTAGAACAATTGTCATTATGTCTAGTTTCTGTTGTTTTTTACTGAAAATGTCATTGAAATTGTTCAGGTGTCTATGACTAACAATGAATACATGTAAAACAATTGTCATGTTTGCATGTCTGTATGCCTAATTAAGTCGGTTAATTAGTTATTCTTGAAATAATTAATTATGTGTAATTGTGGAAGTGTCTATGACTAACTATGAATATATGTAAAACAATTGTAATGTTTGCATGTCTGTATGTCTAATTAAGTCGGTTAATTAGTTATTCATGAAATAATTAATTATGTGTAATTGTGACATACATTTTACATACTTAATTTTGCTATGTCCAGTTTCTCTACTCCTTAGTAGTGTTTTATTGTATGTATATCATTGAAATATATTAATTATGAATGACATTTTAAAGAAATTTATGAATCCAATAAGTTGGTTAATTAGTGATTCGGGAAGTAATTAATGATGTGTGATTGGAGAAATACTATGGACAGACACATTACTTTCCCATAACCAGTTTGTATGTTATTTTGTGGTGTGATCTCATTGAACATTTCATTAAAATATATGATGTATGAATGAATTTATTAAAAAAATAATTTCATAAAATGATTCGTTTGAGTAATTAATTATTAATCTAAGAACTGAATTGGCATCACAATGTAATGAAAACTACATCATTATAAATAGTTGTCCATGGGAATTATACACTAAATTTTTTATCTTAATAATATTAATATTAAGAAAGTTATGACATTTTGAAGTGCAAAAACTTGATTACTGGTCACACGTTTGCCTATGTTTTACTGTAAAACAAAGGGACGAAATTTAGACATAATTTCCGACATTCAAATTGGCATAACTTTCTTAATATTCACCATAGAACAAATATCTAAACACCATGTTAAAGCTGTTTCCAAGCTCTTTTCTGTGGTATCAGTTTTATTGAGATACAATGTATTCTAAAATAATTGTCACGTACCTACATCAGTATACTGCAGACAGCTCTGTCTCTATCATTTTACATAAATATTATTGACATTGATAATATGCGTCATATTTATGAACTTAAAGTAAACATTTACCAACATTTATCCGGAGCGCTCGGCCTGTGAACTGTCGGATTGTACCGACTATGATTGAGACCGAGTGTTACCGTGTTGGGTACCCACCGTGTTGACTGGCGATGTTCGCCAAAACTGCTACAGCAATGGCATTATTGTGAATTCTATGTACATCGTAACATATATTTTATAAGGTTAAAGTTTAAAGTCCGAAATATAACAACATTGTTTAAAACAACGTAAAACGAGGCAGCTTGGAACCAAAGTAGGACAAAATGCTGCGACTGTCAGCTGCTTGTCACCGAGTTCTTGCGTGACCGGCATATTTGGATTTGTGGTGGTCACCCAAAACCGTTCGATATTCACCTTCTGAAGGTTACCTGAAACTGTTAACCCTGTCTGCTATCCCAGCGAGTGCTGGAAATTCTTCTGTACGCTAAATATCCAGCTTGTGTCAAAAAGATTTGACTGTAAAAACAACTTTTACACGTCAACTACGCCAAACAACACCAACGTGGCAGACACATATATACCCACAATCCCCCGTGTAGTTGATGTAACGCGAAATGTACGTGGCTTGAAAGTTGTATTAATGTTTCATGTGACACTACCCCACTAGATGGCGACACGTGTGAGATCACTAGTGACTAGACGCTTGCGATAATGCGACTTGAACATTTTCCTTATAATATTCATATCTGAATTATGGCTGGCAAATAACGTAATTCAGACACATCAATCCAATACGCATGGTGGCATAATCAACAATATTATAATTTAGAATGCCTAAAATGTAATATATTAAATCTAGGCATGTACTAACATAGGTCCAACGCTACGTCTACACAGTCACATGCCTACGCCTAGCCATAGCATAGGCATAGGCAGCGTTCGCCGCCTCGTTCTACTCTTTTGCATAGAGGCGGCGGTCGAGGCTGTGGAAAACGTAAGCGTGGATTCGGGACTTTATGAGCCAAACCCAAGTCTGAACTAATTGGACATTTCAATTATTCTGTTATTGATGTTATGCTGCCAAATCATTATTGTGTATTTGTATCTTAATTCAGACAATTGTAAATTTCTCGTGAGATCTAAAATGCTGTGGAAATCCCCAGTACCACAGAACCCTTCCAAGGATGGCAATTAATCTCGCACAAGATAGGGGAGACTTGGGCTAGTTGTAATATGGGTAAGTTGTAACACACGTGCGTGCTACAGACAAAACTACTAATGCAAATTATTTTGCAAACTAGTTCATCAATAGTTTTAAACATTAATCTGTTATACTGGTACGTTACATGTCAAGATCATTAATGGATTTACTGACATAGACACAAAGAAAATATTCGAGCTAAACCATACCACCCGTCCAGGAAGACACAAGTCAATAGTACGGCACCACAGCCGACTAGATGCACGCCACAAGTTCTTTTCACAGCGAGTAATCAAACCATAGGATACCTACTAAGCGACTGTGTCAATGCACTAACAGTAAACAATTTCAAAACAAACTATCAGAATTACTGTCATAACATAATAAAATATCAGAATAACTGTCATAATAATAATAATAGGGGGCGGCAGTATTCGCGGACAGGGGGCGGCAGTATTCGCGGACAAACTTTCAGCAGCAGTAGATAGTGACTTGGGTACAATGACAAATATTTTTGGAAGTAAACATTCTTTAAACTAGAAGTGCAGGGGGGTTACCTAGAGGTGTCTCAAGCAGAACAAGAGGCCACTAGCACAGATAAACCAATATCAAATCATCCGAAAAACATCTCTGAAAAAGGTTATAGATGCGTATGTTTAAATGCAAGGAGCATAGTAAATAAGAAAAACGAATTAAACATTATGGTAGAAGATATTGACCCTCACATAATTGGTATAACTGAATCATGGGCCAACATAGATATAACAGATGCTGAATTAGGACTGACAGGATATGTAATGTTTAGGAAAGATCGAATAGGAAGAAGGGGCGGGGGGAGTTATTTTATATGTTAAAGAATCTATTCAGGCTTATGAAATAAAACTAGAAAGGGAAGCAGATTGCGATGAAGCTGTTTGGTGCAACAAAATTTCAGGAAATTCAAAATTAACTATTGGATTAGTTTACCGAAGTCCAAACATAAACGAAGAGGACAACACAAAAATAAAAAACGCTATAAAGGAAGTTAGTAAAGGGGAATGTATCATAATGGGAGATTTTAACCATGGACACATACAATGGAATTCTCTAGAGAGCACAGGGATTGAGGACCAACAATTTCTATTTTTAATCCAGGATAGCTTTCTTACTCAGCACGTACTAGAACCAACCAGGGGAGAAAATGTATTAGATATAGTTTTGTCATCACAAAAAGAATTAGTGGACAATGTAAAAATATTTGAACCATTGGGTAATAGTGACCATAATCAAATACATTTTGACATCAATGTAAAATCAGAAAGTAAAAATAAGAAAACGTACAAGAGAAACTTCCACAAAGGTAACTACAAAGATATGAGAAAATACTTAGCAAAGCTAGATTGGAATAACATGCTGATGAATAAGACCGCAATAGAATGTTGGAATATTCTAAAATATGAAATTGAGAGTATCATCGATAAATTTGTTCCCTTCCAAAAACAAGGAAAACGGTATAGAAAGAAACACTTGTCAAAAGAGGCTATTAGAAAAATAATGCTAAAACAAACTATGTGGAGGGTTTATAGGCGTACCAGAAAGGACGAAGACTATGCAAAATACAGAGGCACTTAATGCAGCTACAACTGAAATCAGACAATCTAAAAGAAGCTATGAGCAAAAACTAGCATGTAACATAAAAAATGACAGCAAGAGTTTTTATGCATATGTCAGGAGTAAACAAAACGTACAAGACAAGGTTGGACCTCTAGAAGACAGTGCTGGAAATATAATATCACAGGGGTTTTTAATGGCGGAAGACCTAAATGGTTACTTCAGTTCAGTGTTTACCAAAGAAGATATTAATTCATTACCAGTTGCTGATGCTAAATTTCAGGGGGCTAAATCTGACTATTTAGGTCCGTTAGTTGTAACTCCAGAATTGGTAGCTAAGAAAATAAAGGCAACGAAGGATAACAAATCACCGGGAGTGGATGGGATTCCTCTAAAATTACTAATGGAAACAGTAGAACAAATCAGTATACCACTTGCAAGAGTATTTAACTTGTCATTAAAAGAGGGAGTTGTTCCGTTTGAATGGAAAGAAGCAAACATCATACCATTATTTAAAAAGGGTTCGAGAAATAAGTCAGAGAATTACAGACCAGTGAGTTTAACGTCAGTGATTTGTAAATTATTAGAAAGGTTAATTAAAGACCATATGGTGGACTTCCTCGTTAAGCATAAATTATTAAATTCATCTCAACATGGATTCCTTAAAGCGAGGTCATGCTTAACAAATATGTTATGTTTTTTGGAAGAAATCACTAAGTGGATAGACGTGGGATCGCCAGTAGATATTATCTACTTAGATTTTCAGAAAGCTTTTGACAAAGTGCCACATCAAAGATTACTACTTAAATTAAAAGCCCATTGTATCGGGGATAGCACAACTGACTGGATAGAACAATGGCTGACTGACAGAAGACAACGAGTTGTAGCAGATGGAGAAGTTTCAAATTGGAAATCGGTTTTGAGTGGGGTACCTCAAGGATCAGTATTAGGACCTATATTATTCTTAATTTATATCAATGACTTGGACGACAGTATAACAAGTAACGTACTGAAATTTGCGGATGACACAACACTGTTTAGAAAGGTTAATACTGATGGTGATAAACAACATTTACAAAACGATCTAGACAGATTAGTGAAATGGCAGATGTTGTTCAATTTTGGGAAACGTAAATGCCTACATACAGGACATGGGAACTTGAATATAAACTATAAAATGGGAGATACTGTTCTGGGTACTACTGTAAAAGAAAAGGACTTAGGAGTTACAATAAGCGCTGATATGAAAGTTTCAGAGCAGTGTGGTATTGCAGCTTCAAAGGGTAATCAAATTATTGGATTGATTAGAAGAAATATAACATACAAGGGAAAAAAGTTAATTATACCTCTTTATAAAGTTAGACCTCATTTAGAATACTGTATACAACCATGGAGACCATATCGTAAGAAGGATATAGATACGCTTGAACGCATACAAAGGAGAGCAACTAAAATGATTCCAGAACTGAGAGACCTTAGTTATGAAGAACGCCTGAAAGAATGTGGTTTAACAACTCTAGAGACAAGGAGGTTAAGAGGAGATCAGATTGAAGTTTTTAAGATATTGAATGGGTATGAAAATATTGATAGAATTATGTTTTTCTCACTCAAGAAGGATAGCAGAACTAGAGGACATGAGGTAAAATTAGTAAAGGATCAATGTAGATTGGACATCAGGAAGCACTCGTTCTCAGAGGACAATAAATGAATGGAACAAATTGTCTACAGATTGTGTAACTGCTAGCAGCGTGAATATGTTTAAAAACAAGGTTGACACATATCTCAGGAGGGCGGGCTATAAGTAGATGAACATTGTTGGACTCTCGATAAGCCAATGGCTTCCTTGTCCACTTGCCATCTGGGCCTTTGGCTTGGATGGCAAATCTTGTTAAATCTTCTTGTTAAATAATAAGCTCCCTGCCCAAAACCCGTTCAAGGTATATTCTGGACTATGATGTTCCTTTTAGAGATAACTGCATTTATTCTCTATAAATATGCATATGCACAAATCAAATCATCAATCCCGTAACCCGTAGTGTCGTTGGGGCACCACCGATGACCTTGAAACCAGCTGTCTCCACTTCTTCCTGTCGTCTGCCGCCCTTTGTGTCTCTGAGAAGTCCAGGCCTGTCCACTCTTTGATGTTGTCCTCCCAACTCTTCCTGTCTTCTTGCTCCCCTAACGGTACCTTGCAGGATGGTCATTGTCATGCCGGATTTTCGTGAGACGTGCCCATACCATTTCAACTTCCGTCTCTTTACCGTCTTTAGATCTTCATAGACCCGATGGCTTGTTTGATTCTGTTGTGGACCTCTTTGTTGGTTACATGGTCCTTGTATGATATGTACGTGTTATTTTAATCAAATGTCTGTCTATAAGTAACAGTTTATTTGTTTACCTAAGTTTTAACTGTAGACTGTCTTTTTATTCTAGCCCTTTCGTATTTATAAATATTTTGTCAACATGTCCACTTTCTACCCCATGTCCACGTTCGTCATGGAGTTTCTATATGCACAACCAACAGTCAGTCATTTCTTATAGTCAAATTTGTCTTAAGCGACCTCTCAATGGACAATGCTCAAAAAGTGGTATCTTAATAAAGGTGATCGCTTAATGCGGGTAATTTATCACATGACACTCCTATGAAAGGAGGAGTTAACTGTGGTTGTTGATGTTGATGTTGTTGTCGATGTTGTCTTTCAATGCAATCGTTTGAGGTTTCACTGTATATCAATTCCAGCTTAGAAAAACAACAACAGAGTACATTTCAGTTTATTTTTTACAAATTGTATAAGACATAATCATATACCGTGGTAATTATTTTTTTCATATCCCAAAGTTTTATTCACCTGCATAGATTTTCGCCAATATTGTCCTCCTAAAATGACGTCATTGCCATTAGTACTGATGACCCCATCTCGAAAAGATTGGCGAACGTCTATACAGGTAAACAAAGCACTGGGATATGGAAAAAAAAATTATGAAAATGAACTATCATGAGAAACGTTCAAAATTGTATAACACATAATAAGTAGTGCAACACCTCACAACATAATTACACGCATGGTTATTAAATGAATTCTCCATGTAAGCAGCAACAAGTTTTAATTATCAGGTGCTTTCTTTAGATGATAAGTAACTAAATTAGTGTTTTGTGATGCACACATCTGTATCTAAAATTGAGTGACTGGGCGTTTGGCAACTCACGCAGCAATTTTGGGTTCACCCATCACCCGTTCATTATGTGCCTTCATTTTTGGGTACTCGTCCAGGTCAAACTTGATGCCAAATACCGGGAGCCAGTCAAAGATGTTCACAACTTTCAGGTCAGCCACTGTGATCTAAGAGACGTGATCAAATACATTATGAAAGTATTTAAATATAAGTACTTTGTATTTCCTCAAATTCAAACATGTTTCAATTAGTTCAAATGCATTTCAAACATGGTTTAAATACTTCTTAGATAGTGGCAGATTCTGTAATCAAAACTACAGTACTCGACCTATTTAGTGTACATGCCCTAATAAGTGTTGTTATTTCCTCTCCACTGATGTCAAAAGTATGTTCTTATATAGCACCTTATCCAGTCCTTGGGATTACTCAAGGCGCTTTACCCTTCACCCTCTGGCAAACCTCTTCATTCACGCACCATCTCGACTTTCCCTCTCTGGGAAGCATTCAGCCACGCTGCGTGAAAACAATTCGTTCACATATATGCCTGTTTGTAGCCAGGTCCTTATTTATACAGCTGAGTGAACCGTGGCAACGACGACGAACGAAGATCGAAGGTTCCACATATATCGGCAGACTTTGCAGTGCATGTAAAAATAAATGGCTGGTAGCTTCAACCCAGTCCCAGTCTTTTCACTTGACTGAATCACTTGCCAGTCATGTTGGATACTGCACATCTGTCACATTGTTTGCTTTGTTCACTACTGCTAAATTTTCTCCAATGTTTGACTCATAAGAAGTAGTTTTAAACACACGATAACCACACATGCTCGATCAAAATGTATACCTGGAGCGACATGCTTAATTTCTCAACGAACGCCATGTTTTATTTACCAAATAGTGTGGTGCCATCTGGTGACCAGGTATCGCAATTGACAAGTGGTGCCATCTACATCAGAATGCACCACTTTGAAACAGTTACCTCATGAACTATACAAACAAATGATGGTGTACGGAACAACGTTTTCAAGTATGTGTATGCTTAATAGGTCGAATACGGTATTTCTCGGTTTTGATGTTTTTTGGAATGGGGACATGTTCTAAGACTTCCAAATCAGAGAATTTCAAGTGATCATCGTTTTGTGAGAATCTTGAAAGCGAAATTATTTTGTCACATTTAGCTTGTCTCCAACGAAATAGCCTTTCCCGCCCTTGTTGGACACCAGCATCTTCTCCAGCCTCCCTAGGAACCTGGGCATTTGTTCTGTCTGATACATCTTCAAGCTCTCTCCCTTTAGGGTGCAAGATGACAGTGGGTAAGTAAAGTGCTCGTTGTCTTTTCACTATTTGCTTTCGGAGTGTATGTATTGCTAGAGGGATTAATTACTCCACCACACATACACGAATGCATGCACATAGACATGCACGAACGAATGCACGCACGCACGCACGCACGCACGAACACACACCAGCTGTTGTCAATTGTCAATCCATCATCAAGCTGTGTATTTTAATGCAACGGGAATAGGACACGAT
Organism: Lamellibrachia columna; assembly: GCA_963662155.1. Classification (NCBI taxonomy): domain Eukaryota; kingdom Metazoa; phylum Annelida; class Polychaeta; order Sabellida; family Siboglinidae; genus Lamellibrachia; species Lamellibrachia columna. The sequence goes on from OY759266.1 coordinate 54,950,727, forward strand.
TCCGTCCCAGCCAATATATGATTATGCTAAATAGCGGATTATGTTAGATCTATGATTCTGTCAAATGGAGGCCATCTTATTAACACGCCCTCAATACCCGGCTCTTCCGCCTCTTGTGCCATTAGTATGACGAAGACCAAAAGGCGCTGCTCTTCCCCATTGAGGTCCGTTGTTTCTCATGGGAACGTCGGCAAGGAGCAGTCTCGAAAATTCGTTGAGAAACTTTCGGACAAAGGTGGCTCTTGAAGCGTTTTCCACGTGAACTCGCTTAACAAGTCGCTCCAAGGCCGGCTCACAACGTTGATTGATTTTACGGCTAACGTACAAGCATTCGTAGTGATGAAGCTGGTGGGACGGCAAAATAAAGAACGGGAACTTCAACATGTTTGAACATCTAAGTGTGGTGCTTCAAGAGGAAGAAACGGGACATGGAAACATGGGCAACTTGTGCAGGCGCATCTGCGTTCCACGCAGAAGGAGTTTCAGACATACTTCCCGGATCTGAGTGCGCTCGATTTGAATTTCAGCCGTTCAGTGTGAAGGTGCGATCCCTTTCAACAGGCATGCCGGAGGACTTGTGGAGCTTATGAACTACTCCACCGCACGTGATGCATTTGAAGCTCTTCCCCTGACACGGGTCTGGTCTTAGATGAGTGAATTACACACATATGTGGTTGTGGCGGCATTGCTGATGTTTCCATCTACATATCTCTGCTAGCAAGGTTTCTCGGCAACGTTCTGCATGAAAAGTAAGTGTTGTGCCCGACTGTGTATGAAGGATGACATCCACGTCTCCTCATCCAAAACTGTTCAGCCCTCACTTTGAGGTGGTTTCTCAAATATCGTTTCGTTTACCTCGTTAATAAAATGTGTATGTATCACTGAACTCAGTGTTGGATGTTGTTTCGTCTATAATTATATGTCACTATGATGGGGTTCCCGGCTGATCATTTCAGGACACGGGAGAAAAGGTTGGGAACCGCTGATGTAGCAGGTTCTTGACTTTATACTAAGTTCTAGTTGTTCTTGTATGTCAGTGTTTTCAATGCAGTGAAGTTGATAAATGTGTAGATATTAAATATGATATACATGGTTATATTAATTTCCAATGCAGAACAAACAGACCATGCAGAAAAAGGAGAGACTGAAACAAATTCTAAACAGAGTGAAGCCTGCATGATTACTTGCCTTAGCCTCATCGTCCTTTAAGCGATGCGTTTCAAAGAGGGGTGTCAGAGTATCCAGCACACAACCTCCTGTCATCAGAACCTGAGCTTCCTCCAATGTATTAGAGCCAGCGAACCCTGCAAACATGGCAGCCAATATACATTACACAACTTTGTGAACTTGAAGTTGGCAGGACTGGGGAAACACTTCAAGTTATGCCTCACATTGATCGTTTCCCCAGTCCTAACCGGGTAAACATTCCTAGTTATCCTTAATGCAGCTACGACTGAAATTAGACAATCTAAAACAAGCTATACAAAAAATTAGCAAGTAACATAAAAAATGACAGCAAGATTTTTTTATGGATATGTCAGGAGTAAACAACACGTACGGGACAAGGTTGGACCACTAGAAGACGGTGCTGGAAATAATAATATCACAACGTTTTTAATGGCGGAATACCTAAATGGCTACTTCAGTTCAGTGTTTACCAGAGAGGATATTAGTTTATTAGCAGTTCCAAATGCTAATTTCCAGGAGGCTAAATCGGAATATTTAGGGCAGTTATTTGTAACTGCAGAAACGGTAACCAAGAAAATAAAGGCAATGAAGGCTAATAAATCACCGGGAGTGGATGGAATTCCTCCAAAACTACTAATGGAAACAATAGAACAAATCAGTGTACCACTTGCAAGAGTGTTCAACTTATCATTAAAAGAGGGAGTTTTTCCTTTTGGAAAGAAGCAAACATCATACCATTATTTAAAAAAGGTTCGACAAATAAGTCCGAGAATTACAGACCAGTGAGTTTAACGTCAGTGATTTGTAAATTATTAGAAAGGTTAATTAAAGACTATATGGTGGACTTCCTTGTTAAGCATAAATTATTAAATTAATCTCAACATGGATTCCTAAAAGCCTAAAAGCGAGGTAAAGCTTAACAAATATGTTATATATTTTTGAAGAAATCACTAAATGGATTGACGAGGAATCGCCAGTAGATATTATCTACTTAGATTTTCAGAAAGCTTTTGACAAAGTTCCACATTAAAGATTACTACTTAAATTAAAAGCCCATGGTATCGGTAATGGCTTAATTGACTCGATAGAACAATGGCTGACTGACAGAAGACAGCGTGTAGTAGTAGATGGAGAAGTTTCAAACTGGAAATCAGTTTTGAGTGGGGTACCACAAAGATCAGTATTAGGACCTTTATCATTCTTAATATATATCAATGACTTGGACGACAATATAACAAGTAACGTACTCAAATTTGCAGGTGACACAAAAGTGTTTAGAAAGGTTAACACTGATGGTGATAAACAACATTTACAAAACGATCTAGACAGATTAGTGAAATGGTCTGAGAAATGGCAGATGTTGTTCAAATTTCGGGAATGCAAATGCATACATACAGGACATGGGAACTTGGATGTAAACTATAAAATGGGAGATACCGTTCTTGGTACTACTGTAAGAGAAAAGGACTTAGGAGTTACAATAAGTGCTGATATGAAAGTTTCAGAACAGTGTGGTATTGCAGCTTCAAAAGGGAACCAAATTCTTGGGTTGATTAGGAGAAACATAACTTACAAAAGTAATTATGCCTGTTTAATGCAATAGTTAGACCTCATTTAGAATACTGTATACAAGCGTGGAGACCATATCGTAAGAAGGATATAGATACACTTGAATGCATACAACGGAGTGCAACTAAAATGATTCCAGAACTGAGAGACCTTAGTTATGAAGAACGCCTGACAGAATGTGGTTTAACAACTCTAGAGACAAGGAGGTTAAGAGGAGATCAGATTGAAGTTTTTAAGATATTGAATGGTATGAAAATATTGATAGAAATATGTTTTTCTCTATCAAGAAAGATAGCAGAACTGGATGGCATGAGGTAAAGTTAGCAAAGGATCAGTGTAAATTGGATATCAGGAAGTACTCATTCTCACAGAGGACAGTAAATGAATGGAACAAGTTATCTACGGATTGTATAACCGCCAGCAGCGTGAATATGTTTAAAATAAGTTGGACACATATCTCAGGAGGGCGGGTTACACGTAGACGAACACATATAGACTCTCGATAAGCCAATGGCTTCCTTGTCCACTTGTCATCTGGGCCTTTGGCTTGGATGGCAAATCTTGTTAAATCACCTGTGGATGGAATTCCTCCAAGACTAGTTTCCATTAGTAAAATAGAACAATAATTATACAACATGCAAGAGTGGTTCCTTTTGAATGGACAGGTGTAAACGCCATACCAGCATTTAAAAAAGTTTCGAGAAATAAAAGAGCATTACAGACAAGTGAGTTTAATATCAGATTACTACTTAAATATGTCATAATCGACTGAATAGAACAATGGCTGACTGACAGAAGACGTGTTGTTGTAGATGGGGAGGTTTCAAACAGGAAATCAGCGGATGATACAAACGTGTTTATAAAGTGTTTAGAAAGGTTAACAATGATGGTGATAAACAACATTTAAAAATTAGTTAAATGGTCTGAAAAATGGCATATGTTATTAAGTGCTGATATGAAAGTTTCAGAGCAATGTGGCATTGCATCTTCAAAGGGTACTCAAATTCTTGGGTTGATTAGGAGAATAAGGTGGAGTATAACATACAAGAAAAAAAGTTAATTATACTTCTATATAAAGCAACAGTTAGGTCTTTTTTAGAATACTGTATACAAACGTGGAAACCATATTGTAAGAAGGATATATATATATATATATATATATATATATGCTTTAAAGAATACAGAGGAGAACAACTAAAATGATACCAGAACTGAGAGACCTTTGTTACGAAAAACACATAACAGAATGTGGTTTAACAACCATAGAGACAAGGTGGTTAAGATGAGATCAAAGTTAAGTTTTTAGGATATTGAAAGGGTATGAAAATATTGATAGAAATATGTTTTCTCACTCAAGAAAGATAGTAGAACCAGAGGACACGAGGTGACATTAGTAAAGGATATGTGAAGATTGGATATCAGGAAGTACTCGTTCTCACAGAGGACAATAAATTAATGAAACACATTATCTACAGATTGTGTAACTGCCAGCAGCGTGATGAATATGTCTAAAAACAAGATTGACGCATAATTATCTCAGGAGAGCGGGTTACACATAGCTGACAAAATGTAGGACTCTCAATAAGCCAATGGCTTCCTTGTCCACTTGCCATTTGGGCCTTTGCCTTGGATAGCAATCTTGTTAAATCTTGTTAAATGTGTTCCGATTAACTCGGAGCCAGGCTCATGGTTCTATTTACAATGGATATTTGATAATGTAATGCTCCGTGTCTCAAACATGTTTCACCTTCCAATAACTGGAACATAAACGAATTATTATATATATTATATTTAGATGTATGTTAATTCAATAACACATAATACTATAGCATAAGATATTCAATTTGTTCGGTGCATATGTCAATTATATATGCATTATCTACATCTTTAGGAGGGGGCAGCCGTGGCCTAGTGGTTAAGGTGTTGGACTCTAAATTCTATGGTTGTGAGTTCAAGACCCACACTGGTCACGGTTCGTTTTCGAAGCTTAGGCAATTTCGTTTACCCTACTTTGCCTCAGTCTACTCAGCTGTAAATGAGTACAAACACTGTTTGGAAGGTACCTGCGATAGACTAGTGTCCCGTCCAGGAGAGTCAGTATAACTGCACTCTAAGTTGCTTCGCACTATAGAAACCAGGTTTAAGCACTGGCCATATAAGCCTTCATGGCTTCCTAAGGCATAATGCGTCCAGTTGTCACAATTAGTTGTTTAGTTTTTACTGGCATCCTGGCATGAATTGATGTCACCTGTATTTGTATTCTTATATTTTTCATGCAAAATAAAATCAATGTTCAATCAGGATCAGCCGCGATTTGTCTAAAGCCCAAATATTAATTAAGCCGACCAAAACAGCAAGTGGGGCAAAACACAAATCCACGTTTCTAATAGCCGTCCTCCCAAGTACCCATGCGTCATGAGGATGGTAATTTCTTATAAATGTTTTATCGCAATCATGCATTTAATTATAATAATTAATCAGGTAATCTATAACTTACCAAACGTCTTGGCGAGGTAGAACTCCATGGCGTCAGAATGGCACAGCGTGATGCCATTAAACTGCAGGTCTGGCAACTGGCCAAAAGGCATTCCTGTAAAACAGTCTTTCTAATATGTAACACCATTTCACGTAGCCAATGGCAGCACAAACACAAATACCATTTCAGTCCCACAAAGTATTTTAATATATCTTCAAAACACATCTCAAAGAACAAATATAATTAGCTTCTGACCATTAAGCTGTTCAACCTAGAATGACGAAAAAAGCCTGCTTGCTTTGTAGTTGAGAAACATAAATATGCACACAAAAATTGTGATTGTAATCACGGTTATGATTACTTTGGGAATGTTATCGAGTATGATTACGATTACTTTGCCTTTTTGGCCAAAATCCTAAGTACGATTATGATTACTAAAATTGTTTTACCATTACGATTACCCCACTCTGTTACTGACCTGGTTTCAGTACTGCCCACTCCTCCTCTGTAACCCTCCTGTCTTCATACTCGACACCTGCCAGTGCAAACAGGTAGCGAGTCACTTCCGCTTTCCCGCGTAAGTTGAAATTTACCAGGGTAAACTTCCCCATTTTTGATTGATCACTGAAAATAAGTCAAAATCAACACATGTATCAGAACTCTGAAGCAGTTAGTTAATCATCTAACTTGGCGGCGTATAAATGAGATCTGATTGTGCCAAGTGCTGCAAATTTGCTTCCATGGATGGGGTTCAATCAAGTCTAAGCAGGGCAAAAAAATTATGGGCGCCTGACTTACAATGTCATGTGATCAGCAACTATATTAAATGAGGCTTAATTAAAGTTCAATATCAGACTCAAACCTGGCTGAGCCAGTGCGGCAGCGTCTCATGAGTCACAAATAACGGGTATACAAGGAAGGTTAGGTTAAAGAAGTAGTTTAGAGTTAGCCTAAAGTTGAATTGTAATAAAACTGCATGAGGGTACTCGAATCGATCATCTGCAAAACTACATAAACTGTATATGGGATCTCGTTCCATTTGTAAGTATTTTCTGACTCATACCTTTCATACATTGTAGTTTTAATGATAGGGTAGTGCTTAAATGTTTGGAAGCTGTGTTCATGTGATATAAATATATATACTAATTTCGACTTTTTGATATTCGATAATCGCATGTCATTCATTCAAAAACAGAGTTTGGATCAATCATATTTTATAAATTCTAATTCCAATTACACACCACTTACAACTACCAATTCCAATTACACTTCAAAAAGTGAACAGAGCAACCATACACATACTCAACACCAAAAATAAAATATATTTTACAGCAGCTTTATTTTATTTCTGAACATTATGGTACACAATGACAAACAAATATGGTAATTGACCAAACCGCGCAGTAGTCAGTTTCAAAACTGTGTTCTACGATAGCATCTAACACGTACATCGAACATTTGAACCCGCGAATGGAAATCATTTGCAATGTAATTTTATACATGGCTATATATGGTATTTATTTGATTCACAGATCAATGGGACCGTTCAGTATCTACCCTTTATCGTAAAAGCGCGTTTTGATATGTCAAAATACATACCTTTAATTACCCAATAATTGTGATTTGATACCCTAAATGCGTTGTGTGCGTTAATAATGATAATGTTATTTTTATTCTGTGTCCTTTTGGTTTTCTTCGTCGCATGGCTTTCCGTGGGCGCTGCAGTTGAGACAGACCAATACCACGCATCCGCTTCACTAAATTTAGGCCATTGCATTATATAAACTACAGCTACGTTTGACCCCCAACTAATACTTATGGATATACCTAACAAGCTATTTGATGTTCTGCTGTCTGAAATTTACCATTGCAGTTCGTATTCTGCTTTCTAGCAAAGGCCTGAAATATGTTATGTATGTTCGCACATACCTGTGCTATATACTCCAGTACCCTCGGGCATATCCGCACATCAGTGATTAATACATATTGATAAACTATTATGTTGTTCTTAGTGGTGTTGAAGTTTGATAACTGATAAATTACTAAATATACAAATTAACAAGGCGAAAGTTTACCATCCTTGCATACTCAGTTAATTAGCTGACACAGTATACCCTGGGTGTGCGGACATGCCCCACCTTCCCCTACCAATCTAATTTGCCTAAATGGTTACAGTATTATGTTCATGTGTATTTGGTTTTACAAAATGGCACTCACGATTTACAGATTGCCGAATGTTTTGACCAGGAAATCAATACCTGCTCCCACAGGGAGATTGTTCAACATGACGAAGAGTATTACCAGTGGATATCTCAATGACAAAATACCATCAAATTTGATTAAAACACGTTTTAATTTGAGTGAAACTTGGAATTTTGATACTACTAAATGGTTGATTCTATCCGCGATTCTATTAACCGGATTCCACTGTACTTTGTTGTTACAAATTATTGTTACAAATAAAATCACTAAAAAAATTGAAGACATTGAAATGCTCAAGCCTATAAGCTGGGATTCCTGTCTCAAATCCAATTGTAAGGAGACACAAGTGATTATATATATATATATATATATATATATATATATATATATATATATATATATATATATATATATATATATATATATATATATATATATATATATATATATATATATATATATATATATATATATATATATATATATATATATATATATATATATATATATATATATATATATATATATATATATATATATATATATATATATATATATATATATATATATATATATATATATATATATATATATATATATATGACCGGGGGTACTTATTAGATATGACACCTGCACTTACACAATAAATATATTAATTATTCCATTTCTAAAATTTTTTGCCAGTTGTACCATGGTTTAAGGAAGTTAGTAGCATTAGTAAAAATGGAATAATTAATATATTTATTGTGTAAGTGCAGGTGACATATCTAATAACTACCCCCGGTCATATATACACACACCAAGGTACAAGTGGTACACTACAAACCAAGGTACAAGTGGTACACTCGTACCAGGCCCTCACAAACCAAGGTAAAAGTGGCACACTCGTACCAGGCCATCACAAAAAGGCGTCCCACAAAATCAATCACAATCCATCTAATTACCTGCTTAACGGCTCTTTTCGCTTCCCCTGAATCGGGCTCCGACCTCTGATCAACGTCAAGGGAATGAACTGACCCAGTTCGGTGGACTAGTTGCATAAACTCTCACAGGTGACCTAGAGCATGAAGTCTCACCAGAGCCGACGATGTATCAGATGTTGATCAAGAAAGAATCTCGGGGGCACTTTCCCCAATGTGGACTTACTGCTTCGCATACAAACGACTTTGATGATTAGCAACTGTAGAGGGGAGAGGTATTTTTCCAAGTCAGAATTGCTCCCGTTTCACTGTTGTCTGCACCACCATTGGTTGTACCTCCTTGGTTACAAACCATTCAATGTAAAATCGATTGTAGGTCCTATATGTATTTAGTAAATTTATGAAGGTTAAATAAATCGTAGAAATTAAGAACAGGTGGCTCATACAAAAGTGATTAAATTTAGTCTTAGTTTGAGCCTCCCGCTCCTTATATGTGACATTAATTTATTTTCATACTGTACAATATATTGTTATCACCTCATTTTTTAGTTTACTAAAATTAATATATATTGTTTCTGTATTGAAAATTTTGTTTTGTTGTGTCTTTGGGATAAATCAATATTTCCTCTTCCTCTCTTTCACTCTCCACTTAAAAGTCAAAGGCAGCTTTACGAGTTGACACCTGCCATTTTCCCAGTTTTGCACATTTTTGATCCAGGAGTGATAATCAATACCCGCTGTATTGAGTGACCTCTTCTTACGTACGTGGACACGCATTAACTAAATAATTAATGATTAACGTGATAATTAATGTGTAGCAGTCACTACCACGGTCCAAAGCCATCAAGGAAATGTCTAACAGTCAAATGCTAGTTAGCTCACGGGTACTAACAGGGTGCGGGGTGCTATTTCTGTGAACAGCGTGTGCCGATGCAGCATGGTTCGCGTTAATTGTTTTTTAGAAGTCAATTCATTGACTCCAGGCAGGCAAACTGGACAAGGATTGCTGCTGTGTACACTAACGCCATTTCTGTGCATGTGTACGGCTTGCACTGACCTTCTTCTTCGGTCACGGTGACCGCGCTCGATGACTAGAGGTTCACGTGACCGTGTCACGATGACGGCTACTGCAGTGGCGTGTTGGGGAGGAGGGGCGTGGGGGTGGGGGCGGCATTGGGCCATGGTTTGATTTTTTTCCCGTATGTAACCTGTTGTGCCGCTACATATTGGAGTGGGTAGGTGGCCACGTTTACCCCCCCCCCCACCTCCGTGAGATCGTAGATATGCAGTATGGAAGTGGTTAGACTGCAGGATTGACAGGTACATTACGTGACAGTTTTTGCCTAGCAACTAGGTCCGCCAAGCTAATAAACATGGTCACACTCGTATTTTTCGTTGCATTATTGGCTCAATAAGTTGTCTTTGCGATAAAAACAAAGGGCAACGTTGTTTCAGCTAGAACAGTATGTTGGAAAGTTTGATCTGGCTGATGTATAAAGGTAATGTAATATATATTCTTCAAGCTTCGCTTTAGCAACCGTGTTTACATATTATGTAAACAAGGTTGCTATGTCAACATGGTTGCTAAGGCGAAGCTTGATAACATAAATATGATTGCGACGTCAGACTCTGGATCAGTCAGTCTGGATCGTGCACGTGATGATGACAGATGGCGGTTGCGTGCTTAGACTGCAGTGGCGTGGTGACTGCGTGCGCATTACCACTGTCTCGACAGACTGGTAATTTAATTGCCAGCCCCGGGTACTCTTTTCCTCACAAGAATTAAGGAACTCGCATGGCGGTACGAACTGAAATACGTTTATAGGCATGTAGGCCTACTTGACTCACTGGAGAACCTTCACAGCACATTAAACTGATAAAGCTTCACTCATTTTAATTAGCCAAATCCCCGGATGAGAGTCTAATTAATATAATTATGTATGGTACCAGAATCTGGACGCATACATAGCTTCCGTCACACTCTGCATTTCAACATCAATTTTCCAGGCTCCTCGCTGTGGCGCCACCGTTTGTCGCACACATCTTTGCCTAGTCTCGCTTATCCGACTCTCGCTCGGCTTTGTGAATTCGCCGAGAAGAGAGTCTGGCAGCAGAGACGTGATCTCATTGTTACACATTGTCACCACTTCATTTTGTGTAGGCGTTCCCGTGAAGCGTCAGCAGCCAATCAGCGTCATTGTCGAGATGCTACTCTAAACATTTTTTTGCATGATTTAGCTTTTCAATCGGACAGTTGTCTCAATATAATTAAATAAAATTTCAAATAAAATTTATTTTGACACCGCATATCCCTAAAAAATAGAATCAGGGGTGTTAACAATAAAAATAAAATACATTGCATTACCGAATATAATTATTACAATTAAAGTTTAAAGTTAAGTCAAATTGCGTGGTATCAACCAACTGATAAAAGTTAACTCTTATTTTATGAATTAGTCAAATGCCTGAATGACATTGTAATTAGCTAATTATGATGGAAATTATGTATGCCCCCAGAATCTGGGCGCATACATAATTTCCATCACAATGAAAACCCCACTCTGCATCCCGGAGAATACGTGTGCGACAAACGGTGGCGTCACAGCGCGGAGCTTGGATAATCGAGGTGATTCAACAAAAGGGAAGGGGAAGCTGAAGGGAAAGTCACTGGCGGTTAGAAGAGGGACACATAACGGACCGAAAGACGCGCTGAAGAAACAAAAGAGAAGACGCGTCAGCACCAGCAACGAAGAGAAAGCATGGCCGTATGTCACATGGCCGTATGTCACATGGCCGTATGTCACATGGCCGTATGTCACATGATCGTATGTCACATGGCCGTATGTCACATGGCCGTATGTCACATGGCCGTATGTCACATGGTCGTATGTCACATGGCCGTGTGTCACATGCGACGGGCCCTTCGTGAACTGTAGACAACGGGTACAGTGTCAGTGTCAGTTGTACAATGACTACATGCATAAAATGATGCATGTTTGATGCATGTCTGGATAAAATATAACGCAATGTTTTTTTTACATTTAGCAATAGTTTGTTTCATTTTAGTATTCGTATTTCATACAACGGAGAAAGAATGTTACTGTTGTGGGACAAGACGCCCCCAGATACTTCTTGTCCCATAGGAGAGGGCGTGTTGGCCCCAGGGGTGGGGCAAGATGCCCCCTCTGAACCATATATTTAATTACCGATAACATTATTATTAACATTATTTTGGTTTTGCAGTCGTCACTAATGTTTTGGTATTACATACTGCAACCACACATTACACACTGCAACCACCCGGTGACGCCACTATCGTGGCCACGGCGCCCAAAGGGAGGCGATCGTCAAGGGCACTTTTTACTCCACAGTTGTGTTAAAGGCTGACCGAAGCGACATATATGCAACTTACCATCAACAACGTTGCTCTTCGGAAGTGATTTAAGCTAATAATCTGTTATTCGTATCCCATTTGTCAAACGCGGGTCGTATCCTGTAATACACAAGAGTTGGCACCGATGATGGCACTCTATGACTATATGATTTGTTAATGATAGATTACCAGCAAAGATATAATTGGTGAATGTGCGATTGTTATCAGCCTACGAGAGAAACTCCGAGGCTGCCGAAAAACATAATCGTTGTCTAATTTTCAAATTCACATCTTCATACAATCAGGTAGGCATTTTGTGCAATTTCCTTTATTAGTAATCATGGTTCACAATTTAAAATAAACATTACACCCCAGTAATTACAACAATTTACATCATGCATATATGAAACGTCACATTTTATTTTATTTTATTTGAGTAAAGTACACTTTTCTTTTATACATGAACCAATTCAGATGACATTTATTTTGCTCCTTAGCGAACTACTAGACCATAATGTTCTCTTTAGAGATAACTGCATTTATTAATACCATATGCAGTAACAAGACAAAATGCACAAATTACTACGTTTGGTAGGATTCTGCAGCGTACCATGTATGTGTGTCATTTTATTCAAATATTCTTCACCCTTTTGTATTGGTGAGCTTTGTATTGGTGAGTTTTGTATTGGTGAGCTTTGCAAACATCATTGATAGCAAGTATGTATGCGCAGTTCCTATCCTGTGTCCATGTTCTTCATGAAGCTCTAGCCAAACAACAGTCAGTTATTTCTAACATTATAATTATTATTAATTCCAGCTTAGAAAAACAACAACAGAGTACATTTCAAAGTTTATTTTACAAACTATATTACACATATTAAGTAATTCAACACCTCATAACAACATGATTAATTAAACATATAACGGTTTTAATTAATTTTCTGTATGAACAAGTTATAATTTTCAGTGTTTTCCTTAGATGATGATAACTAATCCTAAAATGAGTGTTTTGTGATGCACACAGCTGTATCTAAAATGTGCTTTCTGGGCGTTTGGCAACCCATGCAGCAATTTTGGGTTCACTCATCACTCGTTCGTTGTGTGCCTTCAGTTTTGGGTACTCGTTCAGGTCACACTTGATGCCAAATAGTGTTAGCGTGTCAAAAATGGTCGCAACCTTCACATCAGCCAGAGAGATCTGAAAGAGACATCATTGTAATTAAATACATCTGAAAGTATTTAAATACAAATACTTTATATTTCCCAAATTCAAACATATTTCAGTTTATTTTAACACTAATACATTTCAACTATATATTTTAAATACTTTTTAAATACTAGGGGATTCTGTAATCAAAATAGGCTTTCTACTAAAAAATTATGACGCTAGATCAAAACAGCAAATCATTCAAACGTGCTATTTCATAGGGTTATTTCTCATAATACGTTTTTCTTCAAACTCCATCCTCAACTGGTTTAGCCTATCGCAAATCCGGTTCGTTGATGTTCTTCAACTATGTAGTATGTGAATAGTTCATGTAACATCCGCAGTCGATTTAATAAATAATTATAATAAAAACTTGACTTTTAGTTGTTAGATCTGGTTTAAAATAGTGGATATCCAAAATAGTTAACACTTTGCAGGTCAATGCTGATCATGGGCGAACATTTCACCAAAGATGAAATTTGTGAGTTTTCAGCATTTCCATTTTCACTTCTTTTAAATATACATAGTCTGATAGTTTTCATCGTAAACCATGTCATTTAGTACAAAATATATCTGTCCTAGCGTCTTGACCGCTCAAATGTATTTTAATTAACCACAATTTGACCGTTATTTGATTAAGCTGAATGTTTCGACATGAATATCATGTTTACATTGTATGATGAACAGCAAGGTCGATATTTGTAAACAGATAACGGACAAATTAAATAAAAAAGTGTGGTTCATTCAGACACATTTGGGCGATCAAGACGTTAAAATGTAGATATACCTCTATACTATAAAACATGATTTGACGATAACAACGATCAGACTATGTATCTTTAATGTTTGACCAAACATTAAGTAATTTAATAGTTTGTCTGATGATGTCACAAAAAATACATACTAGGATGCCAGGAAAGTTTGATTTATCGCAAAATTAATTTGAAATGAGAAAAGAAAAATCATTGAATTGAGGAGGGACTATTCAATGATTTCTTTAACATAAGATTTTTTTAACATTATATACACGCGTATAAAAACCTATATTTTTTTATTTTATAATGCTGAGAGGGGCATGGTTAGCTGATGTTGAATAAAATAAATTAAAAGGAAGTCAATAAAATATAATGGGATATACTGTATAATTGTTCTCCTTTTTAAAAAGTTGAATGAAGACAACAATCTTTAGTATTTCCCATTTTGGGGGATATTTCCCGGGAACTTCAACCCATGGTCCTAACTTTTTAAAACCAAATTAATTTGTTAAGCAATCTACAATTAAGTAAAGCAAGAGAATAATTTAATTTAGTAGCGTCTTGTCCATGAGTATCTTTAAAATATGTAAGTCTGTGAAGGGTTTCTCCGTAAGATATGTGACATTTAAATATATTTGGACTAAACATACATGTAGTTCCGTTATTATGGAACTGGTGGCTCTATAGTGGTAACATGGGTAAAACAGATGATGCAGGACCATCATTAGTGCTACCATTTTGTAGGCTATGAATACTTGTCAACATATTTTTTTATTCTGTGCCTACCTTTCAGCAATATTGATGTTGAAATGTTCAAATAAAGTAGTATAACCTACTCACTATGTAAATTGTCTAAACTGTTGCTTCCGGTCTTTTTCCAATGGGGAAATGTTTTAAGACTTCCAAATCAGACAGTTTCAGTTGATCATCGTTTTGGAGAATCTTAAAAGCAGAATCGCTTCGTTGCAATTACCTTGTCTCCGATGAAATAGCCATCTCCACCCTTGTTGGACACCAGCATCTTCTGAAGGTTCCCTAGGAACTTGGGCATTTGTTCCGTCTCATACTTCTTCCTAATCTCGTCCTTTAGGGCGTAAGATGACAGTGGGTAAGAAAAATGCTAGTTGTGTTTTCACTATTTGCTTAAAAAGTGAAAATGCAAAGGTAAGTTCTGATTCTGTACTCGGTCCTTGGGACTGTTCAAAGCACTTTACACTGCACCCTCCAGCATACATGGCCATTCCAATATCATCTTGACTTCTCTGTGAATTACTGTGCAATTTATTATCTAGGTCGTTATCATCTAGATAATAAATACCCACACCCCGGTTATCATTATCTAAATAATAGTGACCCACTCTATATAAATATTACCCCCTTGGATATCCTAAACATCGGAAGCGACCATAACTGAAATGTGCAATGCCATAGAATAATATTATATTTCTTCTTCATGTGCCTTGTCTCTCGACGTTGGCGATCACCATACAATTATGTCATTAGCATTAAAACACGTTTTAATTTGAGTGAAACTTGGAATTTTGATACTACTAAATGGTTGATTCTATCCGCGATTCTATTAACCGGATTCCACTGTACTTTGTTGTTACAAATTATTGTTACAAATAAAATCACTAAAAAAATTGAAGACATTGAAATGCTCAAGCCTATAAGCTGGGATTCCTGTCTCAAATCCAATTGTAAGGAGACACAAGTGATTATATATATATATATATATATATATATATATATATATATATATATATATATATATATATATATATATATATATATATATATATATATATATATATATATATATATATATATATATATATATAATATATATATATATATATATATATATATATATATATATATATATATATATATATATATATATATATATATATATATATATATATATATATATATATATATATATATATATATATATATGACCGGGGGTACTTATTAGATATGACACCTGCACTTACACAATAAATATATTAATTATTCCATTTCTAAAATTTTTTGCCAGTTGTACCATGGTTTAAGGAAGTTAGTAGCATTAGTAAAAATGGAATAATTAATATATTTATTGTGTAAGTGCAGGTGACATATCTAATAACTACCCCCGGTCATATATACACACACCAAGGTACAAGTGGTACACTACAAACCAAGGTACAAGTGGTACACTCGTACCAGGCCCTCACAAACCAAGGTAAAAGTGGCACACTCGTACCAGGCCATCACAAAAAGGCGTCCCACAAAATCAATCACAATCCATCTAATTACCTGCTTAACGGCTCTTTTCGCTTCCCCTGAATCGGGCTCCGACCTCTGATCAACGTCAAGGGAATGAACTGACCCAGTTCGGTGGACTAGTTGCATAAACTCTCACAGGTGACCTAGAGCATGAAGTCTCACCAGAGCCGACGATGTATCAGATGTTGATCAAGAAAGAATCTCGGGGGCACTTTCCCCAATGTGGACTTACTGCTTCGCATACAAACGACTTTGATGATTAGCAACTGTAGAGGGGAGAGGTATTTTTCCAAGTCAGAATTGCTCCCGTTTCACTGTTGTCTGCACCACCATTGGTTGTACCTCCTTGGTTACAAACCATTCAATGTAAAATCGATTGTAGGTCCTATATGTATTTAGTAAATTTATGAAGGTTAAATAAATCGTAGAAATTAAGAACAGGTGGCTCATACAAAAGTGATTAAATTTAGTCTTAGTTTGAGTCTCCCGCTCCTTATATGTGACATTAATTTATTTTCATACTGTACAATATGTTGTTATCACCTCATTTTTTAGTTTACTAAAATTAATATATATTGTTTCTGTATTGAAAATTTTGTTTTGTTGTGTCTTTGGGATAAATCAATATTTCCTCTTCCTCTCTTTCACTCTCCACTTAAAAGTCAAAGGCAGCTTTACGAGTTGACACCTGCCATTTTCCCAGTTTTGCACATTTTTGATCCAGGAGTGATAATCAATACCCGCTGTATTGAGTGACCTCTTCTTACGTACGTGGACACGCATTAACTAAATAATTAATGATTAACGTGATAATTAATGTGTAGCAGTCACTACCACGGTCCAAAGCCATCAAGGAAATGTCTAACAGTCAAATGCTAGTTAGCTCACGGGTACTAACAGGGTGCGGGGTGCTATTTCTGTGAACAGCGTGTGCCGATGCAGCATGGTTCGCGTTAATTGTTTTTTAGAAGTCAATTCATTGACTCCAGGCAGGCAAACTGGACAAGGATTGCTGCTGTGTACACTAACGCCATTTCTGTGCATGTGTACGGCTTGCACTGACCTTCTTCTTCGGTCACGGTGACCGCGCTCGATGACTAGAGGTTCACGTGACCGTGTCACGATGACGGCTACTGCAGTGGCGTGTTGGGGAGGAGGGGCGTGGGGGTGGGGGCGGCATTGGGCCATGGTTTGATTTTTTTCCCGTATGTAACCTGTTGTGCCGCTACATATTGGAGTGGGTAGGTGGCCACGTTTACCCCCCCCCACCTCCGTGAGATCGTAGATATGCAGTATGGAAGTGGTTAGACTGCAGGATTGACAGATACATTACGTGACAGTTTTTGCCTAGCAACTAGGTCCGCCAAGCTAATAAACATGGTCACACTCGTATTTTTCGTTGCATTATTGGCTCAATAAGTTGTCTTTGCGATAAAAACAAAGGGCAACGTTGTTTCAGCTAGAACAGTATGTTGGAAAGTTTGATCTGGCTGATGTATAAAGGTAATGTAATATATATTCTTCAAGCTTCGCTTTAGCAACCGTGTTTACATATTATGTAAACAAGGTTGCTATGTCAACATGGTTGCTAAGGCGAAGCTTGATAACATAAATATGATTGCGACGTCAGACTCTGGATCAGTCAGTCTGGATCGTGCACGTGATGATGACAGATGGCGGTTGCGTGCTTAGACTGCAGTGGCGTGGTGACTGCGTGCGCATTACCACTGTCTCGACAGACTGGTAATTTAATTGCCAGCCCCGGGTACTCTTTTCCTCACAAGAATTAAGGAACTCGCATGGCGGTACGAACTGAAATACGTTTATAGGCATGTAGGCCTACTTGACTCACTGGAGAACCTTCACAGCACATTAAACTGATAAAGCTTCACTCATTTTAATTAGCCAAATCCCCGGATGAGAGTCTAATTAATATAATTATGTATGGTACCAGAATCTGGACGCATACATAGCTTCCGTCACACTCTGCATCTCAACATCAATTTTCCAGGCTCCTCGCTGTGGCGCCACCGTTTGTCGCACACATCTTTGCCTAGTCTCGCTTATCCGACTCTCGCTCGGCTTTGTGAATTCGCCGAGAAGAGAGTCTGGCAGCAGAGACGTGATCTCATTGTTACACATTGTCACCACTTCATTTTGTGTAGGCGTTCCCGTGAAGCGTCAGCAGCCAATCAGCGTCATTGTCGAGATGCTACTCTAAACATTTTTTTGCATGATTTAGCTTTTCAATCGGACAGTTGTCTCAATATAATTAAATAAAATTTCAAATAAAATTTATTTTGACACCGCATATCCCTAAAAAATAGAATCAGGGGTGTTAACAATAAAAATAAAATACATTGCATTACCGAATATAATTATTACAATTAAAGTTTAAAGTTAAGTCAAATTGCGTGGTATCAACCAACTGATAAAAGTTAACTCTTATTTTATGAATTAGTCAAATGCCTGAATGACATTGTAATTAGCTAATTATGATGGAAATTATGTATGCCCCCAGAATCTGGGCGCATACATAATTTCCATCACAATGAAAACCCCACTCTGCATCCCGGAGAAGACGTGTGCGACAAACGGTGGCGTCACAGCGCGGAGCTTGGATAATCGAGGTGATTCAACAAAAGGGAAGGGGAAGCTGAAGGGAAAGTCACTGGCGGTTAGAAGAGGGACACATAACGGACCGAAAGACGCGCTGAAGAAACAAAAGAGAAGACGCGTCAGCACCAGCAACGAAGAGAAAGCATGGCCGTATGTCACATGGCCGTATGTCACATGGCCGTATGTCACATGGCCGTATGTCACATGATCGTATGTCACATGGCCGTATGTCACATGGCCGTATGTCACATGGCCGTATGTCACATGGTCGTATGTCACATGGCCGTGTGTCACATGCGACGGGCCCTTCGTGAACTGTAGACAACGGGTACAGTGTCAGTGTCAGTTGTACAATGACTACATGCATAAAATGATGCATGTTTGATGCATGTCTGGATAAAATATAACGCAATGTTTTTTTTACATTTAGCAATAGTTTGTTTCATTTTAGTATTCGTATTTCATACAACGGAGAAAGAATGTTACTGTTGTGGGACAAGACGCCCCCAGATACTTCTTGTCCCATAGGAGAGGGCGTGTTGGCCCCAGGGGTGGGGCAAGATGCCCCCTCTGAACCATATATTTAATTACCGATAACATTATTATTAACATTATTTTGGTTTTGCAGTCGTCACTAATGTTTTGGTATTACATACTGCAACCACACATTACACACTGCAACCACCCGGTGACGCCACTATCGTGGCCACGGCGCCCAAAGGGAGGCGATCGTCAAGGGCACTTTTTACTCAACAGTTGTGTTAAAGGCTGACCGAAGCGACATATATGCAACTTACCATCAACAACGTTGCTCTTCGGAAGTGATTTAAGCTAATAATCTGTTATTCGTATCCCATTTGTCAAACGCGGGTCGTATCCTGTAATACACAAGAGTTGGCACCGATGATGGCACTCTATGACTATATGATTTGTTAATGATAGATTACCAGCAAAGATATAATTGGTGAATGTGCGATTGTTATCAGCCTACGAGAGAAACTCCGAGGCTGCCGAAAAACATAATCGTTGTCTAATTTTCAAATTGACATCTTCATACAATCAGGTAGGCATTTTGTGCAATTTCCTTTATTAGTAATCATGGTTCACAATTTAAAATAAACATTACACCCCAGTAATTACAACAATTTACATCATGCATATATGAAACGTCACATTTTATTTTATTTTATTTGAGTAAAGTACACTTTTCTTTTATACATGAACCAATTCAGATGACATTTATTTTGCTCCTTAGCGAACTACTAGACCATAATGTTCTCTTTAGAGATAACTGCATTTATTAATACCATATGCAGTAACAAGACAAAATGCACAAATTACTACGTTTGGTAGGATTCTGCAGCGTACCATGTATGTGTGTCATTTTATTCAAATATTCTTCACCCTTTTGTATTGGTGAGCTTTGTATTGGTGAGTTTTGTATTGGTGAGCTTTGTATTGGTGAGCTTTGCAAACATCATTGATAGCAAGTATGTATGCGCAGTTCCTATCCTGTGTCCATGTTCTTCATGAAGCTCTAGCCAAACAACAGTCAGTTATTTCTAACATTATAATTATTATTAATTCCAGCTTAGAAAAACAACAACAGAGTACATTTCAAAGTTTATTTTACAAACTATATTACACATATTAAGTAATTCAACACCTCATAACAACATGATTAATTAAACATATAACGGTTTTAATTAATTTTCTGTATGAAAAAGTTATAATTTTCAGCGTTTTCCTTAGATGATGATAACTAATCCTAAAATGAGTGTTTTGTGATGCACACAGCTGTATCTAAAATGTGCTTTCTGGGCGTTTGGCAACCCATGCAGCAATTTTGGGGTCACTCATCACTCGTTCGTTGTGTGCCTTCAGTTTTGGGTACTCGTTCAGGTCACACTTGATGCCAAATAGTGTTAGCGTGTCAAAAATGGTCGCAACCTTCACGTCAGCCAGAGAGATCTGAAAGAGACATCATTGTAATTAAATACATCTGAAAGTATTTAAATACAAATACTTTATATTTCCCAAATTCAAACATATTTCAGTTGATTTTAACACTAATACATTTCAACCATATATTTTCAATACTTTTTAAATACTAGAGGATTCTGTAATCAAAATAGGCTTTCTACTAAAAAATTATGACGCTAGATCAAAACAGCAAATCATTCAAACGTGCTATTTCATAGGGTTATTTCTCATAATACGTTTTCTTCAAACTCCATCCTCAACTGGTTTAGCCTATCGCAAATCCGGTTCGTTGATGTTCTTCAACTATGTAGTATGTGAATAGTTCATGTAACATCCGCAGTCGATTTAATAAATAATTATAATAAAAACTTGACTTTTAGTTGTTAGATCTGGTTTAAAATAGTGGATATCCAAAATAGTTAACACTTTGCAGGTCAATGCTGATCATGGGCGAACATTTCACCAAAGTAATTTAATAGTTTGTCTGATGATGTCACAAAAAATACATACTAGGATGCCAGGAAAGTTTGATTTATCGCAAAATGAATTTGAAATGAGAAAAGAAAAATCATTGAATTGAGGAGGGACTATTCAATGATTTCTTTAACATAAGATTTTTTTAACATTATATACACGCATATAAAAACATATATTTTTTTATTTTATAATGCTGAGAGGGGCATGGTTAGCTGATGTTGAATAAAATAAATTAAAAGGAAGTCAATAAAATATAATGGGATATACTGTATAATTGTTCTCATTTTTAAAAAGTTGAATGAAGACAACAATCTTTAGTATTTCCCATTTTGGGGGATATTTCCCGGGAACTTCAACCCATGGTCCTAACTTTTTAAAACCAAATTAATTTGTTAAGCAATCTACAATTGAGTAAGGCAAGAGAATACTTTAATTTAGTAGCGTCTTGTCCATGAGTATCTTTAAAATATGTAAGTCTGTGAAGGGTTTCTCCGTAAGATATGTGACATTTAAATATATTTGGACTAAACATACATGTAATTCCGTTATTATGGAACTGGTGGCTCTATAGTGGTAACATGGGTAAAACAGATGATGCAGGACCATCATTAGTGCTACCATTTTGTAGGCTACGAATACTTGTCAACATATTTTTTTATTCTGTGCCTACCTTTCAGCAATATTGATGTTGAAATGTTCAAATAAAGTAGTATAACCTACTCACTATGTAAATTGTCTAAACTGTTGCTTCCGGTCTTTTTCCAATGGGGAAATGTTTTAAGACTTCCAAATCAGACAGTTTCAGTTGATCATCGTTTTGGAGAATCTTAAAAGCAGAATCGCTTAGTTGCAATTACCTTGTCTCCGATGAAATAGCCATATCCACCCTTGTTGGACACCAGCATCTTCTCAAGGTTCCCTAGGAACTTGGGCATTTGTTCCGTCTCATACTTCTTCCTAATCTCGTCCTTTAGGGCGTAAGATGACAGTGGGTAAGAAAAATGCTAGTTGTGTTTTCACTATTTGCTTAAAAAGTGAAAATGCAAAGGTAAGTTCTGATTCTGTACTCGGTCCTTGGGACTGTTCAAAGCACTTTACACTGCACCCTCCAGCATACATGGCCATTCCAATATCATCTTGACTTCTCTGTGAATTACTGTGCAAAGACTATTTGTTCATATACACTCACTACCGTCTATAGCCAGGTACTCATTGTCAATCTAACATAGTCATATTATGTTGTCTTAGTATTTAGCAGGTTCTTGACTCGTGCCATTTCTAAGTTCTAGTTTTGCATGCCAGTGTTTCCAATGCAATAGTTTAAATAAATGCTCAGACTAGAGCAAATCAAGGCACATTGGTTATATTAATTTCCAATGCAGAAAAAGAAAAGAAAACACAAGACTAAAACATTATAAACAGAGCGAAGCTTTCATGACTACTACTTGCCTTTGCCTCCTCTTCCTTCAAGCCAAATATTTTATAGACGGGTGTCAGAGTATCCATTACACAAGCTCCCATCATCAGGACCTGGGCTTCCTCCAATGTATTGGAGCCAGCGAACCCTGCAATTAGGACAAACATCAATATACAGCACAAAGGTAAAAGGTACCTTCTTATATAACGCGGTATCTAGTCCTTGGGACTGTTCAAATGCTTTACATTTCACCCCCTGGCAGACATGTTTCCTTCCAACGCCATCACGACTTCTCTGGGAAACACTCAGTCATGTTGCAATTACTGCATGAAGATTATTCGTTCATACATCCACATCCATATGTCTGTAGCCAGGTACTATTTCATATAGCTGAGTGAACTGTGGCAATTTGGGGTAAAAGAAATGGCTAATGGTTCGAAACAGCAGCAAGAGGATTCGAACCCCGGTTTAAAGGCCGACATTCTAACCACTATGCTACCGCCCCGCAACTTTGTGAACTTGAAGTTAGCGGGACTGGAGAAACACTAAGTTATCCATGTGTCTCAATTCAGTTGTGTCTGTACACAAGACAGTCCATTCTGGCAGAGCCAGAATGGTTCCAGTCATAATGGACATTACAGCTATCAAGTTAAAATATTTGTACACACATTGTACACACATTCTTGAGATAAGTTAAACAAAATTGGAGGTTACTAGGTTCATAAGGCCTTCAAGAATATGAGCCTATACGGTGACTGTAATTGTATCGTATGTAAAACAGATGATCTGGAGTAACAATAAATATCATTAATAGAAACATAATTTTATGGCAAATGATAGACGGGTTGTTACACAGCAGAACATGACAAATTAGTGCATTCTTCAAGACGTAGGAAAAACAATTCCTGAAACCAAAATGTAATGTACTTTCATATAAATGTTTTGTCCCACCCATGTACTAAATTAATCTAAAACTTACCGAACGTCTTGGCGAGGTAGAACTCCATGGCATCAGACTGACACAGTGTGATGTCATCGAACTTCAGAATTGGCATCTGGCCGAAGGGCGTTTCTATAAAAAATTACTACGTAGCACCATTTCACATACCCAATGACAACACTGAGAGAAATACAACTTCCCATTCATGTATTCAGTCTAACAAAATATTGTAGAGGTCCACCTCACTTAAATTTGTTGTCTCATTTCAAATTCATTTTGCGAAATATCAAACATATCTAGTATTCACTGCAACATGCTAGCTCGTTTGTGCAACTGATATATGTAGATTTTGTGAAATCATCAGACAACCTATTAAATTACTTAATGTTTGGTCAAACATTTAATGAAGTGAAAATGGAAATGCTGCATACTATTTCACCCTCGGTGAAATTCATAACTTTGTCATGTGATCGGCGAGAAGATGTCACGTCCATGATCGGCATTGACCCGCAAAGTGCTTACCATTTTTTTTGGATATCCAGTATTTTTAGCTTTACTAAATATACCTAAAGTCAATTCTTTCGATGATTGGAACACAAATATGCATGTTTTATTAAATCGACTGCAGATGCTATTTAAACTATTCACACACTACATATTTGGACATCAACGAGCGATTCACGATAGTCTAAATTAGTTGAGGATGGAGTTTTAAAATCTCCTCAAAACCCATCTCCAGAGACAGCTACTCACCAGGTTTCAACTTCCCCCAGTCTGCACCCTGAATCCTCTTGTCTTCATACTCAACATCTGCCAGCGCAAAGAGTATGCGACACACTTCTGCTCTGCCGCGTCCGTCGAAATAGACCAGTGTGTACTTCACCATTTTAACCTTTGATTGATCACTGAAAACATATCAAAATATGTCAGAAGCACTTCATTTATTACAACATGAGTGCAGATAGTAGAGAGCTGATTGTGCCAAGTACACTTACAGAATGGTCTGACCACTCAACTGGTGGGGTGCAATCAGGCTTATATATAGCCAGCCAAACAATCGTGGGCCCCTGACTTACTATGTGTAATCAGGGAATATATTATATGCACATATAGGTGTATATGTACTGTACTGACATTGTACTGTTCGGGTTGTGTAGAGAAGAGCTTTTCCTAACTTGATCTGATTTTCTGAACACAGGCACCGGAGCATTATGTAAATAACAATCTTGGGGTAAGCTTAACGTACACATGTCAGTGCAAATGTTAGCAACGCTGTGCACCTTCCATACTCTTGAAATGTATGGAAAGTCTTAGTACCTGGTACCGCAAAGTTAATGGAGGACCACAAACCAGTATATGTTTAGTAATAGGTCAACTCGTTGCATTGCCACAAGCTACAAGTGGCTGCTTGGCCAGTCTAATAACATTGAGTAATTTCACTGCTTTATTTCTAGAACAAATATATATGCAGCGTTTGCATATGTCATATGATATTGGCTCACCGTACTTCGTGGTCCTATCATTAGTTTTTTATATGCTTCCTTGAAAAGTAGAAAATCATAGTCATAATAGACAGGTGTACCTTGGCCATGGCTTTGGGGCCTTTGTTACAAGAACCTGGGTTTGGCCTTGGACTCAGTGTGTTAAAATTAGTGTCATTATGATTTTGTATTTATTATATTTGGAGAACTTCGCATTCGTCCAATATAGGCTTAGTGACGATATTGTAATGTTAGAATGAGTAAGTTCACAACATGTTTTTTCCATTCCACCCCCACCCCCTCCCATGTGGGATCTTTTACTTCTACACCAGGTAGAAACAAGACACGTGCAAAGTGGGTTGGGTTTCAAAACGGCAGCCGGTGCACTCGAACCTTGACATGGTCATGACGTCATGGTCAATTAAATATTACCGTCGACATATTGTATGTTGGTGTACGCTGAACCACGTCGACACAAATGAAAATGGACAAACGTGTGCGAAAATATGTCTGTTCTACCATTTTCGTGATTTTCCAGAAGGCAACCCCTGAATGTCACACGTTTGTATTTAGAATGTGATGAAACACTTCAAGGCCCCTAAATGTTAAAAGTTTTCCGACTGATAGCTTATATAATATTATATATATATATATATATATATATATATATATATATATATATATATATATATATATATATATATATATATATATATATATATATATATATATATATATATATATATATATATATATATATATATATATATATATATAATATTATATATATACACGCACACAGTGCCTTATAATTTCATAAAACGTCCCGACAAACTAATTCTCAGAGCCAGGGCAGAGGAATATCCTAATTGTTGGACACTCACAGGTTGACAGGTATGTTATGTGGCCCTACGTCTGTCTCCACTGTGAGTTGTCGTGGATATCAAGTTTCAATTAAATGCGTGTATAGCGACTTTCCATGTAAAGACGTGGAAACAAGAAGGCACAGATACACTGGAATAACAATTATGTACTAAAAATTATTACGCCACCTTTCGACAATACACAAGGTATTTATGATACGGGCGTGAGGCCGTGCTGTTTGCGCTGTCACGAGACGGCATAGCCTACGCGGTGGACTCTTGAGTCGGTGTGTACCGTGTAATATTTCACACGCCCCCTAAATCGACCAGCCATGGCATTGAATAAAATCTGATCTGCCAAGTGTTATCCCCACGCTAACACTGATTCTTCTTCTTCTTTGTGTTAGGCGGCCACCATCCATTAAGCAGAATCTGCTGGAAGATTCTGCTGCGCTGGTTTTCTAAGAGTGTCCTTCTCTAGAGTTAGTGAATCAATCACAGGTTTTTCATTTCCCTGTGACTGTGTGGGATCTTTTTCTTCCCCTGGCACAAACACCGGATAGAAGGAACCAACGGCTTTTACTGTCTTTTCCGAAAGACACAGGCAAAGTCGGGTGAACGAAATTGTCCAAGCTTCGAAACGGTGGAGGTGGTTTCGAACCACGGTCCCTTCTACCGAAAGCCCGACGCTCTACTACACGACCACCGCACCCCACTGACCACCGCGTCCCACTGATTTGCCGTCCATACGTTACACACCTCGCTATTCGCAACACAATGTATACTCACCCAAATTAAAAGGCAGCCCTGTATTCACCGAGTGAAGCTTGTGCGACAGTGTTCGGTCGTCTTGTTTCAGCGACAGTGTTGCCGGTGCAGGGTGTCTCTCGGCGATATGTGTGCACTGACAGGCCGCGCCGTTTATATTTAGTCGCCCGGCGACCCTTTTGCACACCGCACTAGCTGGTGTCACCGTAACACAGCATTGCAATCTAAGCACTTTCCGCCGTGTCTGTCACCAAATGTAATGACTGTTACTTCTGGATGATTCTACGACGTCTATCAGACGTCGACGGACTGTATTTTCTGGTGTATTCTGCGACGTCGGTCAGACGTAGACTCGACTGCGGTTGTGGTGGTAATGGTGATTGTTACGGTGGTCGTGACGGTGCACTTTGACCGGTGATGGTAGTACGTGTCGCTGTGACAAGTGCGTCGCGTGTCTTGTCATGGTTGACCACTCCTGAATCAGGGCGCGCAGTGTAATGAGAACACTGTCACTTTTGTTCTAACCGCTGTTAAGATTAGACTTTTCTTGGTCTATGATTCCATTTGAATGACGAAATTGTCTAGTTATAGTCTATATGGCACATGCCGTTGATCTGCAAAAAAGGTCACCATAACAGCTTAGTGGGCGATATACCATAGGAAACTGAGACAAAGCGTTGAGTTTATACTATAATAATATAATAATAATGTATTTCTTTGCAATCATGGAGATTGAGTTAAAAGAAAACAGTACAGTAGATACATAACTATGATGTATCATTAATGTTGTGAATGTTATGGATGCGAGTGGTGAAAGTAATATGCACGTGGGAGCAACCCGCCCACGTCCCTCCCCCTCCTCCCTCCCCCCTCCCTGAGTGGGTGAATGGAGGGTCTTATTATTTCAGTGGGGAGTAAACTTTTGAATAAAAAGAGTATCATGTATATGTGTTGATGCGTGCCTGTATTTGTATATATTTTTCAGCGAATTAACTAAGTATAATAATAATAATATTTTTATACGTACTAAATATAGACAATTCAATTAAAACAGTTTATATAAGCTTCTGTGTACTTAAAACAGTTTATATAAGCTACTGTGTACATAAAACAGTTTATATAAGTTACTGTGTACATAAAACAGTTTATATAAGCTACTGTGTACATAAAACAGTTTATATAAGCTACTGTGTACATAAAACAGTTTATATAAGCTACTGTGTACATAAAAAAGTTTATATAAGTTACTGTGTACATAAAACAGTTTATATAAGCTACTGTGTACATAAAACAGTTTATATAAGCTACTGTGTACATAAAACAGCTTTTATAAGCAACTGTGTACATAAAACAGTTTATATAAGCTACTGTGTACATAAAACAGTTTATATAAGCTACTGTGTACATAAAACAGTTTATATAAGCTACTGTGTACATAAAACAGTTTTTATAAGCAACTGTGTACATAAAACAGTTTATATAAGCTACTGTGTACATAAAACAGTTTATATAAGGTACTGTGTACATAAAACAGTTTATATAAGCTACTGTGTACATAAAAGTTTATATAAGCTACTGTGTACATAAAACAGTTTATATAAGCTACTGTGTACATAAAACAGTTTATATAAGCTACTGTGTACATAAAACAGTTTATATAAGCTACTGTGTACATAAAGCAGTGCACATAAGCTACTGTGTACATAAAACAGTGTACATAAGCTACTGTGTACATAAAACAGTGTACACAAGCTACTGTGTACATAAAACAGCAAGCATTGAGCTCAACACTTCTATGAATAAAAAAAGAAGTGCTGCACGCATTATCTATACATTATCTATACATTATTTATACTCTCCAACACATCTTTTGTAAATGACACTTTGCGTATTAGTTACTCATCGAGCTCCTCCTGGTAGTGGGTTTGAACCATTTCGTAAACGTTTGAGTTTGGACAATATGCAATTGAAGCTTTTAGACATAATTATATGAGCCGCTACCTTGAAGGGCTAGATTAGAGAGCATTTTCACACTGGTGTTATTGCATTTTAAACAACTCTGCATAAATCGCACCATTCCAATCATAATCTGAATTTGAATTGGTAAACAATCTAATAAAAGTGACACCATGTTACAGTAAATGCAAACTGGTAGATTGAACAGTTTTCTGATACCTTTGCGCCACGTAGTATAAAACTCCTCAACACATTTGTCTTGTAAGTTCCACAGACATACACCATAGAAAGATGTTCAGTACGACATAAATAATTTACGTTTTGTGCTTATATTACAAAACCCAAAATTAGCATATAATGCTTTTACACGCCATATAAAATCATGACACATATCTTTAACCATACCAGGTGAGTGCCAGGACCAATAATGTGACTTACATGCAACCCTTTTTTTACTCTGTTTCACTTGTGTGCCATCAAAGTAAAATGGGCAGTCGGTTACTACTTCGTATTTAATAAGTTGACATTTGACGAGTTAAATGGTAAATCATATTCATATGCAAATTCTAGACATATATCACACATTTTGTTCAGTGCACATATTGATGGAGCTACTAGAGATATATCATCAGCATAGCCAACTGCACCATAGTACTGATAACCAATGATACAATCGAACCCAGACATGCATAGTCTTGTTAACATTTCATCAATATAGATAGAGAATAAATAATCAATTAATGTGTAATAGTCACTACCACCGTCAAAAGCCATCGTGGAAAATTCCAACAGCCACGCGCAAGTTAACTCGTGGCACTAACTGCGTGGTGGGCATTATTTCTGTGCACTGCTTATTCGGCCGTTTTCGTGTGCCGATGCAGCACGGATTCCCGTGTGTTTTGACACTTTAGAGGGACGCGCGGACTTTTCTCTGTTTGTGTCTCGACTACTGCATGTGGTTGAATCCGGGAGGTAAATGGGAATACGTCAATTCACAGACATACAGGATGATGACTAAGATATATACACAATGCACGTAAACTGCTTGGTATTCCGTTGTCCTCCCGGTCACGGTGACCGAGCACGGTGACTAGAGGTGTTTGTTAGTGAGCGTGACCGTGTCACGGTGACGGCTACTGTTGTGTGGGTGCTTAGATTGCAGTATTGTGACCCGGCGCCGTAATGACCATACAGGTCATGACAACAGGTGGCGGTTTTATGTTGAGACTGCAGTGTCATGATGACTGTATAGGTACCTACGTATTACGTCTCTTTACTGATGACGGTAGTTTGCTTGCATAACCTACTAATTTTCCTCACAAGAATTATCGAACCTGCATGGCGGCACGAACCGGCATGAGCTTGTTCATTGGGAAACCTTCACAACACATTAAGCGTCAATTAACCTGACAACTTGATTGAAGCTCCTGGAAATGAACCACCCATTTTGACCCAGCCCAGTGACCAACGTTGACCAGTGCGTTCGGTCTAATAGGGAGTGTCGAATTAACTTTTACTTTTTTTGTGTGGGTCCTTACTGGGTGTGCAGTGGCGTATTTGGGTCTGGGGAACCATGAGCCTCCCCCTTGGCTTAAGTTGTTTCTGTTGCGCCACTACATGTTAGCGTGGTAAACTAATTGGTGACTAAGCTTGCCTCCCCCCTGGCCTCCCCTGGCGAGATCCTAGAAACGCGAAAGACGAAGATAGAGACGCGTGGTACTAACTCTATCGAGTATGGCGGTAACCATACCTTAGCGGTTATTCAACTATGTTTGTGCATAAGCATTCATATTATTGTTGCGACGACGGCATACAAACATACAAACATACAAACATACAAACACACACAAAAATACAGCGTATGATGACAAACAAGAAAATACGGCGTACAACGACTCCAATGCTGCATTTAATGTGTGTGTATATACATCACACAGCACGTCTTAAACGCGTGTGTCATTATGATTTATTACATACGCGTTCAATATACGTGCCGTGCGATACTGGAGTGCAATACTAAAATCGGTATTGCACGTTCGTGACACGGACCGTACTAGTTATTTACGTCATGACGCGGCCATCGCGAACGGAATGGCGCGTGCGGTGACGAAGTCAAGTCGCCTGACTCCACTACTATTGTTTATGTTTACAACATAGAAAGCATAGCTACAAGTGAATCCCGCAGATGGTGCCCACCGACAGTGGAGTCGGGCGGCTTGACGTATCACGAAGGTTCAGTGCCGCATTTAATATTGCACCCTGTATCGCACGGCACGTATTGAAGGCGTGTGTAATTAAGCGTAAAATAGAGACCGTACACTTTCTCTTGGTAAACAAAGAGGGACATCCAAATACCTTCCACCAGGTTGGTTTAATAAGTGTAACAAGGTTAAGTTTAATAAGATGTACACGGTTCGTCATATTGTAAGGCGAGCTAAACATATGGGACGCCACTGTGCCAGAGGTGTCAAGATTAACATAATATTATTAACAGAGTAACTAATACGCTCATCATCCTTAATGTCAGCAGTGACTGACATGTTGCTGTAGTTCACAGTGATGATGATAGGGGATGTAACAGGATGCAATGATGATACAGGATACAAAAACGTGAAAGATAAGCTTCCAGACGATGTTCGAACATTTTTGCACACGCGGAGTGTATGCCATAAAGTCTGAGTCAAAAGTATTTTGAGAAAGTCAATCTTACGAAACACTCTAAAAACCTAGGTTTTCACCATTGGATAATGGCGGCACAAAAGTGTATTGCAATCGTTCCAATAACGCTTAGCGTTACAAGACTTCCCCAGCAAATGACATAATAGTGCTGTCAGGTTACTGAAGCGCGTAATCACGTGGTGTGTGAAGCATAAAACGTCATCATCCATCAACAAACAGTGTATGCAACTTCGTGACCGTAATATCTTATAGATACAATGAGAAAGAGTATGCTCACAAAGGCAGCTGGTTGTGACTAAATAGTTAATTATACGTATTAATTATATTTAAAAGTTAAATGAATATGATAACAGTTAACAGATCCGCCTCTCGTTCCGACCACCGGAGATCCGATCCCGTGGTCCCGCCACAGGAGATCCGATCCCGTGGTCCCGCCACCGGAGATCCGATCCCGTGGTCCCGCCACCGCAGATCCGATCCCGTGGTCCGGCCACCGGAGATCCGATCCCGTGGTCCGGCCACCGGAGATCCGATCCCGTGGTCCCGCCACCGGAGATCCGATCCCGTGGCCCCGCCACCGGAGATCCGATCCCGTGGTCCCGCCACCGGAGATCCGATCCCGTGGTCCCGCCACCGGAGATCCGATCCCGTGGTCCCGCCACAGGCACAGGAGATCCGACGCCGCGGTCCAACCACCGGAGATCGACGGTCGAACCACCGTGAAGCCGCTTTCGAATGTCCAGCCACCGTGGAGTTGCTCTCGGCAGTAGAGCCACCGGGCAGCCGCTCTCGACGTTCGAGCCACCCAGAAGGCGCTCTCAACATAAGGCCTACACCCGTCCGCCCGGAGTGCAAGGCGTTCGCTGTTCGTTCCTTATGGTCAAGTGTTATCAGTTCAAATACCCCGATGGGTGGCAGCACTACACGCCGAATTTGCTATTAGCTAGTTTCTTGTCCACCGGATGACGCCACACGCACGCACTCACGCACTCACGCACGCACGCACACACTTTAGGTGTGTTCTGAACTGATGATTTGTTATTCGCATGTCATCTCACAAAGGCGGCCACATCATGTAACACAACAAAACCTTGTTCAAAACCGTAAGAAATGTCTCACTCGCCCACAAGACCATTACATTTAGGAATAACCGTAAGATTTACAGGTAATTAAGCCATAAGAGTTGGCACCTATGCAGTACACATGATTTGTTGATGGTAGATTTTAGACGTAGATGGTGGAAAGTAGTCCAAGTAAATATTTAAAGGTATTTCCTTATTATCCATACGTGTCAATATCCTGTCAATTAATTCTAGAGCGGCAAATTCCGTAGAATGTTCCTTTCTAAATCCATATTGGTTACCGTACATAAGAATCTAGCTGGTTGTAAATAATTGTTTCGATTACTTTTGAAATTGCAGGTATGATTGATATTGACCTGTAGTTGCAGAATAGGGTTTCGTCCCCTTTTTTATAAATTGGTATCGCTTTGGCAGTTTTGTTTGTAAAATATTTTCAGCAATGTTTTGCCTGACAGTGACATATCTAGGATCTCGCGGGGGGGGGCAGGCAAACTAGTCACCCATGTTACCAGGTAGAGGTGCATTGGAAAAATCAAACAATTTAAGCCAAAGGGGAGCCATGGCCCAATGTTCTCCCCCCTAAATACGCCCCTGTTGCCTGACCACCATTTCTACTGATGATGTCATGTAATGATTGTTGTAGATTCAATATGATTGTTGGTTATTGTCATACAACTGTCATCTATTCGGAGTGCTTCGTCACATAACATTTAATAAGATTTCCTCGGAACTTGATTTCTGACCTTTGAAGAATTGTATTCCAAAATTGAGAGTGCATGTCAGTCTTTGACTTTTTGAATAAAATTAATTTCCATTTATACACGAACCCATTCAGATGGCATTCACTGTGCTCCTTAGAGAACTACTGTACTAGACTGTAATGTTATTTTAGAGATAACTGCATTCGTTCTCTATAAACATGTATACTCACAAATGACACCACTGTAGTATTCTGTAGTGTAGTATGTGTCATTTTATTCAAATATTTTTCAAGAACAGTTAAGTGTGTTTTGTAAAACAAAAAATTGGCTTTGTATTCTAACAAAGTTGTATTGATGAGCTTTACAAACAATGTTGATAGCAAGCCTGCATGCCCAGTTCATATCTTGTGTCCATGTTCTTTATGAAGCTCTAGCCAAACAACAATCAGTTATTTCTAACATATTATTATTAATTCCAGCTTAAAAAAACAACAACATAGTACATTTCACAGTTTATTTTACAAACAGTATTACACAGAATAAGTAATGCAACACCTCATAACAATATAATTAAACACATAACGATTATATGAATGTTCTGTATGAGCAGCAACAAGTTATAATTATCAGTGCTTCATTAGATGATGACTAATCCTAAAATGAATGTCTTGTGATGCACACAGCTGTATCTAAAATTTACTTTCTGGACGTTTGGCAACCCACGCAGCAATTTTGGGTTCACTCATCACTCGTTCGTTGAGTGCCTTCAGTTTTGGGTACTCGTTCAGGTCAAACTTGATGCCAAATACCGGGAGCCAAAGCTCAAAGATGGTCGTAACTTTCACGTCAGCTACAGAGATCTGAAAGAGATATCATTGTGATTAAATATATCTGAACGTATTTAAATACAAGTACTTTACATTTCCTCAAATCCAAACATATTTCAATTGATTTTAACACAAATACATTTCAACCATATATTTTAAATATTTTTTAAATAGTGGGATATTCTGTAATCAAAATAGGCTTTCAACTAAACAAAACAAAAATTTTAGTTATGTCTTATTTTTGGCTCTGTGTTTAAACTAATTTCAAAATAGCAAATCGTTCAAACGTGCTTTTTCATAGGGTTGTTTCTCATAATAAGGTTTCTTCATCAAATTCCATCTTAAACTGATTTAGTCTATCGCAAATCCGGTTCGTTGATGTCCAACTATGTAGTGTGTGAATAGTTTATGTAACAACCGCAGTCGATTTAATAAAACATTACAATAAAAGAATTAACTTTTAGTTGTCAGATGTGGTTTAAAATAGTGGATATCCAAAATGGTAAACACTTTGCGGGTCAATGCTGGTCAAGGGCAAACATTTCACCAAGGATGACATTTTTTTCAGCATTACCATTTTCACTCATTTAAAGATACATAGTCTGAAGGTTTTTATCATAAGCCATGTTACATAGTATAAACTATGTCTATTCCAGCGTCTTGACCGCTCAAACCTATTTTACTGAACCACAGTGTTATTGATACAATTTGACATTTATTTGATTAATTTGAATGTTTCGATCTGAATGTCATGTTTAAATTGCATGCTGAACAGCAAGGTCGATATTCGTAAACAGATAACGGTCAACTTATATTAAAAAAACTGTGTTTCATTCCAACACAAGATGTTAACATGTAGATATAGGCCTACCTCTATACTATAAAACATGATTTGACAATAACAACGATCAAAATACGTATTTTTAATGTTTGGCCAAACATTAAATAATTTAATAATTTGTCTGATGATTTTGCAAAAAACAACATACTGGGATACTAGGTAGGTTTGAAATAAATTTGAAATGACACTAGCAAAATGATTGAATTGAGGAGGGACTTTTCAGTGATTTTTTTACATAAGATTTTTTAAACATTGTATACATGCATATAAAAATATTTATTTTTATTTTATGATGCTCAAAGGGGCATGGTTAACTGATATGGAATGAAATAAATTAAAAGAAAGTCAACAAAAAAAGAATGGGATACTGTATAATTTTTCTCCTTTTTTAAAAGTTGAATCAAGACACCGATCTTTAGTATTTCCCATTTTGGTGGCCACCTGGGATGTTTCTCGGGAACTTCAACCCCTGGTCCTAACTTTTTACAAACAAATTAATTTTAAACAATCTACAATTGAGTAAAGTAAGACAATAATTGAGTAGTGTCTTGAAGGGTCCATGAGTATCTTTAAAATATGTAGGTCCGCGTAGGATTGCTCCATAAGATATGTGACATTTAAATATATTTGGACTAAACATGCATTTAATTTCATTGTTATGGAATCGGTGGCTCTATAGTGGTAACATGGGTAAAAAAGATAACGCAGAACCATCATTAGTGGTACCATTTTGTAGGCTACGAATACTTGTCAACATATTTTTTATTCTGTTGCTACCTTGCAGCAATATTGATGTTGAATTGTTCAAATAAAGTAGTATAACCTACTCACTATGTAAATTGTCTAAACTGTTGCTTTTGGTCTTTTTCCAATGTGGAAATGTTTTAAGACGTTGTAAGTTGATCATCGTTTTGGCGAATTTTAAAAGCAGCATCACTTTGTTGCAATTACCTTGTCTCCGATGAAATAGCCATCTCCACCCTTGTTGGACACCAGCATCTTCTCAAGGTTCCCTAGGAACTTGGGCATTTGTTCCGTCTCATACTTCTTCCTGATCTCGTCCTTTAGGGCGTAAGATAACAGTGGGTAAGAAAAATGCTAGTTGCGTCTTCACTAGTTGCTTTCAAATTGAAAATGTAAAGGTAAGTTCTGATATAGCACTGTACTCGGTCCTTGGGACTGTTCAAAGCACTTTACACTTCACCCTCTAGCAGACCTGGTCCTTCCAATATCAACTTGACTTCTCTGTGAATTACTGTGCAAAGACTATTTGTTCCTATACACTCACTACGGTCTATAGCCAAGTACTCATTGATACAGCTGAGTGAACGCAGGTGATGTGGGGTGAAAAAATCGGCCAAGCTTCGAAACTGCAGCTACAGGATTTGAACCCCCAATCCTTTCAATTAAGAGTTCAACGATCTAACCACTGTGCTATTGCATTCCACACATAGGTGTATAATTCACAACTACATACATGCACGCACGCACACACGCACACGCTGTTATGTTTGCATTACTGGTAGTTATCTCCCAAATATTGTCAATCTAACATAGTCATGCTATGTTGTCTTAGTATTTAGCAGGTTCTTGACTCATGCCATTTCTAAGTTGTAGTTTTTGTATGCCAGTGTTTCCAATGCAATAGTTAAAATAAATGCTCAGACTAGAGCAAATCCAAGCACATCGGTTATATTAAATTCCAATGCAGAAGAAAAAGAAGAAAACAAGAGACTGAAACAAAATAAACAGAGCGAAGCTTTCATGACTACTACTTGCCTTTGCCTCCTCTTCCTCCAAGCCAAATATTTTAAAGACGGGTGTCAGAGTATCCATTACACAAGCTCCCATCATCAGGACCTGGGCTTCCTCCAATGTATTGGAGCCAGCGAACCCTGGAATTAGGACAAACATCAATATACAGCACAAAGGTAAAAGGTACATTCTTAAATAGAGCGGTATCCAGTACTATGGAATGTTCAAATGCTTTACATTTCACCCCCTGGCAGACATATTCATTCCAACGCCATCGTCACTTCTCTTGGAAGCATTCAGCCATGTTGCAATTACTGCATCAAAACTATTCGTTCATACATCCATCTATGTCTGTAGCCAGGTAGTATTTCATACAGCTGAGTGAACTGTGGCAATGTGGGGTAAAAGAAATGGCTAATGGTTCGAAACAGCAGCAAGAGGATTCGAACCCGGGTTCTCTCGATTGAGAGGCCGACGTTCTAACCACTATGCT
This sequence comes from Lamellibrachia columna, assembly GCA_963662155.1. NCBI lineage: Eukaryota > Metazoa > Annelida > Polychaeta > Sabellida > Siboglinidae > Lamellibrachia > Lamellibrachia columna. Next base: position 54,987,570 of record OY759266.1, read on the forward strand.
ACCGCCCCGCAACTTTGTGAACTTGAAGTTAGTGGGACTGGAGAAACACTAAGTTATCCATGTGTCTCAATTCAGTTGTGTCTGTACACAAGACAGTCCATTCTGGCAGAGCCAGGTTCTAGGCATAATGGACATTACAGCTATCAAGTTAACATATTTGTACCGTATATATACAAAACATAAAAGTATGTTTGTTAAGAACACACATTCTTGAGAAAATTACTAGGTTCATAAGGTTTTCAGGAATATGAGCCTATATGATGACGACTGTAAATGTATCGTATTTAAAACCTGGAGTAACAATAAATATCATTATTAGAAACATAATTTTCTAGCAAATGATAGACGGGTTGTTACACAGCAGAACATGACAACTTAAGCAACATTCTTCAAGACGTATGAAAAAAGATTCCTGAAACCAAAATATAACGTAATTTCATATAAATGTTTTATCTCACCCATGTACTAAGTTAATCTAATACTTACCGAACGTCTTGGCGACGTAGAACTCCATGGCATCAGACTGACACAGTGTGATGTCATCGAACTTCAGAATTGGCATCTGGCCAAAGGGCGTTTCTGTAAAAAAAAATTACTACGTAGCACCATTTCACATAGCCAATGACAACACCGAGAGAAATACAACCTCCCCTTCATATATTCAGCCTAACAAAATATTTAATGTCCCACCTCAAATTTCAAATTCATTTTGCGAAATATCAAACCTACCTAGTATCCACTGCAACATTCTAGCTCGTTTGTGCAACTGATATATGTAGATTTTGTGAAATCATCAGACAAACTATTAAATCACTTAATGTTTGGTCAAACATTAAGTGAAGTGAAAATGGAAACGCTGCAAACTGTTTCACCCTAGGGTAAATTCGTAACTTTGTCATGTGATTGGCGAGAGGATGGAAGTCACGTCCATGATCGGCATTGACCCGCAAAGTGCCTACCATTTTGGATATCCAGTATTTTGAGCTTTACTAAATATACCTAAAGTCAGTTCTCTCGATAATTTGTACAAAAATATGCATTTTTATTAAATCGACTGCAGATGTTACTTAAACTATTCACACACTACATATTTGGACATCAACGAGCGATTCACGATAGTCTAAATTAGTTTTAAAATCTCCTCAAAACCCATCTCCAAGCAGAATTATAATTAGCTTCAGTGACCGAACTATAAAGCTGCTAAGCCAAACATCAACGCAGAATAAGTTTAAATTGTTTACTGTTCAGAAATATAATATAGCTACACTGAAATATCCCAACTGAAATTTCAAATTCAGCATCTGCTCATAGGACAGCTCACCAGGTTTCAACTTCCCCCAGTCTGCACCCTGAATCCTCTTGTCTTCATACTCAACATCTGCCAGCGCAAAGAGTATGCGACACACTTCTGCTCTGCCGCATGCGTCGAAATAGACCAGTGTGTACTTCACCATTTTAACCTTTGATTGATCACTGAAAACATATCAAAATATGTCAGAAGCAGCTCATTTATTACAACATGAATACAGATTGTAGAGAGTTGATTATGCCAACTACACTTACACGATTGTCTGACCACTCAACTGGTGGGGTGCAATCAAGCTTATAGCGAGCTAAAACAATTATGGGCCTCTGAATCACTGCTGGTTGCGTTGTCACGAGACGGCTTAGCCTACGTGGTGGACTCTTGAGTCGGTGTGTAACGTGTAATATTTCACACGCCCCCTAAATCGACCAGCCATGGCATTGAATAAAATCTGATCTGCCAAGTGTTGTCGTATCCCCACGCTAACACTGATTCTTCTTCTTCTTTGTGTTAGGCGGCCACCATCCATTAAGCAGAATCTGCTGGAAGATTCTGCTGCGCTGGTTTTCTAAGAGTGTCCTTCTCTAGAGTTAGTGAATCCATCACAGGTTTTTCATTTCCCTGTGTGGGATCTTTTTCTTCCCCTGGCACAAACACCGGATAGAAGGAACCAACGGCTTTTACTGTCTTTTCCGAAAGACACAGGCAAAGTCGGGTGAACGAAATTGTCCAAGCTTCGAAACGGTGGAGGTGGTTTCGAACCACTGTCCTTTCTTCGAAAAGCCCGACGCTCTACCACACGACCACCGCGCCCCACTGACCACCGCGCCCCATGCACTGACCACCGCGCCCCACTGATTTGCCGTACATACGTTACACACCCAGCTATTCACAACACAGCGTATGCTCACCCAAATAAGTAGCCCTGTATTCACCGAGTGAACCTTGGGCGACAGTGTTCGGTCGTCTGGTTGCAGCGACAGTGTTGCCGGTGCAGCGTGTCTCTCGGCGATATGTGTGCACTGACAGGCCGCGCCGTTTATATTTAGTCGCCCGGCGACCCTTTTGCACACCGCACTAGCTGGTGTCACCGTAACACAGCATTGCAATCTAAGCACTTTCCGCCGTGTCTGTCACCAATTGTAATGACTGTTACTTCTGGATGATTCTACGACGTCTATCAGACGTCGACGGACTGTATTTTCTGGTGAATTCTGCGACGTCGGTCAGACGTAGACTCGACTGCGGTTGTGGTGGTAATGGTGATTGTTATGGTGGTCGTGACGGTGCACTTTGACCCGTGACGGTAGTACGGGGAGTAGGGTCGCTGTGACAAGTGCGTCGCGGGCCTTAATTGTCACGAGTGACCACCCCTGAATCGAGGGTCGCAGTGCAATAAGAACACTATCGATTTTGTTCTAACCGCTGTTATGATTAGACTTTTATAACTTGGTCGATGATTCCATTTGAATGACGAAATTGTCTAGCTATAATATATATGGCATATGCCGTTGATCTGAAAAAAAAGGTCACCACAAAAGCTTAGTGAGCGATATACCATAGGAAACTGAGACAAAACGTTGAGTTTATACTATAATAATATAATAATACTAATTTATTTAGTTGCAATCATAGAGATTGAATTAAAAAAACATACAGTACAGTAGATATATAATTATAATGTACCATTAATGTTGTGAATGTTACGGATGGGAGTGGTGAAAGTAACATACAAATTGTGACATTTGGATGTAGAATGTGTGGGGCAAAAAGGCCAACATTAGCATGGGCAAAATGGGTGTGAAGTAAGCTACTGCATAAAACATTATGTCAGAATGAGCCACGTAATCACGACTATAACAAATCACGTGGGAGCAACCCGCCCCCGTCCCTCCATCCCTCCCTCCTTTCCTCCATCCTTCCCTCCATGCCTCCCTCCCTCCCTCCCTCCCCTTCCTTCCTTCCCTCCCTCCCTCCCTCCCTCCCTCCCTCCCTCCCTCCCTCCATCCCTCCCTCCCTCCCTCCCTCCCTCCCACACTCCTTCACTCCCTCCCTCCCTCCCTCCTTTAGCAGTGAAACACACGGAACCGATGCTCGGTTACGTAACAACGTCGTTTCATAAAACGCCGATACTCTGTGGTGGACCCACGTCTATCTCCACTACACGTTGGCGTGTATATCAAATCTCAGTGAAACGTGTGCGGCGAATTTCCATGTAGAGACGTGGAAACAAAGAAGGCAGAGATACACTGGAATAGTAATTATGTACTAAAAATTATTACGGGACATTTCGACAATACACAAAGTTACGTATTTAGGATACGGGCGTGAGATAAGCGTGAGGCTGCACTGTTTGCGCTGTCACGAGACGGCATAGCCTACTTGGTGGACCCTGAGTCGGTGTTCTATATAGTCAACACGCCCCTTAATTGACCAGCCATGCAGGGCATTGAACAAATCTGATCTGCCAAGTGCTGTCGTATCAACACTCTAACACTGATTTACCGCACATACTTCACACACCCAGCTATTCACAACACAATGTATACTCACCCGAGTAAGTAGCCCTATATTCACTGAGTGAAGCTTGTGCGATGATTCGGTCGTCTGGTTGCAGCGACGGTGTTGCCAGCGCAGCGTGTCTCTTGGCGATGAGTGCTCACGGACAGGCCGCACGCCGTTTATATTTAGCCGCCCGGCGACCCTTTTGCACACCGCACTAGCTGGTGTTACCGTGACACAGCGCCCTGCAATCTAAGCACTTTCCGCCGTGTCTGTCACTTAAGTGTGATGACTGTTCTGGAGGATTCTACGACGTCTATCAGACGTCGACGGACTGTATTCTGCGACGTCGGTCAGACGTAGACTCGACTGCGGTTGTGGTGGTAATGGTGATTGTTACGGTGGTCGTGACGGTGCACTTTGACCGGTGATGGTAGTGGAGTGGGGTCGCTGTGACAGGTGCGTTGTGTGCCTTGTCACGAGTGACCGCCCCTAAACCGAGACGCGTAGTGCAATGTGAACAATTTCGCTTTTGTTCTAACCGCGTCTTTCTTTTGTTCTTTCCCAGCACCGATGTTAATTAAGATTATACTTTTCTAACTTGGTATATGATTCCATTTGAATGATGAAATTGTCTAGCTATATAATCTATGGCATATATATGCTGTTGATCTCCAAAAACAACGTCACCACAAAACTGGCTTAGTGGACGGTATATACCATAGGACACTGAGACAAAACATTGCGTTTTTTACTGTTTATTCGGCCGTTTTCGTGTGCCGATGCAATACGATTCCCATGCAGTATGTTTTTATACTTCAGACAGTTTTTGAGGAACGCACATCCCAAAATAATTCTCTGTGTGTGTCCCGGCGATCTGCACGTGGGTAAATCGGGGGGGGGGGGGAGATGGGAAACTGTCAATTCACAGACAGACAAGATGATGACTGAGATGTATACACAAAGCACGGAGACTGCTTGTTCTCCCGGTCAAGGTGACCGCACACGATGACGACATGTGTATATTTTTGAGCGTGACTGTGTCACGGTGACGGCTACTGTTGTGGCCTACTTGCAAAACGTTTTACTCTGTTTCACTTGTGTGCCATCAAAGTAAAATGGGCAGTCGGTACTACTTCCATATTTAATAAGTTGACATTTTGACGGGTTAATTTGTAAATCATAATCATATGCAAATTCTAGACATATATCACACATTTTGTTCAGTGCATATATTGATGGAGCTACTAGAGATATATCATCAGCATAGCCAACTGCACCATAGTACTTATGACCAATGATACAACCGAATCAAGACATGCATAGTCTTGTTAACATTTCATCAATATAGATAGAGAATAAGTAATCAATTAATGTGTAACAGTCACTACCACCGTCAAAAGGCATCGTGGAAAATTCCAACAGCCACGCGCAAGTAAACTCGTGGGAACTAACTGCATGGTGGGCATTATTTCTGTGCACTGCTTATTCGGTCGTTTTCGTGTGCCGATGCAGCACGGATTCCCGTGTGTTTTGACACTTTAGAGGGACGCGCGGGCTTTTCTCTGTTTGTGTCTCGACTACTGCATGTGGTTGAATCCGGGAGGTAAACGGGAATACGTCAATTCACAGACATACAGGGTGATGACTAAGATATATACACAATGCACGTAAACTGCTTGGTATTCCGTTGTCCTCCCGGTCACGGTGACCGCGCACGGTGACGAGACGTGTTTGTTAGTGAGCGTGACCGTGTCACGGTGACGGCTACTGTTGTGTTGGTTCTTAGACTGCAGTATTGTGACCCGGCGCCGTAATGACCATGTAGGTCATGACAACAGGTGGCGGTTTTATGCTGAGATTGCAGTGTCATGATGACTGTGTAGGTACCTACGTATTACTGCTGTCTCTTTACTGATGATGGTAGTTGGCCTGCATAACATGTTATAACCTCCCTCCCTCCCTCCCTCCCTCCCTCCCTCCCTCCCTCCCTCCCTCCCTCCCTCCCTCCCTCCCTCCCTCCCTCCCTCCCTCCCTCCCTCCCTCCCTCCCTCCCTCCCTCCCTCCCTCCCTCCCTCCCTCCCTCCCTCCCTCCCTCCCTCCCTCCCTCCCTCCCTCCCTCCCTCCCTCCCTCCCTCCCTCCCTCCCTCCCTCCCTCCCTCCCTCCCTCCCTCCCTCCCTCCCTCCCTCCCTCCCTCCCTCCCTCCCTCCCTCCCTCCCTCCCTCCCTCCCTCCCTCCCTCCCTCCCTCCCTCCCTCCCTCCCTCCCTCCCTCCCTCCCTCCCTCCCTCCCTCCCTCCCTCCCTCCCTCCCTCCCTCCCTCCCTCCCTCCCTCCCTCCCTCCCTCCCTCCCTCCCTCCCTCCCTCCCTCCTCCCTCCCTCCCTCCCTCCCTCCCTCCCTCCCTCCCTCCCTCCCTCCCTCCCTCCCTCCCTCCCTCCCTCCCTCCTCCCTCCCTCCCTCCCTCCCTCCCTCCCTCCCTCCCTCCCTCCCTCCCTCCCTCCCTCCCTCCCTCCCTCCCTCCCTCCCTCCCTCCCTCCCTCCCTCCCTCCCTCCCTCCCTCCCTCCCTCCCTCCCTCCCTCCCTCCCTCCCTCCCTCCCTCCCTCCCTCCCTCCCTCCCTCCCTCCCTCCCTCCCTCCCTCCCTCCCTCCCTCCCTCCCTCCCTCCCTCCCTCCCTCCCTCCCTCCCTCCTCCCTCCCTCCCTCCCTCCCTCCTCCCTCCCTCCCTCCCTCCCTCCCTCCCTCCCTCCCTCCCTCCCTCCCTCCCTCCCTCCCTCCCTCCCTCCCTCCCTCCCTCCCTCCCTCCCTCCCTCCCTCCCTCCCTCCCTCCCTCCCTCCCTCCCTCCCTCCCTCCCTCCCTCCCTCCCTCCCTCCCTCCCTCCCTCCCTCCCTCCCTCCCTCCCTCCCTCCCTACCTCCCTCCCTCCCTCCCTCCCTCCCTCCCTCCCTCCCTCCCTCCCTCCCTCCCTCCCTCCCTCCCTCCCTCCCTCCCTCCCTCCCTCCCTCCCTCCCTCCCTCCCTCCCTCCCTCCCTCCCTCCCTCCCTCCCTCCCTCCCTCCCTCCCTCCCTCCCTCCCTCCCTCCCTCCCTCCCTCCCTCCCTCACACACTCACTCTCTTACTCTCTCACTCAGTCCCTCCCGCCTTCCGTTTCGTACGTGGACGGTTCTATCTTCAGTTTGCTTATTACAAACAGCCCCGCCTGGGGCTAACATAGGAGTGTGGTGTTTGGTGCGCACGAAAAAGGTGCATATAAATGTGGGAAATAATAAATTTTGAACAAAAATAGTACAATTAAAAAGTGGATTAAAATCAGATATCCACCTTATAGGCGAATGAGGTGAGCTGAGAGGTAAGATAGACAGTGCTCACAGCTAGTTGGAAGGGGTGAATGGAGGGGCAAGATAGACAGTGCTCACAGCTAGTTGGAAGGGGTGAATGGAGGGGAGTCTTATTATTTCAGTGGGGAGTAAATTCGAATCATAATCTGAATTTGAATTGGTAAACAATCTGCTAAAAGTGGCACCATATTACAGTGGTAGATTGAACAGTTTACTGATACCTTTGCGCCACTTAGTATAAAACTCCTCAACACATTTGTCTTGTAAGTTCCACAGACATAGAACGATGTATAGTACGACATAAATAATTGACGTCTTGAGCTTATATTACAAAACCCCAAATTAGCATATAATGCTTTTACACGCCATATAAAATCATGACACATATCTTTAACCATACCTGGTGAGTGCTAGGACCAATAATGTGGCCTACTTGCAAAACGTTTTACTCTGTTTCACTTGTGTGCCATCAAAGTAAAATGGGCAGTCGGTACTACTTCCATATTTAATAAGTTGACATTTTGCAGGTTAATTTGTAAATAATAATCATATGCAAATTCTAGACATATATCACACATTTTGTTCAGTGCACATATTGATGGAGCTACTTGAGATATATCATCAGCATAGCCAACTGCACCATAGCACTGATGACCAATGATACAATCGAATCCAGACATGTTAACATTTCATCAATATAGATAGAGAATAAATAATCAATTAATGTGTAACAGTCACTACCACCGTCAAAAGGCATCTTTGAAAATTCCAACAGCCACGCGCAAATTAACTCGTGGCACTAACTGCGTGGTGGGCATTATTTCTGTGCACTGCTTATTCGGTCGTTTTCGTGTGCCGATGTTTTCGTGTGCCGATGCAACACGGATTCCAGTGTGTTTTGACACTTTAGAGGGACGCGCGGGCTTTTCTCTGTTTGTGTCTCGACTACTGCATGTGGTTGAATCCGGGAGGTAAACGGGAATACGTCAATTCACAGACATACAGGGTGATGACTAAGATATATACACAATGCACGTAAACTGCTTGGTATTCCGTTGTCCTCCCGGTCACGGTGACCGCGCACGGTGACGAGACGTGTTTGTTAGTGAGCGTGACCGTGTCACGGTGACGGCTACTGTTGTGTTGGTTCTTAGACTGCAGTATTGTGACCCGGCGCCGTAATGACCATGTAGGTCATGACAACAGGTGGCGGTTTTATGCTGAGACTGCAGTGTCATGATGACTGTGTAGGTACCTACGTATTACTGCTGTCTCTTTACTGATGATGGTAGTTGGCCTGCATAACATGTTATAACCTATTAGTTTTCGAAAATCGAGACGCGTGCATGGTATTGAGTATGGCGGTAACCATACCTTAGCGGTTATTCAACTATGTTTGTGCATAAGCATTCATATTATTGTTGCGACGACGGCATACAAACATACAAACACACATAAAAATATAACGTATGATGACAAACAAGAAAATACAGCATGCAACGACTAGTTTGGTCCGTGCCACGAGCGTTCAATGCCGCATTTAATGTGTGTATATGTACATCACATAGCACGACTTAAACGCGTGTGTCATTATGGTTTATTACATACGCGTTCAATATACGTGCCGTGCGATACTGGAGTGCAATACTAAAATCGGTATTGCACGTTCGTGACACGGACCGAACTACAGTAGTCAGACCACAGTTGAAAATTGCATTGGTGGCCATGTTAACGTTTTGTTAGATTATAAGAAAACGTGACCACTAAAAATTCTGAAACTTTTTCACAGCATCTGCCATCATCTCATTGACATGCTGACCAAGTTCTATCAAAATCACATACCTCCAGCTCTTTTAAAACGCCCCGACGTGCGATGCCCATCAATTTTGACAAAAATAGCCTTGTATTCATGCGCCCACGTGGCCCATAGCAGAAAAATTCCCATAAATCCCTCCGCCTTTTAAATTCTCAAAAAAATGCACCATTTCACAGCCAATAGCTTCTACAAACAAACCTGTGAATATGCCTGCTCAATTGCACTTATGTCACATCATATGAATTCTTTAAATTCACATATCGCAATTTAATACGCCCTACATTCGTAATAAACAGGAAGGTCAACTGTGGTCTTACCCCTACAGGGATTCAATGTTAAACGCGGTATTGCACGTTCGTGACACGGACCGAACTAGTTATTTACGTCATGACTAGTTATTTACGTCATGGAGTCGGGCGGCTAGACGTATCACGAACGTTCAGTGCCGCATTTAATATTGAACCCTGTATCGCACGGCACGTATTGAAGGCGTGTGTAATTAAGCGTAAAATAGAGACCGTACACTTTCTCTTGGTAAACAAAGAGGGACATCCAAATACCTTCCACCAGGTTGGTTTAATTAGTGTAACAAGGTTAAGTTTAATAAGATGCACACGGTTAGTCATATTGTAAGGCGAGCTAAACATATGGGACGCCACTGTGACAGAGATGTCAAGATTAACATAATATTATTAACAGAGTAACTAATACGCTCATCATCCTTAACGTCAGCAGTGACTGACATGTTGCTGTAGTTCACAGTGATGATAATAGGGGATGCAACAGGATGCAATGATGATACAGGATACCAAAAAGTGAAAGATAAGCTTCCAGACGATGTTCGAACATATTTGCACACGCGGAGTGTATGCCACAAAGTCTGAGTCCAAAGCCAGTATTTTGAGAAAGTCACAATCTTACGAAACACTCTAAAAAAACTAGGTTTTCACAATTGGATAATGGTGGCACAAAAGTGTATTGCAATCGTTCCAATAACGCAATGCGTGACAATACTTCCCCAGCAAATGACATAATAGTGCTGTCAGGTTACTGAAGCACGTAATCACGTGGCGTGTGGAGCATAAAACGTCATCATCCATTAACAAACAGTGTATGCAACTTCGTGACCGTAATATCTTATAGATACAATGAGAACGAGTATGCTCACAAAGGCAGCTGGTTGTGACTAAATAGTTAATTATACGTATTAATTATATTAGAAGTTAAATGAATATGATAACAGTTAACAGATCCGCCTCTCGTTCCGACCCCGTGGTCTCGCCACCGGAGATCCGATCCCGTGGTCCCGACATCGGAGATCCTATCCCGTGGTCCCGCCATCGGAGATCGGATCCCGTGGTCCCACCATCGGAGATCCGACGCCGCGGTCCAACCACCGGAGATCGACGGTCGAACCACCGTACGTGGAGCCGCTCTCGACTTTCCACGGATCATGCCTCAGTTACATTTCCTGGTTTGTTACGAATGTAGGGCGTAGTAATATTATGTATGTGTTATTTAAAAACAAACATATCATCTGACATAACTGCATTTGAGCAGGCACATTGGCAAGTTTTCTGGTAGAACATGTTGGCAGTGTAACTGTGGATTGTTAGATGATTTCAATAGGCTGAAGGATTTTTGGCAATTTTTTCGCTACAACGCACGTGTGCGTAGTAATTCATGCAGAAATTGGTACAAATTGACGGGTGTGGCACGTTCAGGCATTTTAAAAGAGTTAGAAATACGTGCTTTTGACTAAACTCGACTAGCACGTCAGTGAGATGATGACAACGGCAGGTAAGAAGTTTCAGAATGTTTTATGGTTTCGTTTTCGTATAATCGTGCAGAACGTTAACATGGCCGCGAATGGGAAACGTAACAGTAGGCTGAACCCCCCAGTCACCGTGAAACCGCTTTCGAATGTCCAGCCATCGTGGAGTTGCTCTCGACAGTACGGCCACCGGGCAGCCGCTCTCGGCGTTCGAGCCACCCAGAAGCCGCTCTCAACGGTAGGGCCTACACCCGTCCGCCCGGAGTGCAAGGCGTTCGCTGTTCGTTCCTTATGGTCAAGTGTTATCAGTTCAAATACCCCGATGGGTGGCAGCACTACACGCCGAATTTGCTATTAGCTAGTTTGTTGTCCACCGGATGACGCCACACGCACGCACGCACGCACGGCCGCACGCACTTTAGGTGTGTTCTGAACTAATTATTTGTTATTCGCATGTCATCTCACAAAGGCGGCCACATCATGTAACACAACAAAACCTTGTTCAAAACCGTAAGAAATGTCTCACTCGCCCACCATACCATTACATTTAAGAATATCCGTAAGATTTACAAGTAATTAAGCCATAAGAGTTGGCACCTATGCAGTACACATGATTTGCTGATGGTAGATTTTAGACGTAGATAGTGGAAAGTAGTCCAAGTAAATATTTAAAGGTATTTCCTTATTATCCATACGTGTCAATATCCTATCAATTAATTCTAGAGCGGCAAATTCCGTAGAATGTTCATTTCTAAATCCATATTGGTTATCGTACATAAGAATCTAGCTGGTTGTAAATAATTGTTTCGATTACTTTTGAAATTGCAGGTAAGATTGATATTGACCACCATTTCTACTGATGATGTCATGTAATGATTGTTGTAGATTCAATATGATTGTTGGTTATTGTCATACAACTGTCATCTATTCGGAGTGCTTCGTCACATAACATTTAATAAGATTTCCTCGGAACTTGATTTCTGACCTTTGAAGAATTGTATTCCAAAATTGAGAGTGCATGTCAGTCTTTAACTTTTTGCATAAAATTAATTTCCATTTATACACGAACCCATTCAGATGGCATTCACTGTGCTCCTTAGAGAACTACTGTACTAGACTGTAATGTTATTTTAGAGATAACTGCATTCGTTCTCTATAAACATGTATACTCACAAATGACACCACTGTAGTATTCTGTAGTGTAGTATGTGTCATTTTATTCAAATATTTTTCAAGAGCAGTTAGTGTTTTGTAAAACAAAAAATTGGCTTTGTATTCTAACAAAGTTGTATTGATGAGCTTTGTAATCTAACAAAGTTGTATTGATGAGCTTTACAAACAATTTTGATAGCAAGCCTGCATGCCCAGTTCATATCTTGTGACCATGTTCTTTATGAAGCTCTAGCCAAACAAGTCAGTTATTTCTAACATTATTATTAATTCCAGCTTAGAAAAACAACAACAGAGTACATACATTTCACAGTTTATTTTACAAACTGTATTACACAGAATAAGTAATGCAACACCTCATAACAATATAATTAAACACAACGATTATATGAATGTTCTCTATGAGCAGCAACTAGTTATAATTATCAGTGCTTCATTAGATGATAACTAATCCTAAAATTAATGTCCTGTGATGCACACAGCTGTATCTAAAATTTACTTTCTGGACGTTTGGCAACCCACGCAGCAATTTTGGGTTCACTCATCACTCGTTCGTTGAGTGCCTTCAGTTTTGGGTACTCGTTCAGGTCAAACTTGATGCCAAATACTGGGAACCACTCAAAGATGGTTGTAGCCTTCACATCAGCCACGGAGATCTGAAAGAAACATTATTGTGATTAAATACATCTGAAAGTATTTAAAAACAAATACTTTATATTTCCTCAAATTCAAACATATTTCAATTGAATTTAACACAAATACATTTCAACCATATATTTTAAATATTTTTTATTTAGTGGGATATTCTGTAATCAAAATAGGCTTTCAACTAAACAAAACATAATTTTTGGTTATGTCTTATTTTTGGCTCTGTGTTTAAACTAATTTTAATGACATTAGATCAAAACAGCAAACCATTCAAACGTGCTATTTCATAGGGTTATTTCTCATAATACGTTTTCTTCAAACTCCATCCTCAACTGGTTTAGCCTATCGCAAATCCGGTTCGTTGATGTTCAACTATGTAGTATGTGAATAGTTCATGTAACATCCGCAGTCGATTTAATAAATAATTATAATAAAAACTTGACTTTTAGTTGTTAGATCTGGTTTAAAATAGTGGATATCCAAAATAGTTAACACTTTGCAGGTCATGGGTGAACATTTCACCAAAGATGAAATTTGAAATGAGTTTTCAGCATTTCCATTTTCACTTCTTTTAAATATACATAGTTTTTATCGTAAACTAAGTTGTTTCTCATAATAAGTTTTCTTCAAACTCCATCCTCAACTGATTTAGTTTATCGCAAATCCTGTTCATTGATGTCCAACTATGTAGTGTGTGAATAGTTTATGTAACAACTGCAGTCGATTTAATAAAAGATTACAATAAAAGAATTAATTTTTAGTTGTTAGATGTGGTTTAAAATAGTGGATATCCAAAATGGTAAACATTTTGCGGGTCAATGCTGATCATGGGCAAAAATTTCACCAAGGATGAAATTTTTTTCAGCATTATCATTTTCACTTCATTTAAAGATACATGGTCTGATGGTTTTTATCGTAAGCCATGTTACATATTATAAACTATGTCTGTTCTAGCGTCTTGACCACTCAAACGTATTTTAATGAACCACAGTGTATTGATACAATTTTCCAGGCACGTTCAACCCCTGGTCCTAACTTTTTACAAACAAATTAATTTCAAACAATCTACAATTGAGTAAAGTAAGACAATATTTTAATTTAGTAGTGCTTTGAAGGGTCCATGAGTATCTTTAGAATATGTAAGTCTGTGAAGGATTTCTCCATAAGATATGTGACATTTAAATATATTTGGACTAAACATGCATTTAATTTCATTGTTATGGAATTGGTGGCTCTATAGTGGTAACATGGGTAAAAAAGATGATGCAGGACCATCATTAGTGCTACAATTTTGTAGGCTACGAATACTTTTTATTCTGTTGCTACCTTGCAGCAATATTGATGTTGAATTGTTCAAATAAAGTAGTATAACCTACTCACTATGTAAATTGTCTAAACTGTTGCTTTTGGTCTTTTTCCAATGTGGAAATGTTTTAAGACGTTGTAAGTTGATCATCGTTTTGGCGAATCTTAAAAGCAGCATCACTTTGTTGCAATTACCTTGTTTCCGATGAAATAGCCATCTCCACCCTTGTTGGACACCAGCATCTTCTCAAGGTTCCCTAGGAACTTGGGCATTTGTTCCGTCTCATACTTCTTCCTGATCTCGTCCTTTAGGGCGTAAGATAACAGTGGGTAAGAAAAATGCTAGTTGCGTCTTCACTAGTTGCTTTCAAATTGAAAATGTAAAGGTAAGTTCTGATATAGCACTGTACTCGGTCCTTGGGACTGTTCAAAGCACTTTACACTTCACCCTCTAGCAGACCTGGTCCTTCCAATATCATCTTGACTTCTCTGTGAATTACTGTGCAAAGACTATTTGTTCCTATACACTCACTATGGTCTATAGCCAGGTACTCATTGATACAGCTGAGTGAATGCAAGTGATGTGGAGTGAACACAATTGGCCAAGCTTCGAAACGGCAGCTAGAGGATTAGAACCCCCAATCCTCTCAGTTGACAGTTCAATATTCTAACCACTGTGCTATTGCATTCCACACATAGGTGTATAATTCACAACTACATACACGCATGCACACATGCACGCACATGCTGTTAGGTTTGCATTATTGATTAATTTGATTTTCCCAGATATTGTCAATCTAACATAATCATGTCATGTTGTCTTAGTATTTAGCAGGTTCTTGACTCGAGCCATTTCTAAGTTCTAGTTTTTGTATGCCAGTATTTATAATGCAATAGTTTAAATAAATGCACAGACTAGAGCAAATCCAGGGACATCGGTTATATTAATTTCCAATGCAGAAGAAAAAGAAGAAAACAAGAGACTAAAACGCTGTAAACAGAACGAACCCTGCATGACTACTACTTGCCTTTGCCTCCTCTTCCTTCAAGCCGTGCATTTTAAAGAGAGGTGTCAGAGTATCCATTATACAAGCTCCCATCATCAGGACCTGGGCTTCCTCCAATGTATTGGAGCCAGCGAACCCTGCAATAAGGACAAACATCAATATACAGCACAAAGGTAAAAGGTAAGTTCTTATATAGCGCGGTATCCAGTCTTTGGGACTGCTCAAAGTGCTTTACTCTTCACCCGCTGGCAGCTGTTCATTCCAGTGCCATCTCGACTTCTATGGGAAGCATTCAGCCATGCTACAATTACTGCTTGAAGACTATTCGTTCATACACCCACCTCTGTCTGTAGCCAGGTACTATGGTACTACTGTGGCAATGTGGGGTAAAAGAAATTGCTAAAGCTTCGAAACAGCAGCAAGAGGATTCAAACCCGGGTTCTCTCGATTGAGAGGCTGACGTTCTTACCACTATGCTACCACCCCGCAACTTTGTGAACTTGAAGTTAGCGGGAGTGGAGAAACACTGAGTTCTCCATGTGTCTCAATTCAACTGTGTCTGTACACAAGACACAAGTTAACATATTTGTACTGTATACATACAAAACATAAAAATATGTTTGTTAAGAACGCACATTCTTGAGAGAAGTTAAACAAAATTGGAGGTTACTAGGTTCACAAGGCTTTCAAGAATATGAGCCTATACGGTGACTGTAATTGTATCGTATTTAAAACAGATTATCTGGAGTAACAATAAATATCATTAATAGAAACATAATTTTATGGCAAATGATAGACGGGTTGTTACACAGCAGAACATGACAACTTAGTGCATTCTTCAAGACGTGTGACAACAATTCCTGAAACCAATATGTAATGCACTTTCATATAAATGTTTTATCACACCCATGCGCTAAGTTAATCTAAAACGTACCGAACGTCTTGGCGAGGTAGAACTCCATGGCATCAGACTGACACAGTGTGATGTCATCGAACTTCAGAATTGGCATCTGGCCAAAGGGCGTTTCTGTAAAAAATTACTTTATATAGCACCATTTCACATAGCCAATGACAGCACCGGGAGAAATACAACTTCCCCTTCATGTATTCAGTCTAACAAAACATTTTAAAGGACCCACCTCAATTCAGTTTTTTTCCATTTCAAATTCATTTTGCGAAATATCAAACCTACCTAGTATCCACTGCAACATGCTAGCTCGTTTGTGCAACTGAGGTAAGTAGATTTTGTGAAATCATCAGCCAAACTATTAAATTACTTAATGTTTGGTCAAACATAAAATGAAGTGAAAATGGAAACGCTGCAAACTGTTTCACCCTAGGGGAAACTGTTTCACCCTCGGTTAACATATTTGTACCGTATACATACAAAACATAAAAATATGTTTGTTAAGAACACACATTTGTGAGAGAATAAATTTTTTTTTTGAGGTTACTAGGTTCACAAGGCTTTCAAGAATATGAGCCTATATGATGACTGTAATTTTATCATATTTAAAACAGATGATCTGGAGTAACAATAAATATTATTATTATTAGAAACAAATGATAGATGGGTTGTTACACAGCAGAACATGACAACTTAATGCATTCTTCAAGACGTGTGACAACAATTCCTGAAACCAATATGTAATGCAAACGTTTGTCATGTGATCGACGAGAGGATGGAGGTCACGTCCATGATCGGAATTGACTCGTACAGTGCTTACAATTTTGGATATCCAGTATTTTGAGCCTTACTAAATATACCGACTAAAGTCAATTCTTTCGATGATTTGAAAAAAATATGCATTTTTTTATTAAATCGACTGCAGATGTTACTTAAACTATTCACACACTACATATTTGGACATCAACGAGCGATTCACGATAGTCTAAATTAGTTGAGGATTGATCCTCAAAACCCATCTCCAAGCAGAATCAGAATTAGCTTCAGTGACTGAACCATAAAGCTGCTAAGCCAAGCATCAACGCAGAATAGGTTTAAATTGTTTACTGTTCAGAAATATAATACAGCTACACTGAGATATCCCAATTGAAATGTCAAATTCACCGTCTGCTCATAGATGAGGCTCTGTCATGGCAACAGAGACAGCTACTCACCAGGTTTCAACTTCTCCCAGTCTGCACCCTGAATCCTCTTGTCTTCATACTCAACATCTGCCAGCGCAAAGAGTATGCGACACACTTCTGCTCTGCCGCGTCCGTCGAAATAGACCAGTGTGTACTTCACCATTTTAATCTTTGATTGATCACTGAAAACATATAAAAATATGTCAGAAGCAGCTCATTTATTACAACATGAATACAGATTGTAGAGAGTTGATTATGCCAACTACACTTACACGATTGTCTGACCACTCAACTGGTGGGGTGCAATCAAGCTTATAGCGAGCCAAAACAATTGTGGGCCTCTGACTTACTATATTATATGTACATATATGTGTGTATGTACTGTACTGAAATTGTACTGTTCAGGTTGTGTAACTTGATCTCATTTTCTGGACACATGCACTGGAGTATTATGTAAATAACAATCTTGGGGTATGCCTAAGGTACACATGTCAATGCAAATGTTGTCAACGCTGTGCACATTTCATACTCTTGAAGTGTACCAAAGGCTTAGTACCTGGTACTGCAAAGTTAGGGGGGATCACAAACCAGTATATATTTAGTTACATTTATATCAACTCAATGCCATAATCAACTCATGGCATTGCCACAAGCCAGTCAAATAACATGTTATATTATGTTGAGTAATTTCACTGTTGTTATTTCGAGGAAAAAATTATGACAACAGAGCTGCATTTGCATACTGGTTCACCCAACCTCGTGGTCCTATCATTGGCTTTTGGTATGCTTCCTTGAAAGGTACCAAAGGGTGCAGCTCTAACAAAATTAAAGCAGTTTGTCATAATATACATGTGTAGCTTGGCCATGGCTTTGGGTGCCTTTGTTACAAGAACTTGGCTTTGTATCAGACAGGAGTGTTAAAATTGGTGTCATTACGATGTAGCGTATTCAATTTAGGGAACTTCGCCGCATGCATCCAATATTATTTTGCTGAAGATTCTGTAGTATTAGAATGGGTAAGTTCACGACAGGTTTTTTCCATTCCCACCCCAAGGATTTTACTTCCACTGTCCTGACGTAGGCACCGGATAGAAACAAAAGACACGGGCAAAGTGGGGTGAACGAAATTGCCGACGTTTCCATACGGCAGCTGGGACTCGAACCTGACTCATAGACATAGTAAATCTAAAATTACTTTAGATTAAGTAAATTGAGCTAGTTGTACGATAGTACTAATTTTACCGTGATGTCTGCTTAGTGCTTACGTCGTTGCCGAGGAACTTGAAGAGATAATGTAAATAAAGCAAAATCGCAATTTGACGCAAAAGAGGAAATAATATTCATTTGTGCTTGAAATAATTGCTTTCTGCCACCAACGCCACGCCAGTCACGTGTGCCGCTAGTTCCCGTATCTCCGCTAGATTCTACTTTTCACTTTGGTCGCCTAGTCGCTGAGGCCGCCACCATCCACACGTTGAGTGATTAGTGTACGCTACGCCACGTCGGCACAAATAAAAATGGACAAACATGTTTAATGATGGCTCGAAAAGACGTCTGTTCGACCAGATCTTACAATTTCCCGAATGCAGTTAACCCTTGAATGTCACACGTACAGTTGTATTTAGAGTGTGATGAAGCACGTCCAGGCCCCTACATTTCAACAGTTTTTCCTAATAGCCTATGGCTCAGAAAAACCACACGCGCATGCATAACACACACGCACACACGCAGGTACAACACGCACGCACATAGTGCCGTATAATTTTATTGTCCATGTTTGGAACCTCATATCTTGCCACTGAATACGGATATCGAGGTGAAATTTGGCATAATTAATTAATTGTTCGGTCCTTTAGCGGTGACACGCACGGTTCCGATGCTCGGTCCTTTAGCAGTGACACGCACGGTTCGGATGTTCGGTGGCTGCTCCGCGTCCGAGCATCGGAAGCCACGACAGGCGCGCATGCGCGTTTAGTGTTCGGTCCTTTAGCAGTGAAACACACGGAACCGATGCTCGGTTACGTAACAACGTCGTTTCATAAAACGCCGATACTCTGTGGTGGACCCACGTCTATCTCCACTACACGTTGGCGTGTATATCAAATCTCAGTGAAACGTGTGCGGCGAATTTCCATGTAGAGACGTGGAAACAAAGAAGGCAGAGATACACTGGAATAGTAATTATGTACTAAAAATTATTACGGGACATTTCGACAATACACAAAGTTACGTATTTAGGATACGGGCGTGAGATAAGCGTGAGGCTGCACTGTTTGCGCTGTCACGAGACGGCATAGCCTACTTGGTGGACCCTGAGTCGGTGTTCTATATAGTCAACACGCCCCTTAATTGACCAGCCATGCAGGGCATTGAACAAATCTGATCTGCCAAGTGCTGTCGTATCAACACTCTAACACTGATTTACCGCACATACTTCACACACCCAGCTATTCACAACACAATGTATACTCACCCGAGTAAGTAGCCCTATATTCACTGAGTGAAGCTTGTGCGATGATTCGGTCGTCTGGTTGCAGCGACGGTGTTGCCAGCGCAGCGTGTCTCTTGGCGATGAGTGCTCACGGACAGGCCGCACGCCGTTTATATTTAGCCGCCCGGCGACCCTTTTGCACACCGCACTAGCTGGTGTTACCGTGACACAGCGCCCTGCAATCTAAGCACTTTCCGCCGTGTCTGTCACTTAAGTGTGATGACTGTTCTGGAGGATTCTACGACGTCTATCAGACGTCGACGGACTGTATTCTGCGACGTCGGTCAGACGTAGACTCGACTGCGGTTGTGGTGGTAATGGTGATTGTTACGGTGGTCGTGACGGTGCACTTTGACCGGTGATGGTAGTGGAGTGGGGTCGCTGTGACAGGTGCGTTGTGTGCCTTGTCACGAGTGACCGCCCCTAAACCGAGACGCGTAGTGCAATGTGAACAATTTCGCTTTTGTTCTAACCGCGTCTTTCTTTTGTTCTTTCCCAGCACCGATGTTAATTAAGATTATACTTTTCTAACTTGGTATATGATTCCATTTGAATGATGAAATTGTCTAGCTATATAATCTATGGCATATATATGCTGTTGATCTCCAAAAACAACGTCACCACAAAACTGGCTTAGTGGACGGTATATACCATAGGACACTGAGACAAAACATTGCGTTTTTTACTGTTTATTCGGCCGTTTTCGTGTGCCGATGCAATACGATTCCCATGCAGTATGTTTTTATACTTCAGACAGTTTTTGAGGAACGCACATCCCAAAATAATTCTCTGTGTGTGTCCCGGCGATCTGCACGTGGGTAAATCGGGGGGGGGGAGATGGGAATCTGTCAATTCACAGACAGACAAGATGATGACTGAGATGTATACACAAAGCACGGAGACTGCTTGTTCTCCCGGTCAAGGTGACCGCACACGATGACGACATGTGTATATTTTTGAGCGTGACTGTGTCACGGTGACGGCTACTGTTGTGGCCTACTTGCAAAACGTTTTACTCTGTTTCACTTGTGTGCCATCAAAGTAAAATGGGCAGTCGGTACTACTTCCATATTTAATAAGTTGACATTTTGACGGGTTAATTTGTAAATCATAATCATATGCAAATTCTAGACATATATCACACATTTTGTTCAGTGCATATATTATGGAGCTACTAGAGATATATCATCAGCATAGCCAACTGCACCATAGTACTTATGACCAATGATACAACCGAATCAAGACATGCATAGTCTTGTTAACATTTCATCAATATAGATAGAGAATAAGTAATCAATTAATGTGTAACAGTCACTACCACCGTCAAAAGGCATCGTGGAAAATTCCAACAGCCACGCGCAAGTAAACTCGTGGGAACTAACTGCATGGTGGGCATTATTTCTGTGCACTGCTTATTCGGTCGTTTTCGTGTGCCGATGCAGCACGGATTCCCGTGTGTTTTGACACTTTAGAGGGACGCGCGGGCTTTTCTCTGTTTGTGTCTCGACTACTGCATGTGGTTGAATCCGGGAGGTAAACGGGAATACGTCAATTCACAGACATACAGGGTGATGACTAAGATATATACACAATGCACGTAAACTGCTTGGTATTCCGTTGTCCTCCCGGTCACGGTGACCGCGCACGGTGACGAGACGTGTTTGTTAGTGAGCGTGACCGTGTCACGGTGACGGCTACTGTTGTGTTGGTTCTTAGACTGCAGTATTGTGACCCGGCGCCGTAATGACCATGTAGGTCATGACAACAGGTGGCGGTTTTATGCTGAGACTGCAGTGTCATGATGACTGTGTAGGTACCTACGTATTACTGCTGTCTCTTTACTGATGATGGTAGTTGGCCTGCATAACATGTTATAACCTCCCTCCCTCCCTCCCTCCCTCCCTCCCTCCCTCCCTCCCTCCCTCCCTCCCTCCCTCCCTCACACACTCACTCTCTTACTCTCTCACTCAGTCCCTCCCGCCTTCCGTTTCGTACGTGGACGGTTCTATCTTCAGTTTGCTTATTACAAACAGCCCCGCCTGGGGCTAACATAGGAGTGTGGTGTTTGGTGCGCACGAAAAAGGTGCATATAAATGTGGGAAATAATAAATTTTGAACAAAAATAGTACAATTAAAAAGTGGATTAAAATCAGATATCCACCTTATAGGCGAATGAGGTGAGCTGAGAGGTAAGATAGACAGTGCTCACAGCTAGTTGGAAGGGGTGAATGGAGGGGCAAGATAGACAGTGCTCACAGCTAGTTGGAAGGGGTGAATGGAGGGGAGTCTTATTATTTCAGTGGGGAGTAAATTCGAATCATAATCTGAATTTGAATTGGTAAACAATCTGCTAAAAGTGGCACCATATTACAGTGGTAGATTGAACAGTTTACTGATACCTTTGCGCCACTTAGTATAAAACTCCTCAACACATTTGTCTTGTGAGTTCCACAGACATAGAAAGATGTATAGTACGACATAAATAATTGACGTTTTGTGCTTATATTACAAAACCCAAAATTAGCATATAATGTTTTTACACGCCATATAAAATCATGACACATATCTTTAACCATACCTGGTGAGTGCCAGGACCAATAATGTGGCCTACTTGCAAAACGTTTTACTCTGTTTCACTTGTGTGACATCAAAGTAAAATGGGCAGTCGGTACTACTTCCATATTTAATAAGTTGACATTTTGCAGGTTAATTTGTAAATAATAATCATATGCAAATTCTAGACATATATCACACATTTTGTTCAGTGCACATATTGATGGAGCTACTTGAGATATATCATCAGCATAGCCAACTGCACCATAGTACTGATGACCAATGATACAATCGAATCCAGACATGTTAACATTTCATCAATATAGATAGAGAATAAATAATCAATTAATGTGTAACAGTCACTACCACCGTCAAAAGGCATTTTGGAAAATTCCAACAGCCACGCGCAAGTTAACACGTGGGAACTAACTGCGTGGTGGGCATTATTTCTGTGCACTGCTTATTCGGTCGTTTTCGTGTGCCGATGTTTTCGTGTGCCGATGCAACACGGATTCCGTGTGTTTTGACACTTTAGAGGGACGCGCGGGCTTTTCTCTGTTTGTGTCTCGACTACTGCATGTGGTTGAATCCGGGAGGTAAACGGGAATACGTCAATTCACAGACATACAGGATGATGACTAAGATATATACACAATGCACGTAAACTGCTTGGTATTCCGTTGTCCTCCCGGTCACGGTGACCGCGCACGGTGACGAGACGTGTTTGTTAGTGAGCGTGACCGTGTCACGGTGACGGCTACTGTTGTGTTGGTTCTTAGACTGCAGTATTGTGACCCGGCGCCGTAATGACCATGTAGGTCATGACAACAGGTGGCGGTTTTATGCTGAGACTGCAGTGTCATGATGACTGTGTAGGTACCTACGTATTACTGCTGTCTCTTTACTGATGATGGTAGTTGGCCTGCATAACATGTTATAACCTATTAGTTTTCGAAAATCGAGACGCGTGCATGGTATTGAGTATGGCGGTAACCATACCTTAGCGGTTATTCAACTATGTTTGTGCATAAGCATTCATATTATTGTTGCGACGACGGCATACAAACATACAAACACACATAAAAATATAACGTATGATGACAAACAAGAAAATACAGCATGCAACGACTAGTTTGGTCCGTGCCACGAGCGTTCAATGCCGCATTTAATGTGTGTATATGTACATCACATAGCACGACTTAAACGCGTGTGTCATTATGGTTTATTACATACGCGTTCAATATACGTGCCGTGCGATACTGGAGTGCAATACTAAAATCGGTATTGCACGTTCGTGACACGGACCGAACTACAGTAGTCAGACCACAGTTGAAAATTGCATTGGTGGCCATGTTAACGTTTTGTTAGATTATAAGAAAACGTGACCACTAAAAATTCTGAAACTTTTTCACAGCATCTGCCATCATCTCATTGACATGCTGACCAAGTTCTATCAAAATCACATACCTCCAGCTCTTTTAAAACGCCCCGACGTGCGATGCCCATCAATTTTGACAAAAATAGCCTTGTATTCATGCGCCCACGTGGCCCATAGCAGAAAAATTCCCATAAATCCCTCCGCCTTTTAAATTCTCAAAAAAATGCACCATTTCACAGCCAATAGCTTCTACAAACAAACCTGTGAATATGCCTGCTCAATTGCACTTATGTCACATCATATGAATTCTTTAAATTCACATATCGCAATTTAATACGCCCTACATTCGTAATAAACAGGAAGGTCAACTGTGGTCTTACCCCTACAGGGATTCAATGTTAAACGCGGTATTGCACGTTCGTGACACGGACCGAACTAGTTATTTACGTCATGACTAGTTATTTACGTCATGGAGTCGGGCGGCTAGACGTATCACGAACGTTCAGTGCCGCATTTAATATTGAACCCTGTATCGCACGGCACGTATTGAAGGCGTGTGTAATTAAGCGTAAAATAGAGACCGTACACTTTCTCTTGGTAAACAAAGAGGGACATCCAAATACCTTCCACCAGGTTGGTTTAATAAGTGTAACAAGGTTAAGTTTAATAAGATGCACACGGTTAGTCATATTGTAAGGCGAGCTAAACATATGGGACGCCACTGTGACAGAGATGTCAAGATTAACATAATATTATTAACAGAGTAACTAATACGCTCATCATCCTTAACGTCAGCAGTGACTGACATGTTGCTGTAGTTCACAGTGATGATAATAGGGGATGCAACAGGATGCAATGATGATACAGGATACCAAAAAGTGAAAGATAAGCTTCCAGACGATGTTCGAACATATTTGCACACGCGGAGTGTATGCCACAAAGTCTGAGTCCAAAGCCAGTATTTTGAGAAAGTCACAATCTTACGAAACACTCTAAAAAAACTAGGTTTTCACAATTGGATAATGGTGGCACAAAAGTGTATTGCAATCGTTCCAATAACGCAATGCGTGACAATACTTCCCCAGCAAATGACATAATAGTGCTGTCAGGTTACTGAAGCACGTAATCACGTGGCGTGTGGAGCATAAAACGTCATCATCCATTAACAAACAGTGTATGCAACTTCGTGACCGTAATATCTTATAGATACAATGAGAACGAGTATGCTCACAAAGGCAGCTGGTTGTGACTAAATAGTTAATTATACGTATTAATTATATTAGAAGTTAAATGAATATGATAACAGTTAACAGATCCGCCTCTCGTTCCGACCCCGTGGTCCCGCCACCGGAGATCCGATCCCGTGGTCCCGACATCGGAGATCCTATCCCGTGGTCCCGCCATCGGAGATCGGATCCCGTGGTCCCACCATCGGAGATCCGACGCCGCGGTCCAACCACCGGAGATCGACGGTCGAACCACCGTACGTGGAGCCGCTCTCGACTGTCCACGGATCATGCCTCAGTTACATTTCCTGGTTTGTTACGAATGTAGGGCGTAGTAATATTAGGTATGTGTTATTTAAAAACAAACATATCATCTGACATAACTGCATTTGAGCAGGCACATTGGCAAGTTTTCTGGTAGAACATGTTGGCAGTGTAACTGTGGATTGTTAGATGATTTCAATAGGCTGAAGGATTTTTGGCAATTTTTTCGCTACAACGCACGTGTGCGTAGTAATTCATGCAGAAATTGGTAAAAATTGACGGGTGTGGCACGTTCAGGCTTTTTAAGAGTTAGAAATACGTGCTTTTGACTAAACT
The DNA here is from genome assembly GCA_963662155.1 of Lamellibrachia columna. Classification (NCBI taxonomy): domain Eukaryota; kingdom Metazoa; phylum Annelida; class Polychaeta; order Sabellida; family Siboglinidae; genus Lamellibrachia; species Lamellibrachia columna. The sequence goes on from OY759266.1 coordinate 55,012,772, forward strand.
CGACTAGCACGTCAGTGAGATGATGACAACGGCAGGTAAAAAGTTTCAGAATGTTTTATGGTTTCGTTTTCGTATAATCATGCAGAACGTTAACATGGCCGCGAATGGGAAACGTAACAGTAGGCTGAACCCCCCAGTCACCGTGAAACCGCTTTCGAATGTCCAGCCATCGTGGAGTTGCTCTCGACAGTAGGGCCACCGGGCAGCCGCTCTCGGCGTTCGAGCCACCCAGAAGCCGCTCTCAACGGTAGGGCCTACACCCGTCCGCCCGGAGTGCAAGGCGTTCGCTGTTCGTTCCTTATGGTCAAGTGTTATCAGTTCAAATACCCCGATGGGTGGCAGCACTACACGCCGAATTTGCTATTAGCTAGTTTGTTGTCCACCGGATGACGCCACACGCACGCACGCACGCACGGCCGCACGCACTTTAGGTGTGTTCTGAACTAATTATTTGTTATTCGCATGTCATCTCACAAAGGCGGCCACATCATGTAACACAACAAAACCTTGTTCAAAACCGTAAGAAATGTCTCACTCGCCCACCATACCATTACATTTAAGAATATCCGTAAGATTTACAAGTAATTAAGCCATAAGAGTTGGCACCTATGCAGTACACATGATTTGCTGATGGTAGATTTTAGACGTAGATAGTGGAAAGTAGTCCAAGTAAATATTTAAAGGTATTTCCTTATTATCCATACGTGTCAATATCCTATCAATTAATTCTAGAGCGGCAAATTCCGTAGAATGTTCATTTCTAAATCCATATTGGTTATCGTACATAAGAATCTAGCTGGTTGTAAATAATTGTTTCGATTACTTTTGAAATTGCAGGTAAGATTGATATTGACCACCATTTCTACTGATGATGTCATGTAATGATTGTTGTAGATTCAATATGATTGTTGGTTATTGTCATACAACTGTCATCTATTCGGAGTGCTTCGTCACATAACATTTAATAAGATTTCCTCGGAACTTGATTTCTGACCTTTGAAGAATTGTATTCCAAAATTGAGAGTGCATGTCAGTCTTTAACTTTTTGCATAAAATTAATTTCCATTTATACACGAACCCATTCAGATGGCATTCACTGTGCTCCTTAGAGAACTACTGTACTAGACTGTATTGTTATTTTAGAGATAACTGCATTCGTTCTCTATAAACATGTATACTCACAAATGACACCACTGTAGTATTCTGTAGTGTAGTATGTGTCATTTTATTCAAATATTTTTCAAGAGCAGTTAGTGTTTTGTAAAACAAAAAATTGGCTTTGTATTCTAACAAAGTTGTATTGATGAGCTTTGTAATCTAACAAAGTTGTATTGATGAGCTTTACAAACAATTTTGATAGCAAGCCTGCATGCCCAGTTCATATCTTGTGACCATGTTCTTTATGAAGCTCTAGCCAAACAAGTCAGTTATTTCTAACATTATTATTAATTCCAGCTTAGAAAAACAACAACAGAGTACATACATTTCACAGTTTATTTTACAAACTGTATTACACAGAATAAGTAATGCAACACCTCATAACAATATAATTAAACACAACGATTATATGAATGTTCTCTATGAGCAGCAACTAGTTATAATTATCAGTGCTTCATTAGATGATAACTAATCCTAAAATTAATGTCCTGTGATGCACACAGCTGTATCTAAAATTTACTTTCTGGACGTTTGGCAACCCACGCAGCAATTTTGGGTTCACTCATCACTCGTTCGTTGAGTGCCTTCAGTTTTGGGTACTCGTTCAGGTCAAACTTGATGCCAAATACTGGGAACCACTCAAAGATGGTTGTAGCCTTCACATCAGCCACGGAGATCTGAAAGAAACATTATTGTGATTAAATACATCTGAAAGTATTTAAAAACAAATACTTTATATTTCCTCAAATTCAAACATATTTCAATTGAATTTAACACAAATACATTTCAACCATATATTTTAAATATTTTTTATTTAGTGGGATATTCTGTAATCAAAATAGGCTTTCAACTAAACAAAACATAATTTTTGGTTATGTCTTATTTTTGGCTCTGTGTTTAAACTAATTTTAATGACATTAGATCAAAACAGCAAACCATTCAAACGTGCTATTTCATAGGGTTATTTCTCATAATACGTTTTCTTCAAACTCCATCCTCAACTGGTTTAGCCTATCGCAAATCCGGTTCGTTGATGTTCAACTATGTAGTATGTGAATAGTTCATGTAACACCCGCAGTCGATTTAATAAATAATTATAATAAAAACTTGACTTTTAGTTGTTAGATCTGGTTTAAAATAGTGGATATCCAAAATAGTTAACACTTTGCAGGTCAAAGCTGATCATGGGCGAACATTTCACCAAAGATGAAATTTGTGAGTTTTCAGCATTTCCATTTTCACTTCTTTTAAATATACATAGTTTTTATCATAAACTAAGTTGTTTCTCATAATAAGTTTTCTTCATACTCCATCCTCAACTGATTTAGTTTATGGCAAATCCTGTTCATTGATGTCCAACTATGTAGTGTGTGAATAGTTTATGTAACAACTGCAGTCGATTTAATAAAAGATTACAATAAAAGAATAAATTTTTAGTTGTTAGATGTGGTTTAAAATAGTGGATATCCAAACTGGTAAACATTTTGCGGGTCAATGCTGATCATGGCCAAAAATTTCACCAAGGATGAAATTTTTTCAGCATTATCATTTTCACTTCATTTAAAGATACATGATCTGATGGTTTTTATCGTAAGCCATGTTACATATTATAAACTATGTCTGTTCTATCGTCTTGACCGCTCAAACGTATTTTAATGAACAACAGTGTATTGATACAATTTGACCGTTATTTGATTTATTTGAATGTTTTGATCTGAATGTCATGTTTACATTGCCTGCTGAAAAGATGTTAAATTGTAGATATAGGCCTACCTCTGTATTATAAAACATGATTTGACAATAACAACGATCAAAATATGTATTAATGTTTGACCAAACATTAAGTAATTTAATAGTTTGTCTGATGATTTCACAAAAACTACATACTAGGATACTAGGTAAGTTTGATTTTATTCGCAAATTGAATTTGAAATGAGACTAGCAAAATCATTGAATTGAGGAAGGACTTTTTAATTAATTATTTTACATAAGATTTTTTATACATTGTATACATGCATATAAAAACATTTATTTTTTATTTTATGATGCTGAGAGGGGCATGGTTAACTGATTTTGAATGAAATTAAAAGAAAGTCAGCAAAAAAGAATGGGATATACTGTATAATTTTCTACTTTTTTAAAAGTTCAATCAAGACAACGATCTTTAGTATTTCCTATTTTGGTGGCCACCTGGGATGTTTACCAGGGACCTTCAACCCCTGGTCCTAACTTTTTACAAACAAATTAATTTCAAACAATCTACAATTGAGTAAAGTAAGACAATATTTTAATTTAGTAGTGCTTTGAAGGGTCCATGAGTATCTTTAGAATATGTAAGTCTGTGAAGGATTTCTCCATAAGATATGTGACATTTAAATATATTTGGACTAAACATGCATTTAATTTCATTGTTATGGAATTGGTGGCTCTATAGTGGTAACATGGGTAAAAAAGATGATGCAGGACCATCATTAGTGCTACAATTTTGTAGGCTATGAATACTTGTTTTTTATTCTGTTGCTACCTTTCAGCAATATTGATGTTGAAATGTATAACCTACTCACTATGTAAATTGTCTAAACTGTTGCTTCTGGTCATTTTAAAAAGGAGAAAAGTTTTAAGATTTCCAAATTAGACAGTTTCAGTTGATCATCGTTTTGGCGAATCTTAAAAGCAGAATCACTTTGTTGCAATTACCTTGTCTCCGATGAAATAGCCATCTCCACCCTTGTTGGACACCAGCATCTTCTCAAGGTTCCCTAGGAACTTGGGCATTTGTTCCGTCTCATACTTCTTCCTGATCTCGTCCTTTAGGGCATAAGATTACAGTGGGTAAGAAAAATGCTAGTTGTGTTTTCACTATTTGCTTTTAAAGTGAAAATGTAAAGGTAAGTTCTGATATAGCACTGTACTTGTTCCTTGGGACTGTTCAACGCACTTTACACTTCACCCTCTAGCAGACCTGGTCCTTCCAATATCATCTTGACTTCTCTGTGAATTACTGTGCAAAGACTATTTGTTCCTATACACTCACTACTGTCTATAGCCAGGTACTCATTGATACAGCTGAATGAATGCAGGTGATGTGGAGTGAACACAACTGGCCAAGTTTGAAACGGCAGCTAGAGGATTTGAACCCCCAATCCTCTCAGTTCACAGTTCAATATTCTAACCACTGTGCTATTGCATTCCACACATAGGTGTATAATTCACAACTACATACACGCATGCACACACGCACGCACGCACATGCTGTTAGGTTTGCATTGTTGATTAATTTGAATATCCCAGATATTGTCAATCTAACATAATCATGTCATGTCTTAGTATTTAGCAGGTTCTTGACTCAAGCCATTTCTAAGTTCTAGTTTTTGTATGCCAGTGTTTATAATGCAATAATTTAAACAAAAATGCACAGACTAGAGCAAATCCAAGCACATCGGTTATATTAATTTACAATGCAGAAGAAAACAAGAGACTAAAACAAAATAAACAGAGCGAAGCTTTCATGACTACTACTTGCCTTTGCCTCCTCTTCCTTCAAGCCGTGCATTTTAAAGAGGGGTGTCAGAGTATCCATTACACAAGCTCCCATCATCAAGACCTGGGCTTCCTCCAATGTATTGGAGCCAGCGAACCCTGCAATAAGGACAAACATCAATATACAGCACAAAGGTAAAAGGTAAGTTCTTATATAGCGCGGTATCCAGTCTTTGGGACTGCTCAAAGTGCATTACACTTCACCCGCTGGCAGCTGTTCATTCCAGTGCCATCTCGACAATCTGCTACAATTACTGCTTGAAGACTATTCGTTCATACACCCACCTCTGTCTGTAGCCAGGTACTATGGTACTACTGTGGCAATTTCGGGTAAAAGAAATTGCTAAAGCTTCAAAACAGCAGCAAGAGGATTCGAACCCGGGTTCTCTCGATTGAGAGGCTGACGTTCTTACCACTATGCTACCGCCCCGCAACTTTGTGAACTTGAAGTTAGCGGGACTGGAGAAACACTGAGTTATCCATGTGTCTCAATTCAACTGTGTCTGTACACAAGACAGTCCATTCTGGCAGAGCCAGGTTCTAGTCATAATGAGCATTACAGTTATCAAGTTAACATATTTGTACCGTATACATACAAAACATAAAAATATGTTTGTTAAGAACGCACATTCTTGAGAGAAGTTAAACAAAATTGGAGGTTACTAGGTTCATAAGGCTTTCAAGAATATGAGCTTATGCGGTGACTGTAATTGTATCGTATTTAAAACAGAAGATCTGGAGTAACAATAAATATCATTAATAGAAATATAATTTTATGGCAAATGATAGACGGGTTGTTACACAGCAGAACATGACAACTTAATGCATTCTTCAAGACGTGTGACAACAATTCCTGAAACCAATATGTAATGCACATTCATATAAATGTTTTATCCCACCCATGCGCTAAGTTAATCTAAAACTTACCGAACGTCTTGGCGAGGTAGAACTCAATGGCATCAGACTGACACAGTGTGATGTCATCGAACTTCAGAATTGGCATCTGGCCAAAGGGCATTTCTGTAAAAAAATTACTTTATATAGCACCATTTCACATAGCCAATGACAGCACCGAGAGAAATACAACTTCCCCTTCATGTAGTCAGTCTAACAAAACATTTTAAAGGACCCACCTCAATTCAGTTTTTTTTCATTTCAAATTCATTTTGTGAAATATCAAACCTACCTAGTATCCACTGCAACATGCTAGCTCGTTTGTGCAACTGAGGTAAGTAGATTTTGTGAAGTCATCAGACAAACTATTAAATTACTTAATGTTTGGTCAAACATAAAATGAAGTGAAAATGGAAATGCTGCAAACTGTTTTACCCTCGGTTAACATATTTGTACCGTATACATACAAAACATAAAAATATGTTTGTTAAGAACACACATTTGTGAGAATAATTTTTTTTTTTGAGGTTACTAGGTTCACAAGGCTTTCAAGAAAATGAGCCTATATGATGACTGTAATTTTATCATATTTAAAACAGATGATCTGGAGTAACAATAAATATTATTATTATTAGAAACAAATGATAGATGGGTTGTTACACAGCAAAACATGACAACTTAATGCATTCTTCAAGACGTGTGACAACAATTCCTGAAACCAATATGTAATGCAAACGTTTGTCATGTGATCGGCGAGAGGATGGAAGTCACGTCCATGATCGGAATTGACTCGTACAGTGCTTACAATTTTGGATATCCAGTATTTTGAGCCTTACTAAATATACCGACTAAAGTCAATTCTTTCGATGATTTGAAAAAAATATGCATTTTTTTATTAAATCGACTGCAGATGTTACTTAAACTATTCACACACTACATATTTGGACATCAACGAGCGATTCACGATAGTCTAAATTAGTTGAGGATTGATCCTCAAAACCCATCTCCAAGCAGAATCAGAATTAGCTTCAGTGACTGAACCATAAAGCTGCTAAGCCAAGCATCAACGCAGAATAGGTTTAAATTGTTTACTGTTCAGAAATATAATACAGCTACACTGAGATATCCCAATTGAAATGTCAAATTCACCGTCTGCTCATAGATGAGGCTCTGTCATGGCAACAGAGACAGCTACTCACCAGGTTTCAACTTCCCCCAGTCTGCATCCTGAATCCTCTTGTCTTCATACTCAACATCTGCCAGCGCAAAGAGTATGCGACACACTTCTGCTCTGCCGCGTACGTCGAAATAGACCAGTGTGTACTTCACCATTTTAATCTTTGATTGATCACTGAAAACATATCAAAATATGTCAGAAGCAGCTCATTTATTACAACATGAATACAGATTGTAGAGAGTTGATTATGCCAACTACACTTACACGATGGTCTGACCACTCAACTGGTGGGGTGCAATCAAGCTTATAGCGAGCCAAAACAATTGTGGGCCTCTGACTTACTATGTGTGATTAGGAACTATATTATATGTACATATATGTGTGTATGTACTGTACTGAAATTGTACTGTTCAGGTTGTGTAACTTGATCTCATTTTCTGGACACATGCACTGGAGTATTATGTAAATAACAATCTTGGGGTAAGCGTAAGGTACACATGTCAATGCAAATGTTGTCAACGCTTTGCACATTTCATACTCTTGAAGTGTACCAAAGGCTTAGTACCTGGTACTGCAAAGTTAGGGGGGATCACAAACCAGTATATATTTAGTTACATTTATATCAACTCAATGCCATAATCAACTCATGGCATTGCCACAAGCCAGTCAAATAACATGTTATATTATGTTGAGTAATTTCACTGTTGTTATTTCGAGGAAAAAATTATGACAACAGAGCTGCATTTGCATACTGGTTCACCCAACCTCGTGGTCCTATCATTGCCATTGGCTTTTGGTATGCTTCCTTGAAAGGTACCAAAGGCAAAGGGTGCAGCTCTAACAAAATTAAAGCAGTTTGTCATAATAGACATGTGTAGCTTGGCCATGGCTTTGGGTGCCTTTGTTACAAGAACTTGGCTTTGTATCAGACAGGAGTGTTAAAATTGGTGTCATTACGATGTAGCGTATTAAATTTAGGGAACTTCGCCGCATCATGATAGACATAGTATGATAGTAAATCTAAAATTACTTTAGATTAAGTAAATTGAGCTAGTTGTACGATAGTACTAATTTTACCATGATGTCTGCTTAGTGCTTACGTCGTTGCCGAGGAACTTGAAGAGATAATGTAAATAAAGCAAAATCGCAATTTGACGCAAAAGAGGAAATAATATTCATTTGTGCTTGAAATAATTGCTTTCTGCCACCAACGCCACGCCAGTCACGTGTGCCGCTAGTTCCCGTATCTCCGCTAGATACTAGTTTTCACTTTGGTCGCCTAGTCGCTGAGGCCGCCACCATCCACACGTTGGGTGATTTGTGGTACGCTACGCCACGTCGGCACAAATAAAAATGGACAAACATGTTTAATGATGGCTCGAAAAGACGTCTGTTCGACCAGATCTTACAATTTCCCGAATGCAGTTAACCCTTGAATGTCACACGTACAGTTGTATTTAGAGTGTGATGAAGCACGTCCAGGCCCCTACATTTCAACAGTTTTTCCTAATAGCATATGGCTCAGAAAAACCACACGCGCATGCATAACACACACGCACACACGCACACACGCAGGTACAACACGCACGCACACAGTGCCGTATAATTTTATTGTCCATGTTTGGAACCTCATATCTTGCCACTGAATACGGATATCGAGGTGAAATTTGGCATAATTAATTAATTGTTCGGTCCTTTAGCGGTGACACGCACGGTTCCGATGCTCGGTCCTTTAGCAGTGACACGCACGGTTCGGATGTTCGGTGGCTGCTCCGCGTCCGAGCATCGGAAGCCACGACAGGCGCGCATGCGCGTTTAGTGTTCGGTCCTTTAGCAGTGAAACACACGGAACCGATGCTCGGTTACGTAACAACGTCGTTTCATAAAACGCCGATACTCTGTGGTGGACCCACGTCTATCTCCACTACACGTTGGCGTGTATATCAAATCTCATTGAAACGTGTGCGGCGACTTTCCATGTAGAGACGTGGAAACAAAGAAGGCAGAGATACAATGGAATAGTAATTATGTACTAAAAATTATTACGGGACATTTCGACAATACACAAAGTTACGTATTTAGGATACGGGCGTGAGATAAGCGTGAGGCTGCACTGTTTGCGCTGTCACGAGACGGCATAGCCTACTTGGTGGACCCTGAGTCGGTGTTCTATAGTCAACACGCCCCTTAATTGACCAGCCATGCAGGGCATTGAACAAATCTGATCTGCCAAGTGCTGTCGTATCAACACTCTAACACTGATTTACCGCACATACTTCACACACCCAGATATTCACAACACAATGTATACTCACCCGAGTAAGTAGCCCTATATTCACTGAGTGAAGCTTGTGCGATGATTCGGTCGTCTGGTTGCAGCGACGGTGTTGCCAGCGCAGCGTGTCTCTTGGCGATGAGTGCTCACGGACAGGCCGCACGCCGTTTATATTTAGCCGCCCGGCGACCCTTTTGCACACCGCACTAGCTGGTGTTACCGTGACACAGCGCCCTGCAATCTAAGCACTTTCCGCCGTGTCTGTCACTTAAGTGTGATGACTGTTCTGGAGGATTCTACGACATCTATCAAACGTCGACGGACTGTATTCTGCGACGTCGGTCAGACGTAGACTCGACTGCGGTTGTGGTGGTAATGGTGATTGTTACGGTGGTCGTGACGGTGCACTTTGACCGGTGATGGTAGTGGAGTGGGGTCGCTGTGACAGGTGCGTTGTGTGCATTGTCACGAGTGACCGCCCCTAAACCGAGACGCGTAGTTCAATGTGAACAATTTCGCTTTTGTTCTAACCGCGTCTTTCTTTTGTTCTTTCCCAGCACCGATGTTAATTAAGATTATACTTTTCTAACTTGGTATATGATTCCATTTGAATGATGAAATTGTCTAGCTATATAATCTATGGCATATATATGCTGTTGATCTCCAAAAACAACGTCACCACAAAACTGGCTTAGTGGACGGTATATACCATAGGACACTGAGACAAAACATTGCGTTTTTTACTGTTTATTCGGCCGTTTTCGTGTGCCGATGCAATACGATTCCCATGCAGTATGTTTTTATACTTCAGACAGTTTTTGAGGAACGCACATCCCAAAATAATTCTCTGTGTGTGTCCCGGCGATCTGCACGTGGGTAAATCGGGGGGGGGGGAGATGGGAATCTGTCAATTCACAGACAGACAAGATGATGACTGAGATGTATACACAAAGCACGGAGACTGCTTGTTCTCCCGGTCAAGGTGACCGCACACGATGACGACATGTGTATATTTTTGAGCGTGACTGTGTCACGGTGACGGCTACTGTTGTGGCCTACTTGCAAAACGTTTTACTCTGTTTCACTTGTGTGCCATCAAAGTAAAATGGGCAGTCGGTACTACTTCCATATTTAATAAGTTGACATTTTGACGGGTTAATTTGTAAATCATAATCATATGCAAATTCTAGACATATATCACACATTTTGTTCAGTGCATATATTGATGGAGCTACTAGAGATATATCATCAGCATAGCCAACTGCACCATAGTACTTATGACCAATGATACAACCGAATCAAGACATGCATAGTCTTGTTAACATTTCATCAATATAGATAGAGAATAAGTAATCAATTAATGTGTAACAGTCACTACCACCGTCAAAAGGCATCGTGGAAAATTCCAACAGCCACGCGCAAGTAAACTCGTGGGAACTAACTGCATGGTGGGCATTATTTCTGTGCACTGCTTATTCGGTCGTTTTCGTGTGCCGATGCAGCACGGATTCCCGTGTGTTTTGACACTTTAGAGGGACGCGCGGGCTTTTCTCTGTTTGTGTCTCGACTACTGCATGTGGTTGAATCCGGGAGGTAAACGGGAATACGTCAATTCACAGACATACAGGGTGATGACTAAGATATATACACAATGCACGTAAACTGCTTGGTATTCCGTTGTCCTCCCGGTCACGGTGACCGCGCACGGTGACGAGACGTGTTTGTTTTTGAGCGTGACTGTGTCACGGTGACGGCTACTGTTGTGTTGGTTCTTAGACTGCAGTATTGTGACCCGGCGCCATGATGACCATACAGGTCATGACAACAGGTGGCGGTTTTATGCTGAGACTGCAGTGTCATGATGACTGTGTAGGTACCTACGTATTACCACTGTCTCTTTACTGATGATGGTAGTTTGCTTGCATATCATGTAGGCCCTTGCTATAATTTCATTACAAGAATTATCGAACCTGCATGGCGGCACGAACAGAAAAATAGGCATTAGCTTGGTTCATTGCCAAACCTTCACAACACATTACGCGTTAATTAACTTACAACCTGCTTGAAATTCGTGAAAATGGACCACCTCGTTTTTATTTGGACCCAGCCCAGTGACCATGCAACGTTGTCGTCGACCAGTGCATTCAGTCTAATGTAGGGATTCCAGATACGTAGGTACTACATGAATAATGTTAGCATCTTAGCCAGGCAGGATTAACATCCTGGTTATAGTGGTGGACATATAAGATCGACGTGTGAAGGAAGGAGGGCTTCGTTTTTGATGTTTTAGTTCGTTGTTGTGAATAAAGATTCTCACAAGTTGAGACTTATCTGGATCTTCGAGATATGTTGTTATTCGTGGTTGTGTCTTTGTTGTCCTGCATAAAGTAGGGATACATCTCGCCGTAACACAGTAACCTGTACAGCTGTCTGTTAACAGCTAGGGCTTAATGACATTTTGAAAGCTTGTAGCCAGTAGCTGGTAGAACAGTTTAGAGAGTTAAGTTTAATTATGTTTAGTGTTGTTATATAGTTAATGTATTATGATTAACAAAATACATTATGCAGGGACTGTGCATGTATGGTAATTATATAACATTATGTGCAGTTAAGCCAGAATCAGACTGGGGCGCTCTGCCTCTCTTTGACGTTGTCTTGATTAATCACCCTGTGGCACTGGCTGGTTAGGGTGTGTGAAATATTCCCAAGGGACAAGTGCTTGAGCACAAGCTGGAAACCATACTAAATAGCAAATTGCAAACAGGGATCAAATGTTTGGTTCAATGATTTAATGTAGGATATGTGTACTGTGTAGAAAGGTAGAACTTATTAAAGCAGTAGCTTACGAAAATAGAGAAATAGTGATTGCAACACTTGTCTAAATAATTATACGTGTTCTGCTAAATGACATGTTTCATCATGCTATTGCAGGGGGGTTCTTGCCTGAGTATCGTTGACAGTTGACAGGACATGTGTTAATGAGCCTAATGCAGTGAAATGACAGTGTTTGTGTGAGCATGGCTATGGTGAATTGTGTAATCATTGCATTTATTGGATGCATAGACTTACTCTGTTTGTTAAATTACATACAATTGTATTCATGGTTTATCTTGATTAACTATTACGTAATCATTGTGTATCTTGTATAACCATTGTGTATCTTGTATAACCGTTGTGTATCTTGTATAACCATTTTTGTACTGTTGAGTGATACTTTTATTTTTATATATTTTCTATAGGCTTAACAAATAACACCAAAATAAAGAACCATAGATGACTGGAGCCAACTTGTCGTTGTTTGTACGACGTCACAATTATATTATAAGTTAAATGAATATGACAACAGTTAACATATCCGTCTCTCTTTCCGACCACCGGAGATCTGATCCCATGGTCCGGTCACCGGAGATCCGACTCCGCGGTCCAACTATACCTGAGATCGACGATCGAAATTTTTTTTCACACCAACTGCCATCATCTCATTGACATGCTGACCGAGTTTGGTAAAAATCACATACCTCCAGCTCTTTTAAAACGCACCAATGTGCGATGCCCGTCAATTTTGAAAAAAAATAGCCATGTATTCATCCACGTGGCCCATAGCAGATAAATTCCCATAAATCCCTCCTCCTGTTAAACTCTAAAAAATGCACTATTTCACAGCCAATAGCTTCTACTAAGAAACCGGTCAATACGCCTGCTCAATTGCACTGATGTCACATCATATGAATTGTTTAAATTAACATATCACAATTAAATACGCCCTAAATTCGTGTGAAACAATAAACAGGAAGGTCAACTGTGGTCTTACCCCTCTAGCCACCGAGGAGTCGCTCTTGACGGTAGGGCCTACACCTTTACGCCCAGATTGCAATGCGCTGGTTCCTTGTGGTCAAGGGGGATCATGCCTCAGTTAGACTTCCTGTTGTGTTACGAATGTAGGGCACAGTAATTTTAGAAGTGTAATTTAAAAAAAATCATTTCATCTGACATATGATCGGGATCGGATCATCTGACATCTGCATTTGAGCAGACACATTGGCAAGTTTGCTGGTAGAACATGTTAGCAGTGTAACCGTGGATTGTTAGATGATTTAAATAGGCGGAAGGATTTTTGGCAATTTTTTTGCCACAAGGCACGTGTGCGTAGTAATTTATGCAGAAATTGGTAAATATTGACGGGTATGACACGTTGAGCCGTTTTAAATGAGTTATAAATATGTGATTTTGACAAAACTCGACCAGCATGTCAATGAGATGATGATAACGACAGGAAAGAAGTTTCAGAATTTTTGATGGTCCCGTTTTCTTATAATCGTGCAAAACATGGTCACCAATGGGAAACGTAACAGTAGGCTGTTATCAGACCAAATTCCCCGATGGGTGGCAGCACTACACACCGAATTTGCTATTAGCTGGTTCCAGGACCACCGGGTGACGCCACTGTAGTGGCCACGGCGCCAACGGGACACGAAAGGTGGACTAAAGCGCCAAACATTTAGCCTACCATCACCAAATCATAAGTGTGGATCTACATATTTGTACATTTATCTAGATATTTGTTGATCCACTCCCACGGCATGGGCGCACACATGTACGACTGGTAACAGAAATCCGTAAGATTACAAATGAACGTGGATTATCTACGTCCGCTGGTTTGGTGCGCATGCTCAAAACTACAAAAGGAGCCACGGCGCCAACGGGACACGAAAGGTGGACTAAAGCGCCAAACATTTAGCCTACCATCACCAAATCATAAGTGTGGATCTACATATTTGTACATTTATATAGATATTTGTTGATCCACTCCCACGGCATGGGCGCACACATGTACGACTGGTAACAGAAATCCGTAAGATTACAAATGAACGTGGATTATCTACGTCCGCTGGTTTGGTGCGCATGCTCAAAAGGAGCTCACCGTGCGAACTGTGACATATTGATTGCATCTCACGAGACTTTGGCGTAGCTAAATGCAAACAGCTAAATTATTCGTTTTGTTCTTTGGGTGTGTTCTGAACTGGTGATTTGTTATTCGCATCATCTGACAAAGGCGGTCACATCACGTAATACAACAAAAACTTGTTCAAAACCGTAAGGAATGTCTCACTCGCCCACAAGACCATTACATTTAAGAATATCCATAATATTTACAGATAATCAAGCCACAGGAGTTGGCACCTATGCACTACACGATTTGTTGATGTTAGATTAACTGCAAAGATAGCATGCATTATGTGCAATATACTATTGTTAGCATCCGACAACAGTAAAAAAAGCTGCCCAAAAGCATTGTGGTTGTCTAATTTCCAAATTGATATCGCCATACAATCAGGCACGCATGTTTTGTATTTTCCTTTTATTAGTAATCATGGTTGACAACTCAAAATAAACATTACACACCAGTAATTACAAACATGATTTAAGTCATCATGCATATACGAAACATGAAACATCAACATATTCCTGATCACAAACTTGCACACAAGTCTTAGCTAACACCCAGGCACATTATAAAACAGTTTCTTTCGTGTGTGTGTGTGTGTGTGTGTGTGTGTGTGTGTGTGTGTGTGTGTGTGTGTGTATTGCAACACATATTGTTACCAAAAAAATTCTGCGACATCAATTATAGACATATTATCTTATTAACTCAAACAGTTTGTTACTATATACATAACTACATACTACACTTTCTGATACATACATACAACAGTAACACTGCATTGCTTTTGAACAATGAACAGTTTCAAACTGAGATCCAAATAAGTTTCACATTAAAGTGGAACTTTAGATAGTCAAGCAATTTTGTCAACATATTAAATAGTCACTATAGTTTAAATATAATATATAAACACCATGCTGCTAGTGAGACCCACAATTCATTTAGCAGAATCACGCAAACCATAACAAGGTCAACTATAAACAACACTGTATATGATTACAAATGCGATAGTGTGTACATAATAAGACATGTTCTTATTCGTTTTGGTTGCTATTAAGCAGTGGTTATAAAGAAAGTTCAATTAACATATTGGAAACTAACAACAGAGACAAAGGATGACTAGTAGTTGAATAATTAATTAGTGATAACATACTAATGTATAAGTAAACTAGTATCCCAGTGACTAACGAAAGTCTGTTAAAATTATTTTGATGCAATTGGCTTAAATGTGTTGATCACTGCTAGTATAACCATGAGGTATGGTTACATTGTTTGGTCACCATACAAACCATTTACAGAAGCCATCTTACATTTCAACAATCGTGTTTTAGTGAATCAATCACATTAAACTGATGTCGGAAAAATAGTAATTTTTTTTAATAAACAACACATTAGCGTAATCAAATAACTTTAGTATTGGGCAATCGCAGCAAGACCTTCCCAAAACAAGTAACTG
The DNA here is from genome assembly GCA_963662155.1 of Lamellibrachia columna. Lineage (NCBI taxonomy): Eukaryota > Metazoa > Annelida > Polychaeta > Sabellida > Siboglinidae > Lamellibrachia > Lamellibrachia columna. Next base: position 55,028,214 of record OY759266.1, read on the forward strand.
GACCTTTACAGTTTTCCCCATTAACCCAAACTGTTCAGTGTGAAGATTTTATTAGTTTTTAATCAGGAATTTGGCTGTCTAAATACTTTACAAAATTATCAAGTGTTCAGTGTTAACATATTCTAACAAAATCCAATAATTATCAACACAACAGCATGCATGCACACACAAATGCACTATAAAGAGTTAGTCGTTCTTCTCTGACACACTGTCCTTGATACACTCGCCATTCACGGCACCAATGTCATCGAGTACGCGAGCCTCGGCACGGTATGACTTGAACTTCTCCGTGAGTTTTGTGACCGACAGCTCAAGAAGTCTCTGACTCATGCTGACCACGAACCATGACACGCCCAGGAATGTGCAGATGCCAATAGACAGGAAGCCGAGGACGAAGAGAGAGCCAGACAGAATGATACAACCACAGGTCAGAAGGAAACCTACAAAAGTCGTGTATGTTTAACGTGATTCAACAGTTATGAACATGCATGACATCTTGAAAAGCAACACTTTGAATAGTGAAAATAAAAATAAATGGTGTTGGCGCAAACACAAATGCATGGCAGCCACTTTTAAAGGTATGTAAATACTTAAAAGAACTACAGTAGGCCTATTTGCAAAATAATATTGCATTTTCTTTAAGATAAATATATCCAAATATTTTCCCAGTCTAACATACACTGGGTATTTTATATATGTATTGCATTATTTAGTAATAATAACACAAAATATAAGTATTATTTATTTAATATTCAATATTTACACATAAACATGTTTTATCATGCAAGCATTTAATTTTGCATCAATTGTAATACAATATTGCAAATATTCTTTTTTAACACTTTTTGATAGTATTACAAATACCGCAAAACTGTATTGCAGATTTCAAAGTATTGCAATACGCTGAGCACTGTGCCCATCCCTGATGCATGCTCTTACAGACAGATGCACATATGCAGGCAGGCAGGCACACATGCAGTGCTTACCCTCAATGCAGAGAAACGTTGCAAATGTGAGCAGTGCACTGCCAACAGCGAATGCCACAAAGCACATGATTGGCACACAACACATGGTGGTGGTCAGTAGGATGGACAGTGTGAAGACGGGGTGGTCAGAAGCGTACTTCTGACCCACACACAGTGTCTCCTTCAACTGCAGCCGTGACTGGGTGTCGCGCATCACCTGAACGATGCGCTGCCACGATGCATCCATTAACTCCGTCACTAAGTCAGTCTCTCCCTCCATCGCTGTTGTTTGCTGAAACAGTACAAGACGCATTCAAAAACTTCTATGATTAAATGTGGTTGCGTTGAAGAGAAATTATATTTTAAATGTTTAGCTACAATGTTCTTCAGTGCATGGCTGTTGTCATTATATTTATTACATTTTTGTTTGTTGGATTGGTATGTCATAATGAAAACTTTATTATACAATCATATCCAAAATAAGCCCAAATTTAAGAGCGTTTTATATGACTAAAATGCTAAGATGAAATATGAATCTAATCATGTTATGGAGCACTTCAAATACAGGAGTGTGAACTGCTTATACACGCGTCTGCTTAATTCCCTTCAGTTCCAACAAAAAAATTCCAATTCATTTGAAAACATCTAAATTAAAATCTTATTTTCAATAACAATTCCTCTATACAATTCAAATTTCTTTAAATACATCTTAGGATAAAAGAAATTAAGTGACTTGATTTCTGGGAATCTGTTTCACTTATGAAATGTAATATTGAATCACTGTAAGCTTAACTAAGAAACATTTGAACATATTATGAACACATATATAAGACTTTCCAATTTTAATTGTTATCTACCCAAAGAGCCAACAATCTCTGCTATTGACAATGTCTTACTTGGAACAAAATATGCTATGCATAATCTCAATACATATGGCACTGACTGATTGCAAACACAATAAGAATAGTTTCTCTGATATTATTGAAAACAATAGTTCCTTTTAAATAAAACTGAACGTCTTGTTTCCATGTGCACACCATTATTTTGTTACCTGTGGTTTAACCTTCATCAATTTGGTTAGACTGTATCACTGCTGGTCCATGAACAAGAATTCCACTTGTATTTGGTGAGCAATATTTCAGTATGAACTCCAGAATTTACAACTACACTCTACACCACAATCATTAATAATCAGAACTTATGAAGTCTATAACACTATTACATTAAGCATATTGATAGTATTTGTAGATGTACTTAACTCATTGTTGCTAGTCAATGGCATACTGCCATTAACCAGTGGAAGTGGAACATAGCCATTATTTGACCAAATACCAGGTTGCTAAAGGTCATGCCAAGTCACAACATCAATTAGGATTTATCTGCAGCAATGATATTTATTCCTCGTCTTGGTAAACACAAATATTAATGATGTTTGACATTGGTAACCAAATATTAACATTTACGACTTCAACAAAATCACATTGGTTGAGGTATTACAACTCACCAGGCATAAGTTTCAGTGGTACATTTCAGGAGGAATTGTCTGTGATACTACAAGAGGCATTGTCTATTGTGCAATGTTTTCATGAGGAATTGTCTACTGTGCAACATTGTCAAGAGGCATTGTCTACCTTGCAAAATTTTCATGAGGCACTGTCCACAGTGCTACACATTTCTCTAGGCATTGTATGTAGTGCTATAAGTTTCTCGAGGCATAAGTTTCATAATATATTGTGTACAGTGCAAGAATTATCAAGAGACATTGTCTGCAGCAGTGCTATCAGTTTCATGTGGCATTGTCTGCACTGCTATAACTTTCATGAGACATTGTCTGCAGTGCAATATTCTAATTATCGAGAGACATTGTGTGCAGTGCTACAAGTTTCATGATGTACTGTCAGCGGTGCAATACATTTTGTAAGGCATTGTTTTCAGTGTTATAAGTTTCATTAGATATTGCCTGCAGTGCTACAAGTTTCATTAGACATTGTCAGCAGTGCTACAAGTTTCATTAGAGATTGTCTGCAGTGCTATAAGTAAGGCATTTTTCAATAAACCCTCAATGACATGAGCTTTATGCAATTAGATAAGCAGGTAAAGTGTGTACCGGTTATTTAAAATAAGTTATGCAAAAATCAAGTATCATCTAGTAATAATAAAAAATAGCTTAAATTCCATGAGGCACTGCATGTCTACAATATTATAGATTTTACAAAACATACCAGTAGCCTTCAGTGCTACAACTTTCACAATGTATAGGCTGCAGTGCTACACATTTAGAGGTCAACTCAACATATATGTAGGCCTACTTGACAAGTCAAAACAAATAGCAATATGCCAACTTGTGAACTTTGATACACAACACATTTAACGTAATGTACGACTTTAAAGTCTAACACATAAGCTTAACGTGCTCGTGCAATTATCACCTTACAACACCCGACATGACACAACTACCACAACTTCAAGAAAACGTTATTTATCTGTATGTGCCAGTCAAAGTGAAGTCGGGTCTGTTGGCAGGGTGCGGCGCCTGATCAACGCGTGTACCTGACCAACTGTTGCAGCTCCAGATAGCATTTGTTTATCGACAGGGCCCACAACAAGCACACCAATGGCAACTCTCGACTCGACGGTGTGCTGGTACAAGGCGTCGACAACTAAACGCTGTCTTGCTAAGCTTCAGCTTACGGTCATTACGCAACAGTGCCTACCAATTAGAAACGGAATGAGGGGTGGCGGGAGTGGCCAAACGATAAATCGTGGGCCGACCAGGCCCAGGGACCAGGACCAGGCGAACCAAAGCAATCGTCGTCGATACATCGATATCGACGTAACTTTCATTGAAACGTTGGCCAAGAGCCACTATGTAATCCATGATTTCATTACCATACATGCTGGTATAAAACCCGTTTGCATTACCATACCGTTTCGCTTTTCGGTCCTTGTTTACTGATTGTGTTTACAACCTTCTCATTCAACCGGCGTACAATAAATTGCCGTAAAACGTCATCAGTTTATGTGAACATGGCGGCGCCCACACTACTACTAAGTCTAAGCAAGTGTAAACGGTACAATACTTTAGTTGAATTTACGTAGTCCATAGATCACATAAGAATATAAAAATAACCATGATAAATTGTGACAATTTCTTTAGTATATGTTGAAAACTACAAACGCTTAATGCACACGTTTGTGAGTAATCATGATATTTCTCATTATCGCCCACACCACTCGCGGTCATGCCCGTGATCCCGATCATGGACGGTTGAACATCGCAATGAATGCTTTTGACTCGGTGCGTTCGTCGCTCGCGCGCCTCCCTAACGCAATTACTTGGTGTTTGCTGAATGCTTCCTATCGTTACCTCGTTGTTTAAATAATAGTTTAGTATTTGAGTTAGTGTTTTGACATTGTTAAGTGTTTTGACAAGCCACAACAGCACAAGGTTAAGTTTATCTCAACTTAACTTAAGAAACCCTACAGACTACACCCAAAACAATTCTCTAGAGAAAATACAGTGACGTACAGCTTGCTTTAAAAAATGCCTTAAATGTCCACTGTCGTACAACCACGGTACAGGCTATGTCAATAAACTTGGTTGGCAAACACTTGTAAGACCACCTGACCTTGTCATTCTTCTACAAAATAAAACAGCACCTATTGAATACTCCTTATAGTCCCATGCACCCATATCTGAAACAGACAAATATGGAACTAACTCTGTATATTAGTAATACAGCTCCTGTCAATTAATTCCTTTAGCATGCTGTGGGTACAGTCTATCTGCTCCACAAGTCCACCTCATCTGAGTATAACTGATTTGAGCCAAATGCACATTATTTGCACTATTGAAATTTATGCACCAAGCATGCGCACCACAAACTGCTATGTTAGCCCACTCAAGTTAAGACATATCAGCAATTAGTCGACATATTGTAATGATCACCAATGGTGTAAGACATGGTGATCTATGTCCTTCTGCAGGGGAGATACATCCACTGGTCACACAATATTGTTTGACAGAACTTTGCAATCTGCAAACTTAATACATTTAATATAACTCAGTGTTTTGTAAAATGTGAAAATAACTCTGTTCCTTTTCATGTTTGTCAAATCTGCTTAGATTCTACTGGACTCTGGAGAAACTGCATCGCATATGCACAACAAGATGTGGTTGCAGGCACTACATGACTGGCAACCGGAATGTGCTGAAATTACATGAAAGGGGTATCTTTGAAAATGTCTTCCCAGAAGAAAGGTAAAATAAATTGTCCACTAACTCTGCTTTGCAGACAAAATTAATAGCTAAAATTATATGGGTTGTTTAAACCTGAATGTGTCAAAAAGGTTTTGTTATTTTTCATCAGGTGTTGGACAGATTTGTTTGTGTCCACTGAACATCAAAAACCTTACAATACAGTAAGAATTGTTAATGTATAACATTTCAACCATAATAGGTACATCTGTACAGTAGTAAAAAAAACCAGCAGTTGTTTGAATGGATTAAATATATTTATCATCAAGCATGTGTTATTTGTCTGTTCCAGAAGTCCTGATTTGCTGCGAGCCCTGAAGGGGGCTCCAGTGTGCTGTTACTCAGGGTTTGACCCAACAGCTGACAGTCTGCATATAGGAAACTTAATGGTCATCATTGCTCTTCTTCATTGTCAGAGGGCAGGACATCAGACGATTGCACTGGTCAGTATCTCAGCATTACTGTAAAATGATTTAGAATGGTTGTTAATGCATAGACACATCAATTATGCTTTAAATTTCAATTAAAATTGAAGGTAGTGTAAAGCAGATTATCATTTTGCATTATATTATTTAAAAGCAAATGAAATATTTTTTGTTGATTGGTGTCATAATCAATGAATCAAGTTTTGTCTCTCCAAAACCATGCACACATGATTGCTGTGTCAGATGGCGTTGAGAGATCTGTCGGGAGCACAGTTTATCCAAAAGGCGACAATTTAGTAGATGGTTCATAGTCTGGATCTTGCTGCAGTCGCAGGTGTAACAGTGATTACCCCAGATACTATTAGAGCAAGTGATTTGATAAGTAATAATAATTATAATAATAATTAACATCTATATTGCCTATATCTTCAGGAACCTGAGCTTAGAGGCGCAACAAAACAGAATCATTAAGCATAATCATGAACAGAACGAGGGACTACTGAAGATTTATGGTGGAAATCCAATTCGGAATATAGGTCTTGAGTTTTTTTTGGAAGGCAGCTATAGTTTCATGTTTTCAAAGTGATGGGGAGTTCATTCCAGACTCTAGGTGCTGTGACAGAGAAAGCAAATATATAATTTAAATATGCATAAGTGCACATGTTTTCAGTTAGGTGGTGCTACAGCCCAGATTGGAGACCCAAGTGGCAAGACAAAGGAGAGGTCTCCGCTGGAACTGGACACGATACAACAGAACATGTGCAGTATTGAAAGCAGTCTCAAACGTATCTTCCACAACCACAAGGAATACTTCTGTCAGAATGAGAAAGATATTCAGCCCATTAAGTAGGTGTCACTTATTAAATGTCTGTTTATTTATGTACTTGGAACGGCCACAACTGTGCCTAAAATAATTGTATTACCTGGTGTAGTAATTGAACTTTTGGCACCTTGGTGAACTGTCAACTAAAACTTAATAGGGCATGTTTATGCTGAATGATTTAGTGTACTGTTAATGGTGTCCTGGGCCACGTGCCTAATACCATCGTTACAACATTTAATAACCATTGTTTTGTCAGCAGGCAACAGCTGAAGTTTTCAGAATTGCTTGTTTATATTCAGTTTCACATGCAATTTGAATCAATAAAGGAACCAAAGAGTGCTCTATTAAATTACTCCCTACTAATTCTTCTTTGCCCTGCCTTGTTTTTAATTCTTTCACCATGTCCTTTGGATGTTATGTGTATACTGAAGAGATCCTGAATTAAAATACTATAATTTGGTTCAGATTTGTTAGGCCACATGTAATAGGAACATTGACATGATCAAAATGTACTGTTGCTTCTATATTTCATATTTTCTTACAGAATTGTGAACAATGCTGAGTGGTATGCCAAGCGAAATGTGGTTGAGTTCCTGTCCACGGTTGGCCGACATTTTCGGATGGGCACAATGCTAGGTAGACATAGGTGAGATTTGTGAATGTATGAATAATGTATCATTACTTAAAAAAGGAAGTAGAGACAGAGGGTGCAATATTAGTTAAGGAACAGTGTAAGTTGCATGTGAGAAAGTAAAAAATTTTCACAGAGGATGATAAATGAATGGAACAAATTATAAAAATAAAAGTGACATATCTGATAAGGACTTGATAAGCCAATGGCTTTCTTTACCACTTGTCATATAAGGCTTATATATCAGCTGTACAAATGAGTAACCCACTATATACAGTGGCATCATTTTGTGATTTAAAGGCTTTCATGCAGTAACTACAGTGTGTCTGAATGCTTCCCAGATAATTTGAGTTGATGTTTGAGAAAATATTTCTGTCAGTACGTATTTAAATGGGCTGGAGGCTCTCTACATTCTGAAGTCTTAATTTTTTTACTCCACCATAGGGAATGTTTAATTATGTGTATAAATGTAGTTTTAATTTTTCATTTCAGTGTACAAACAAGATTGAATAGTCCTGAAGGAATGAATTTCACCGAATTTACATATCAGATGTTCCAGGCATATGATTGGTTGCACTTGTACAGGCAATACAACTGTCTCATTCAGGTCAGTGACCTATATTTGTTGGCCAGAAAGGAGTAGTTATTTTTGGTCAACATTTTGAACTCCCAGTTTATGGACCACATTAGTGTTACCAAATGTCAATTACCCGGGAATTGTAATGAGAAAATATCAGAATCTTCAGAAACAAATTATATGACGAGGTGCACATAAATGTGATAACAAAAGAAAATAATGTCAATGACACCAATTGAATACTTCCAAAAAACTTAATCCAGAACAAGCCTCATTGACATTAAGTAATTTCAGTTATACCATGTGAATTACATTTTTTAATAATTTGCTTTGTTAAATTAAATTATGATAATGCTCATTCTGTGTTTGAAAAGTTTTTAGTACCCATGTCATCATGTAACTAAAATAATAACATGTATTTTACCAGAATAAGAGGTTTACTTTGATATTCCTCACCTTTTCAAAAGCATAAAACCAAAGAAGACTGTATTTATAATTGATTTATGAATTTTATTATAATAATTATTTTATCAATGTTGTATTTGAAGTGCCTCTGTACAAATGTTATTTCCAGATATATAAATAAAGGTTATTATTATTGTTTGTATGCCTGAGTCAATATGAAGCACTCATTATTGGGAGTGTCCGTGACATGGCCCAATCAATTCTGCTACCCACCTCGCAAGAGGATACGAGTGAGTGAGAATTATTGGCTTAATTGTGAATGTGGGCTTCTCATTAACATTAGTTATATGTTGGGAGTTCTGTGTGGTTGCACAACATAGTTGTCTGAACATGGAAATGATCCTGGTGTGGATGTGTCGTTGGTTTACAGGTTGGTGGTGGAGATCAGATGGGAAATATTGTTGCCGGACATGAATTCATCAGTCGCGTGACCAAGAAAGATGTATTTGGTTTGTGTTTTGGGGTTTTATTGTGATGTATTTTAGAACAGACCTCAGCTGTTGACAACTTTAATATTGCTTACCGACTTTGAGATTAACTAACCATTTAGTTTCAGTGCACCCTTGAACCTTTGTTTCCAAGGATTTAGGCACATAAAAGTCTTCTTCTTATTATTATTAGTGCGCATAGTCATACATCAAATTTTTAACTTTGAGAAAGACTGCAATTTATAAGAAATAGTTTGTAAGTTTTCCACCTCTTCATCATTCATCAAATGTAAATGCCCAGGATATTTTATACATAATTTTTAATAGCTCTATAACATGTTGTTCCAGTTGAATTGTGTGTGTGTAATCACTGTAATGAAACAGAAAGTCTTTAAATATATATATATATATATATATCTGCCAATAGAATGTAAAATAAAAATTATTACTGGTACACGTATATAATAATAACAACAAATTATGCACATGTATATTAAAATACAGTGTAGATTTGAACCCTGATCCTCTTATTTGAGTGTCTGACATTCAACTGCTGCACCCTACAATAGTACTGTGAGAATGGACATGGAACTTGCATGGCTGTCTGTGTCTTAAATGTAGTTCTTCATTATATATATATATATATGTATATATATATATATACGTATATATATGTATATATATATATATATTGTTTATTTATTTATTATTTTAATAAATTTATTAGTTTGATTAATGAATGAATTAATTTATTATATATAAAAATATGTAGCTTTGTGTTTTTTAATTTTAGGTATTTACATAGACACAATATTTTACTGTATACAAAAATAATCTTTTTACACATTAGTAGTTTTAATGTGTATTATTTTATTTATAATGTATACACCATTGTACAGTGCCCCAAAACAATTATTTGGATGGAGCACTATGTAAGAAATTTATCATTATTATTATTCCAGGACTGACGGTTCCACTGATCAAGAGCACATCAGGAGACAAATTGGGGAAGACAGCAGGAAATGCTGTGTGGTTGAACAGTGACAAAACGTCCCCGTTTGAACTCTATCAGGTAAAGACATTATATAGAAATAATGAAATTTTTTACTTTTAGTCTGCTGAACGGTTTATTGACAGTAATTGAGTGTTTTCTGCATTGCGTTTATATATATTGACTTATACTCTTTCAGGATAACATATCCAAATTTACCTTTATGTCAAGGTAATCCTAGTGTTTTGTTTGTTCTGTTGTAGTTCTACCTAAATCTGCCAGATGCCGACATGGAGAGATTCCTGAAGATATTTACTTTTCTCTCTGATGAAGATGTTGCAAGAATCATCAAAGATCACAAGGTCTGTGTGTCTCATGATTGAAGCATACTCTGATTTATATATTACAGATACACATTTTTTGTTTAAAGAAATAACGTGATTTACAGGGATACCAGTATTCATACGGATGCATATATTATAAGTGTTAATCTGTTTTGTAGAACAAACCTGAATTGCGGAAAGCGCAGAAGAAGTTAGCAGAAAACGTCACACTGCTTATACATGGAGGTGAGCTAGGAATAGAACGAATGTTAACTAAAGCAAGTGGCATGATGACTTGTTTTTGTACCTTTTTAAAACGTATGATTATAAAGGGAGAAAACCCATGTGTGATCATACTTTATTGTAGTAGTTATGTCAATGTCAGAATTGTGTGTTTGCATTTTTTTAGAAACATTGATTGATGTGTTTGTATATGTGTGTGTACGTATGATGTACGTATGTGCTTATCATCTTTATTCAGACTCAATATCCACAACACATATGTGACAGTATGGGTCATTGATGTTACATAATGAGACACAGAATCACAGCATAAGATTCTGCATGAGTTAAGTCCTGTGTATATGTGTTTGTTTCTATTTACACATTTGTAAATTACATATGTTGCTTGGCAGAAGATGGCCTGCAGTCGGCTGTTAGATGTACAGAAGCTCTCTTCCATGGATCAGCCGAGTCCCTGGCCAGGCTCAGCATGCAGGACATGACAGACCTATTCCGAAGTGCACCGACCAAGGAACTCTTCCTAGAGCCAGGGACCACAGTGTTTGACACGGTTATGAAGGCTGGCTGCTTCAACAGAGAAGGTAATTAGTTGAACTTGATGTAAGTAATGCTGCAATAAAACTGTGCTGTAAGGTGAACCAAGTCTTGTGTTAGTCATTGTAGCCAAACATACACAGAAATAACGCATTACAGTATAATCATTAGCCAAGGTAGATGGTCAGACTATAACTACATTGTCAGTAGCACAGTAAGTCCTGAATTTATTTACCTATACATGTAACAATAGTGGATATCTGAATCTGTTAATTGGGTGTCCTTTTTTTGTTATCATGAAATTAAAGATATTCTGCCATGTTAGGAAGATATGTTCACGAAAAATAGTGGAGCTATAAATATGATGTTGATTTGTGTGTACAGTACATGCTATGTAATGGCTGCCCGCAGTGGATGCAGAGAGGGTGATCAAAGCTGGGGGTGTGTACATCAACCACCGACGGGTGACGGAGGCAGACTATGTACTGATCCCTGGAGAGCACATCCTACCAAACAATGTCACACTCGTTAGAGTTGGTAAGTGTGTCATGCACTACCAGTAATTTCTAACATATTTATGTAAACAGATGCTCTTACAGAATAATATAACACTTAATTTGTATGTGTTAATGTCTAGTAGAGTATATGACACAACAGATACACATTATTTGTTGCCTTTTATGATGTAACTTCTCATAAAACGATCTCTTCGTTTATTCATGACTTCATGACAATTTTGTTAATAATGTTGATACCATACAGTTTTACATGTAATTGTATTTTATTTTGCTGATGCCAAGACATGCAATTATGTGTTTATAACACATACATTGCTGGATAACTGGTTTAGTTCATATAGTTTAATGTTATTTGCATAAATTATAAAATTTAATGTTGTAGATTTTTCAGTCCTCCGACACTGTTGAGTTGTATATTGTTGTATATTGTCCTGAACTTCTGAAGTACATACCTTGACTATCACCTGTCAATGTTTCATTGTTCTTTTTTTTCAGGTAAACGAAACAACTACATAGTGAAGTGGTTGGGTGCATAGCAAGTTCACATCCAACTGACATATCCAGTTGATATATCCATTTGCAACACTTGACGTTAGTTGCATCAGTGACTCACAGTGTATGACTTGTGCACTTGCATCTACAAGTGCGTGTATAGGCCTATGTGTATTAAATAATAAGTATGAACACTAATGAGTTTTTGTCTTCCTTGTTCCATATGGCACCAGCCAGTATAGTAATATAGATTATCCCAATTTTGAAAGTCTGATAAGACAGAACATGTACTTTAGTCTGGCAGCTAAATCCTGACATACATAGTACCACCTTTATGTGGACGGGGGAGTTTCTGGAGTATGTTAACACTTGGGACACATACAGAAAATGATTAAGAAAATATTAAGAAAGAGAGCATTGAAAACAGAAGAGCGTGGTAGAAGGAGAAGAGAAAGATCAACATTAAGTTGGAGGAATAGTGCCAAGAGAGGTCTTGAATGGGCAACAGTAGATAGTGAGAGGGAAACGATCGCCATTGTTGGAGACGACTTGTCGAGAGGGTGAATAAATTAAGGGAAACGATCGCCATTGTTGGAGATGACTTGTCGAGAGGGTGAACAAATTAAGTAATGTGACCCCACCACCCGCACGGACCAGGGGGGAGACGAAGAAGTAAAGATTGAGTGTAACCATCTCGTGTATCAGCAAGGGACTGGGAATTACAAATAAGTAAAGGTACCCGCTCTAACCAAGCCACTACATTGAACATTGAAAAACCTTTATTGTCCATTAAATGTTTCATATAAAATGGAAATTTTCCTTTGGGCTCACATTGTTAAGGTATAAACAAGACAAATGATTAATATATGAGAGACAGTTAAACATATAACACATGTTTGTAAGTATTGTACATCATTGTTATCACATCAATTCAATTTCAAAACACGCACGCACGCACGCACGCACGCACGCACGCACGCACGCACGCACGCACGCACGCACGCACGCACGCACGCACGCACTCAAGCATACGATTGCTCAGGCCCTTGAATTGTGTTGCCCGCCTGGTTAACCATCCGAGCCAACCTTGCTTTGTTCTTGGCAGACAAATTGCCATACCATGACACATTAGGTTAAAAGAAAGCACACTTTCAATCAAAGATTTGTACACCAACTTCAGAACCTCTGCGCTGACATTAAAACTCCTTAATTTCCGGGGCAAAAACAGACGTTGTGCTTTTTTGTATATGACATTGTGGTTTACATTGTCAGTGAAGATAAGGTTTTCATCAACAACAGTACCAAGATACTTGAAAGTGGGTACTGTTTCCATAGATCACGAAGATGATACGCTTGGTACAAACGTGTTTTCCATCCAGAAGTGTTAAGTCTGATCGTAATCCATAAGCAGTATAATACTCAATTGTAATAACATTTCAGGTACATTGTACAATATGTGGTCTTAAACAAATCTTAATAAACTGGTAACATTTGCGTACACAATTTAACAAGATTGCCATCCAATGCAAAGGCCCAGATGACAAGTGGACAAGGAATCCATTTGGCTTATCGAGTGTCCAACATTTTTAATGTATGTGTAATCCGCCCTCCTGAGATATGTCAACCTTGTTTTTAAACATATTCACACTGCTAGCAGTTACACAATCTGTAGATAATTTGTTCCATTCATTGATTGTCCTCTGTGAGAACGAGTACTTCTTGATATCCATTCTACACTAATCCTTTACTAATGTTACCACATGTACTCTAGTTCTATTATCTTTCTTAAGTGAACAAAATCTATAAATATTTTCATACCCTTTCAATATCTTATCTCACCTCTGTATTCTTTCAAGCCTATCTATATCCTTCTTACGATATGGTATCCAAGCTTGTATACAGTTCTCTAAATGAGGCGTAACCATTGCTTTATACAGAGGTATAATTAGCTTTTTTCCTTCAATGTTATATGTCTCTTAATCAACCCAAGAATTTGATTACCCTTTGAAGCTGCAATACCATATCAGCACTTATTGTAACTTTTAAGTCCTTTTCTTTTACAGTAGTACCTAAAACAGTGTCTCACATTTTAATGTTTACATCCAAGTTCCCATGTCCGGTATGTAGGCATTTACATTTGATTTATACAGAGGTATAATTAGCTTTTTTCCTTCAATGTTATATTTCTCTTAATCAACCCAAGAATTTGATTACCCTTTGAAGCTGCAATACCATATCAGCACTTATTGTAACGTTTAAGTCCTTTTCTTTTACAGCAGTACCTAAAACAGTGTCTCACATTTTAATGTTTACATCCAAGTTCCCATGTCCGGTATGTAGGCATTTACATTTCCCCAAATTGAACAACATCTGCCATTTCTCAGATCATTTAACTAATTTGTCTAGATCGTTTTGTAAATGATGTTTAACACCATCATTGTTAATCTTTCTAAACACTTTTGTGTCATCCGCAAATTTCAGATCGTTGCTTGTTAAATTATAGTCCAAGTCTTTGATAAATATTACGAATTGTTTAGCTTCAAGTTTAAACAATGGTTGCTACCAAAAATATTTTTTGTGCTTCTCATGCCACTGTCGACTGCTGCTGATAGTTCATCAGCAAACACTGCTGCCCCCTTTCCACTTAGATGAAGCCCATCCCTCATGTACATATCAGCCCTCCCAACAAAACATCCCCACAAATTCAACTTCCTCTTCCATACATAGCTGTTGAACTAACGTATTAATTGCCATCTTCTGGCAATTTCGACATCACTGTCCCCTGGTTCCCATTACCGGTAGAATCCATAACAGAATGACCTGCTCAACCCGTGTCTGCTCAGCTCTTCTAACTAACTGCCTGTATTTACTAACTATGGCAGTTGTACCCTTTCTCTCTGCATTGTTAGTCCCTACGTGTACTAAAATAGAACCTCCCTTGCGATTTTCCGCCCTCTCTGTGATAGCCGCTATTTTTACCCCTGGAATACAAACCACCACGTCGTCCCCTTGTTTAGCGCTCTGTCAGTCTTCATAACTATCGAATCCCCCACAAACACCCTCGCTCTCCTCACCACTCCCTCTATTACTACCACAGAGTAGTTCTTATGTCGGATCCTTTCCGTCACATTTTGTCCCGCAGACGTGTCACCAGGCAGCGTGTTGTCCATCTGCCTCTCGCCCATCAATAAGTCACCTTTCCATCCCTTCTCCTGGCTATATTTCGCTCCTGGTGCCTTCGTTCCCGTCTCCTCCCCTTCCACCTCCTTCGCTCCTGTCTCCTTCGCCCCCGTCTCCTTCGCTCCCGTTTCCTTCCCTCCCGTCTCCTTCGCTCCCATCTTCTTCCCTCCCGTTTCCTTCCGCCCCGCCTTCTAACGTCCAGGCTCTTCCGTCCTGCTGCTCCATCCCCACCTCTAGTCCTTTCGTCTTCGCACAGCCCCTACACTCAAAACTAAAACTTTCTGCCTGAACCTTAGTCCAGGACTTCTCACACTCGGACTTAACGAAGTCTACCCAGTTGCCTGCATACTAAATTCCAGCTGGTCTATTTGATAACGTTCATTTATTATTTTAACCCGTCCTTATGCGTTGTGGTTGTTCCATAACACATGCATTACTATCCCGCAAGGTGGAACTTATGCATGGCTGACCCTCTTACGTTTAATTGAATGCCACGATTTCACATATGCGTATAAAGTTAACATGACTATCAAAACGTGCCATTCACAAAGACGACATCTGGTTTTTGACTACACACACCAGGGGCGTAATTAGGCATCATATATTCACGTGGAAGCACAAATCTGAGAGGGGGGTCTGGATGTCCATTTTTTGGTAAAACAAACTAATCATTGGCAATCTGGTATATCTTGAAGTCAAAATAAAACTTTTAAAAAAATGCTTCTCTGGCCATGGAGAAAAACATAACCCACTTACTCGACACCCATCCCTGGTAAAATGTGGATGTGAACCTTCAGTATATCATATATGTTTAACAGAGATGTGCTAGTATTTTGCAGTTAATAAAGAATGTTTACAGGCTTTATTAACCCGCTTACTATGCAACAGCTCTATTAATTATAACAGTTAGTGAAGCATTATCGCAATACATGTATATGTACTACAATATCAATCAAAATCATTGGAAAATGTGTAGGTACTGTTTATGATGACCATATGTACTAAGAATCAACCCTGATAATTATATTATTAGACAAACGCAAGTCATGTTAACTAATACTATATGCATATGCCAAGAAGACATTACTATGTAGGCAATGAAAATAAATCGAAGACAATAAGTAACGTCGGGTGAGTAACGTAAAGGTGACAGAAATAGCGTCCGCTCACCCGAACCTGCCGTCCCCATCTTCTTACAGGGCAATGACAACAGCAGTGCGTGCAGATTTGAATGTGTACAGAGCGTTCACACGACTGGACCATATCTATTATCTCACAGAGCGATTGCAGAATAGTTATGTTGTTCATACCAGATTGCGCATCATCGTCTAAATCGATCTCAGCCTGAAAGACATGCAACGTATGGGTTGAGTAGTTGAAGGAGAAGGCGATCTGCTGGACTGTATCCACTATACTTCTAGTGGCTCTTTGCTGGCATGCACAATAGTTAAGTTAGCATTGCATCTATGCAGTGACTAATTCTTGCTTGCACTCCACGGTGGATGCCAACCAGATTAGGGATGAACCATTACATTTCTGGGGAAGGTTCGATTAAAAAAAAAAAATGGGTTTGCCATATTGATGTGAAAGCACATGCGTACGTGCGTACGGCTATCTACGCGCATGCACGCTGTCAGAATGTGTTAAAGCTATCACAACGGCGCCCAGGCGTCTTAAACTAGGCCAAAAAAAAATACATTAGGGGTACCTAAATGTTACAAACTGTCACCCATGCCACGATTTATATATGACCTTTACCGGTCACAACCAGCCCGGATGACACTTTCTATTGTGATTTTTACTGTTTAATGAGCTATTTAGCAAATATGGTGTTAAGATTTTGCAATGTATACACAATCGGCTATAACTATACTAATTATAGAGCTACATAACTAAATGTGGTATCAAAATATCTGGAATAAGGAGGACTGTGTCATAAATAAATAATTGTATCAATATTATAGTAATAATCGACAAAGAAACATAAAACGTACCAAAATATATCAATATTTTATTTTGGTTTCTGGACCAAGGGTGTACAATAGTTCCTATAACTTCTTAGGTACATGGTATGTGTCAAATATGTTTATCACAAAATAATGCCAGTTCGTTTCCAAACAAAACGACACCAACTGGTTCGGTAAACAATGGAAAATTACTGATTATTATGCACAAATCAATGTTACCTCCCATAGTTTCAAGATTGTCACTACAGTCATTGGGAGGCATATCTTAATTAAACCCCAATTAACAATACTGATATTAAAACATCATTACACGTTAATAAAAACTTATATTATTACACATGGTATTCTTATCCACCTGTCAGTTAAATCCCACCCTTTCTCCACACCGGAAAGGGGCTCGGATTATTCAATGTTCTGCTGCATAAAATAGCTTCCACCCCCGCCCAATCATTGCGTTTGAGGGCGGATAATTCATTATCTGTGCAGATAGACATTAGAAGGACACGTGTAACTGACAATTAGAAGGACACGTGTAACTGACAATTAATCTGATTCTTTATCGTCCATCGTAGCAAATAGGTTCCGGCAGATATCATCGTTGCATGAACATGCACCTGTGCACTTTAGCTTCTTGGATTTGCAGGTGCATTTTGCAATTGCACAGTTTTTGCATTTGCAATACACAATATCTGAGAATTCCTGAGGTAAGGGGTCCTCTACCATCAGCTGTGGGTTAAGTTGTCCACTGGTGGGATCCTTGTACCAGCCATTATTGATGGGTGAAACGTGGTCAGGGGACGTGTTATCTGCCAAATACCAAACACGGTTATGGTAGTGGGCATGTTGGATGTGTTTGGAAAGACAACTTTGGGTAGGCGGAAGCTTTTCTATTTTTTTTTGTATCTTTCTGAAATAATCTGTAACGCACTTCGTTGATGGCTGCATCGTTAGTGCATGATGAATAGACTCTGCACATTAATTCCTTTGCTTGTTTCCCTGTGGCTTCAGAAAGAGCTCCGCGTCCAAGATGATGCAATAGAACTACATGCTTCTGGAATGTTTTCTATGTTGATTTTGTTTTGCCGTGTCCACTCAGCTGACTGATAGTGTCACATCCTGTTAATGCATGATATGCTGGGATGTTCCTTCGGAGAATAGGATGTCATGAACAGCAATGAAGCATCGCTATTTTGCTGTTCCTGTTTCGACTCAGTGGTGCTGCAAAGTGAATCACAAGTACCAATACATCAGTGTCTATACTCGCGATGATAATACGTTCAAACCCTGTGCGGACGTATTTGTGATTGGTAGGTAGCCTACGGATGTTACTTGCTGCTTGTTTGTTATCGTGAGTTGATTAAAGCCTGTCCAAGCAGGTACTGACTGGTCAGGAGTGCGGTTGTGACTTGTGAGTAGCCAACACAAGTCTTTGATGTTTGCTGTCGTGGTCAAGGTTGGATCTGGTTCGTAGCTTTCCAGGTCAACATCAACAACAAATCTAGGTATTGGACGAGCAATGGCTTCGGGTGCATGATTCAACTGCTGTAACTCCTCCGGTATTTTGAGGAAGCCTCCTTTTTCGAGAGGTAATTGTTGTTCACTTTGACCTGTTGAATGCAACCATCTGGGTGACATGGGATGTCCCTTTACCATCGAAAATTTCCTCTGTGCTATCGATGTTGTCTGCTGCAAATTGGAAAAATTTGCCTTCAAGAAGATGAACGGGAACTTGAAAATTACCATTTTTAATTAATTTGTCCAATGTTTTCTTTGCCAGAGTTGTGTCAACACGCTGTACTTGACTGTATCTGATGGAATGCCCAGCATTGTAAAAAAAACGGTTCACAAGAGTCCTTGATCAGGTTGCTTAGTGGATACTCATTCCGAAGCCAACATGTTTGGGGATAAGGGTTTTACCATTTGAGATAGCATGCACAGTGTCTTGGCCAAAACTACGGGATAGCCTTCTGGTGGCGTCATCAGCATCTTCACCAGTTTGTTCCGACAAACAGGTGTGCAAACCTTGTTCTGACACTACGTCTTCCAGTTCGTCTTTTGTCTCATTCAAAGTTTGTACTACTACTTTCGCTGGAACTACCTGGAATAATAGTTGTATTTCATGTGGACCTAGCTATGGTTCATGTGGACCTAGCTGTGGCACAAACTCGATTTCCCCTGGAGCAGCCTTTGCAACTTATCGTTAAATCGTGTCCTGTGCTGCTTGTAACTGCCAGCATCAACTTTGACAACAGCCCAACAGACCTTTCCCAAACATCCAATAAGCTTTATATTTCACATTTAGTTACTCCTATGGAAACTTCGTGTGCAACTTTATGCATGCATATATCTTTAAGGTCAGAGCCTCTACGAGTCTTTTTCTCACAATCAGCTTTCCTCGTGAACTGGATGTAACACTTGAGGTGGTACCTGGCATCAGAAACTACCACATCACTCACCACGGCTAACCTACACCTCATAATACAGTCATGTTTCGTTGCATTGATGGCTCTATCAGAAACATTCCTAGTTGCGACAACTCTGGTTTTTTTTCGGAAGAAACCGATTGACAAAAAATGCATACGTCCGAATCTAATGTGTCCATGTTGCTTCGCAAGGTCTGATTCTTTGAGCTTGTTGACGCTTCCTCATCAGCACAAGGTGATTTTTTTAGCCTCAACGTTTTTCTTCGGTCTGCCCAGATGCAATGAACTTGTGAATGTAACATAGCAGTTTTTATGGTGGTTTGCACTTCCTGGCCGCGTTGCCGAATCGCCGATGGTAGTAGCAGATGTCGGTCGCTATCGGTCGCGCGTTTCGTTGAGTGCGGTTGTTTGAAGTTGGTGGAGAGCGGTTATCTGCAGCAGACACCACGGATGCCTGTCCTCTTGCTTGCCACAGCGCATCGGCGGTCTTCGCGAGGGCTCGTGGGTCGTCGAAGCTGGCTGTTGTTAGTTGCATTCGCACGTCCTCTGGCATCGACTTCAGGAACAGGCTTTCGAAAAGCAGGCACGGTCTATGCCCACCGAGTAAGCCGAGCATCTCGTCCATCAGTTGAGATGGGCGCATGTCACCGAGACTGTGCGCGCCAAATTCGAGCAGACGATCCGCTCGCTGCCTCGGCGACAGGCCGAAAACATCCGTTAGGCGTCGCCTGAGGTTGTCGTATTTGCCATGCTGTGGTGGATCTTCCAGTACATCAATTACGCGCAGTGCAGTGGTTTGATCGAGTGCGGCGACCACGTAGTGATATTTCGTCACGTCCGATGTGATATTTTTCAGCGCGAACTGGGCCTCCGCCTGTTGTAACCACACCCGGGGTTGGTCGATCCAAAAGACCGGCAGTTTCAATGCGACTGCGTTCGAGTCCGGCATTTCCATTGTGCTAGCCGTGCGCTAGCTGTGCAGTAGAGCGTGACCGGCGCGTTAAGCGCTGGTCTTCGGCTATTCAATGAATGTTCGGCAAAATGCGAATAACGTGTCCATTTTCGTATCAAAGTTCGGTTTCTCGGCTTGTGTGCGTGCTGCTTACCAAGAATCCGTCTTGGTACTCAGGGTCACCAATGTAGCGACACAAGAAGTCACGTTAAAACAACTTTATTGATAGAGCGAAATGGCACGTGTGTCGATCGTTTGTAGCCGGAAATGCGAGAGTCACTAAGGGGTGCTATCATAAGTAGCCGACCGCTACAATATACCATTTCATTTCAACCATGGCTTGCTGTACTCCGTCCAGGCCATTGGCGCTAGGTTTTTGAGTGGAATCTTTAGAAGATTCCTACTGTCAAAGAAGGCATAGGCTCCAGTCGGTAGTTGTGTCGCTGCTCCCCTTCCTCAGCTGTATGTGGCAACTTTTGCATTATGGAGTGGTATTTACATATATAATGGTTTTTGTTTCAAATTGTATAACAATGTTACAGCATTTATCATGTTAATACAGCTTTGGCAATAACAAACCCCGATTTTCGTCCAGGTGGGTTCTGTAGATGCGATTTGTTTCTTAATGTGTTTGGAAACACAGTATAATGTTCACATTTTATGAAAGGTTACATTAACTTATAATATAGTTATTGTATGCCCTGTGAAAATAACATCAAAGTACGCTAAAAGCACATTTAATCGTACCGTCAGAGGCGCAATTGAAACGCCAGTAGATAAGGTGTCTCGCAGAATGTGTGTCCATCTATTAATCTTTTAGGGTCGACAATCCACAACTACAGATACCACAGCCTCTTCTATCTTATTTCATTGGTTTAATTTCGTGGAATATAAAGCTTTTATATGACATATATGTGAACGTTGGAAATACATTCGATATCTTGTACATACACTGGAGAAACGTAGATGCTTACTTCTGAAACGGGCCCTGGTTACATCTACATTTACACTCACACCATTGTTTGTGATACTGGGTACACCACACAATTAGCTTTATTTCATAGGATTATGAAACTGACGTTGTATTTTGGGTTGTCACGGAGTGTTATTACATTATTTACCGAATCAGTGGTGTTGTTGTGTTTGGAAATGAACTGGCGTTATTTTGTGATAAAAATAATTTGCATGTATTATGTACGTAAGAAGTTATAGGAACTATTGTACACCTTTGGTCCAGAAAACAAAATACAATGTTGATATATTTTAGTACGTTTTATGTTTTTTACGAATATTGCCATAATATTGATAACATTATTCACCCATGACATAGTCCTCCTGATTCCAAATATTTTGATACCACGTGTAGTTATGTAGCTCCACAATTAGTAGAGTTACAGCCGATTATGTATACATTGCAAAATCGCGTCAAAATCTAAACACCATCGTCACTAAATAACTCACTACACAGTAAAAAATCTCAATAGAAAGTGTGGTCCGGGCTGATTGTGACCGGTAAAGGTTATAGATAAACCCTAGCCTAGATGACAGCTTGTATCATTTAAGTACCCCTAACGTTCTAGAGCCATTTGAGATTATTTGCCTAGTCTATTTAGAACGGGCACGACCTATCAGCAGCCCGCGCTCTCCATCTTGTAGCTACGGCTTCGAGTCTATGAATATGCGAGCGTTTTCTCGGAAATTGGGTCACTTCGAAAAAATGCGGACGGCGCCCAAGAGGAAGAGTAGCGTAGAATTAGCGGGATGGTACGATGATAGCGGGGGACATAATTATATCGTGATGTGACGTGTAGCCTTTCCGTCGTACCGGTGATCATGTTAGGAGGAGCCTATCAATGCAGGAAGAACACGTCTGAAGCGAAATAGCTGCAAGAACAAAAAGACGGACATAAAGGTACGCTGCATGTGTACAACCACGACAGACCGTTAGCAATGTAGGGACCGTCGTTTAGGGCAGATGTTCCGGCCTGTTACTGTTGACTGATCATAATCAGTTAGGCCCTAGTTGGTTTTAACGGGAGCCGGTGGCCCTGCCTTGCTTACCTACATGGGTGGGTAGCTATAGGTTACTTTGTCGTATGCACCACAGTCAGTTAATTAGCTATGCCCATGGCAACCGTTTGCACATTTTTATTATGCTAATTGTTTGGTGCGGGCGTTGCATCGCGTAATGATTGGCAGTTATAGAGACTGGGGGCGTGATCAATACACTGCTTGGCGTGTACGGAGCGGTAGGCCTAACTCCGTCATTCGATACGCAGCGGACCCGGATTGTGTCTGTAGAGGCCAGTTGTTCGCCACCCGAGCGCAAACATCACCAATGTGTCAAATACTATAAAGCGCGACCCAATTCCAAAGGAGAGTTTCAAGTAGACTTGGGTTGGTTGAGGGGCTCAGCTAGATGCCCTACGCTTGGAGCAAACCTCAACATTAGCGCAGATTGTTTTTTTTTATAGGCAGAGCGTAGTCTCGAAGAGACGATGTTGATTGTACCATTGTAATATTATGTCAATGAACATTTCAAATTACAAATCTATTTTGTTATATATTTTATGAAATGGTTGCAGCCCTGAGAAATTGAAGTGTGAAAAAAAACAGTTTTAAAATAGGCAAGGGAGGCCACTTTTAGGTAAATTATATTTAAAGACATGAAATTTAACAAATGTTTAAGATTATACCCCTATGATTTTGTAAACTTGGATGATGGTTGGGTCATTGCATCGGACTGTGTCAAATCGACAATCTGTATGACTTCAGTATGTTATTGTACATACCTAAAACGTTGTGTTTACATATTCAAATAATTTTATATGACGTATTCCGAACCGCGCCTAAGTTCCCTACACGCACCTTCAGACCACTTAAATTAAATGACGCCACCACCCCGGGAAACTGCCGTGTGCTTTGAATGCGTCAGGCACTTTGCTGACTACAACATACCCAGGTAACACGTTTACGTAGTCAATACATAATAACTAACCTGTAGTGGTTTCGTTGGTATTACTTAATTGTTTTACAACAACGTAAAATCGTGGACTACCAGAAACATATTTACTACGTAATGAAATTATATAGTGGAATTACCATCATACAACCGTTCCACTGCTATCTAATTACATTTCTACTACCTTTCCATAATCTATCCTCTACCTTTCTACAACCTTTCCATGACCTTTCTTCAACCCTTCCATAACCTTTCTACCTTTCGACAACCTTTCCATTACCCTTCACTACATTTCTACTACCTTTCCGTGCCCTGTCCACCACCTTTCTACTATCATTTCGCAACCTTTCCACAACCTTTCCACAACCTGTCCGCTGCTTTCCTACAACAACCTCTTAAAAGCCTGTCTAGAAACATGTAAGACATAAGAAGCACTGGACATTGAATTTGGGATACATTTATTTCAACAAAGACCGCTGACCGTTCATTTGGCGATCAGCTAATTCACACTGGCATAGCATCGATCAGTAATTGACACCGGCATAGCATCCATTAAGCATCGCCGGGCAGACGAATACATGCATCACAGTCAACGATGTCACAGTCTCATCAACAAACCACATGTTGTCATCAGAGAAAGCTTCATCACTGTCAAAAGATGATAACAATCTTTGATCTAGACATTTATCCTTATCTTTAGTACATGCGTTTAAAGACTGGATTGTAGTAAATAGAGTTGTATCGTCTGCATACATTACATATTTAAATGTCTTACTTGACTTTGGTAAATCGTTTATGTATATTACAAAAATAAATGGGCCTATTATGGAGCCTTGTGGCACACCTGTAGTAATAGGCAGAGTTTCAGAAATGTTATTGTTGTATGTAACATATTGTTTTCTATTTTTAAAGTAGCTTTCCATTAGTTCTAGAACGTTGTCACATATTCCATACATGTGTAATTTGTTTAATACAATTTTGTGTTCTAAGGTGTCAAATGCTTTTGATAGATCTAAAAAATATTGATAGATGTTTCATTTGAATCCAGCGCGGTTATAGTTCTGTCAATTACTTCCATGATGGCATATTCTGTTGAGTAACAAGATTTGAAGCCGTAATGGTTAGCATTGAAAAGTGAATGTTCTGTAAAAAATTAATATATCTGATATCATCGTCATCATTTTTAAAGATAGGAATGACTTTCGCAATTTTCAACCTGTCTGGGAAGATTCCAGTATTAAATATTTGGTTATGAAATAATGTTAAGTGTTTAATTAATATGAGTTTTAAATATTTTAATTGGATCAATGCAATACCGTCATGACCACTACTGTTTTTTGCAGGGAATTTGTAAATTATTTTGATTAATGATTGTTCATTTATTTCGTGGAATTGAAAAAAACAGTTCAGAATTTCCTGTCAGATAGAAACTATGATTTTTGTTACTTGTGTGTTTGATTTTGTTGGCGAGGTGTTGTCCTATGTTTGTAAAGAATAAATTTTATTTATTAGCAATTTCTACAGTGTCAGTTATTTTGCAGTCTCCGTCTCTAAAACATATAGGTAATGATCTAATTTTTTTTTGGTTGGATCTTTGTAAAATTTCATTTATAGTTTTCCAAGTTTTTCTTGTGTCATTTTTATATTTGTTAAACAATTGTTCATAATATATAAATTTGGCTGCTCTGATACTTCTTTTTACAATTATAGGCTTTTAAGTTTATCTTTTTATTGATGTGGGATTTGTCAACTTGATCTGCTTATGTAAGTTGTCTCTGTATTTAATAGATTTAAGTATGCCATTTGTTATCCACAATGAGTTTTTGTGTTTATATTTGTTAAATGTGACTAATTTATATGGCATATGTTTAACATTTGCATTTTCTAGTAAATCCATGAGTATGTTGTAATTACTATTTGGATCAGACAAATGATTTTTATATAATTTCCCCATAACATTTGAATTAATTATTTCATTTGAAAAATTTTACATAGCTTTTTCATTTTGTAAATGTATGTTGACTAATTTAGGGGGACATTTTTTAGTTGGAACAGTTTCGATAAATAAAAAATATGGTTGGTGGCCTGAAAATTGTTTGATTAAAGTACCTGCTGTTGATTGTAGCATTATTTGGCTTAGTTTAAAAAAAAATGTGTCAATTAATGTGCCAGAAAATCTGGTTGGGAATGTTATTTTAGGAAAGAAACTAAATCCTGTTAAGGTGTCATAAAACTCACTAGAATATTCTTTATCATTAATTTTAAGCAAAGCAAATTTATACTGAAATCTCATCTCCGGCAATAATAACTTTTGCAATAAAGTTTTAATAATATTAATGAAAATTCTTCAATAAATTGTTTCTAGTTAACGTTTAGGTCTCGAGGTGGTCTGTATATATTACCAACTATTAAACGCACAGCATCTTTTCACGGGCCGCACTCGTCTTATATAGGGGAAGGTAGTGTTAGTTGAGTAATGTTTCATTCTTTTTTATATCTAGGGCACACTCATATTCCTATGTCAGAATTGTTTTTACTCACACAAACTATGATTACTAGTAGATCATTTTATACCAAGATATATATCTTGTATCCATAGATAATTATATGTATTTAATTTAAATAGGGTTGGTAAGCTGGCTCAACTAACACTTGTGTAGTGTAAGTTGGGTAAATGCTTTATTTGTATAATTTACGTAGGCCTTGTACTCAAATTTCATTACAACTCAGCCAACACATCTAACCAATGGGTACAACACGTCTCTGACTAGTTTAATTAATAAGTTGGCATACTTAATTAATATAGACTTATAAGGCCAATCGCAACCAGAGCAACCAACTAAATATATATATATATATATATATTTACGCAGCCACTAAATAGCAAACAATTAATTTGCCATATTGATGTGGAAGCTCGTGCATACGGCTATCTATGCACCTGGACATGCTATGAAATAATAATAATTAGATCCGTTTTTTATGTAAGATTCATCTTAACATTTTGCTGTTGTCGATCACATAAGCGTAATGCGTTTAGAAAGGACTCATGCTATCGGCAGCCCCCCTCTCGATCTACTGGTTACGGTACGGAGCGTACGCGTCTGCCTTCTCGGAAATTAGGTCACGTCGAAAACGACAGACGGTGCACAAGGTCGAAAAATAGTTGTGTAGAATCAGTGACAGCGGACCTTTATATAGATGGCCGTGCTTGCTGCATTAACTGGGGCCTCTCAACACACGAGGCTGTGCGTTCATTCGTCGTCTACACGGAAATAGCTGCGTCGGAGGAAACATAGGCACAGGCCTGTGGCGGTAGGTCGATCTAGATTCAGTTCGTATTAGTGTCCTGTTGTTTGATCATGTCATGGTTTCATTGAGGCCACTTCCAAGGTGCGTGCTCTCCTCCGTGGTTCTTATAACGCCCTTCGGGGTTCTACCAACACCACTAAAGGAATAGTAAAGCATAATATTACTATACCACTCGGAACAGATTTAGGACCTTCCCATGTATAACATAATAGTTAGGCCTCATTTAGAATACTGCATACATGTTTGGAGACCGTATCGTAAGAAGAACATTATGTAAGCTAGACATAATATAAAGGAAAGCTGATTACATAATTGAAAGACCTTAGAAGAAGTAGCGTTAATAAAAGAATTATGCATATAAGAAAGTATTCATTCTCCCAATGAACAATACACGAATGGAACAAATAATTTATTCATTGTATAAAATAGCAGCATATCTTATAAGGGCGGGCTACATATAGATCTATACTTTGGACTCTAGACAAGTCAATGCCTTAATTATTTGTCTATTTCAGCCTGTTGTTGTTGCTTTGGTTGGCAATCTTCTAAAATGTGGTTAACATATGGTTAGTTTCACATTTTGTTGCAATTAACATAGCATTGTCTAATTTAAATGGCTTTGAACCACGAAGCACAAACTATTTAATGTGGCAGCTGGTGTTGGTTAACGCGTCACTGAGAGAACGAGGTGACACTGACTCGGTATAACCACACTCTCTACACGCTGGTGTGACTCATGCAGACGTATTCGTGTAGCCTGCTTTGTGTCCGCTGTGTGCACATAAACTACTGCTAGACTGCCATTCATGGTAGCCCATGCAGTTGTCCTCGACTACTCTGTTTACTGTGCCAGTTGTCTGTCACAGCTGATTAGCGTGACTCAGATGTTTAATACGCCTTTCTCTCGTCCCATTTAAAGGTAAAAAGGTAAAGGTATGTTCTTATATAGCGCGGTATCCAAACCGTAGGACCGCTCAAAGCGCTTTACACTTCACCCCCTGGCAGACCTGTTCATTCCAAGGCCATCTCAACTTCTCTGGGAAACATTCAGCCACACTGCAGTTGCGCGAAGACTATTCGTTCACATTTCCACCACTGTCTGTATCGCCAGGTACTCATTTATACAGCTGAGTGAACTGCGGCAACTGCGCGAAGACTATTCATTCACATTTCCACCACTGTCTGTATCGCCAGGTACTCATTTATACACCTGAGTGAACTGCGGCAACATGGGGTGATCATACTTGCCAACGGTTCGAAGCGACCGCAGTGGGAAACCGGGTTCTCTCGATTGAGAGTCCGGCTTTCTAACCGGTATGCCATCGCGCCCCACCAATGGATTTAATGGAAACAGGACTCAGTGGCCGACAGAAAATCGCGATTGCGATTATGACAGCAGGACACGCACGCACGCACGCACGCATGGGCTCGACCTCCATTCGACTACATTCTTGGAAAGCAATCGTTCGACTAGAATCAAGAGTTTCCAACATCTCCAGGCAGTTCTCAGAGCAGTACTGCTCAACGAATTTGTCCGGGATCACGGTGATCGTTTGAATGGGTGGAAGAGCCTTCGACAGACTAATGAGTTTAAGCCCGAAATTCTGGTGCTTGAGGCAGAGACACACAAGTCGTTCTGCAAAAAGAACCAGCCTAATGTTCTT
Source organism: Lamellibrachia columna (assembly GCA_963662155.1). Taxonomy (NCBI): domain Eukaryota; kingdom Metazoa; phylum Annelida; class Polychaeta; order Sabellida; family Siboglinidae; genus Lamellibrachia; species Lamellibrachia columna. The sequence continues at coordinate 55,056,347 of OY759266.1, forward strand.
GGGTCTCGACTTGCAGAAGAAAGCCAAACTTGTTGTATCTGTTGGGTGTTCCGACTTGAATTGTGTGTAGAGGTTATGTAGGTAGTCCTTCAGTACATACATCTGCCGTTTCTCGCGGACCACCTTTAAATTGTCCTTTTTTCCTGGCATGCATGTTGCGTTATCCACCCGTTTGAGGAACTCCTCAATTATTTTCCTTTTCCTCCTGCTCTCCATCAAACTCCTGCCGCTGGTGCGCGACTTTTTGGCGAACATTCCACGATATACTCCATGTTATTACAGTGCGATCTACCTATTATCGCACCGTGTAATGCAGAACACAGTATAGCGTAATGTCTTGCACTAGCAGGAACATTTTTGTAGTCATTATCGTGGTATGCATGTGTACTTCAGTTAGTGCTCAGAAAGTAGTGTCAGTTGAGTGAAACCATAGAATCTGTATTACGTTTACCTACCTTCGGCTTGGGAGCTATCGCATCAGCGCGTTGGAATTGTCGCTTGGTGTGGGTAATTCACGCGACACATCGCCGTCAGTTATACTGGCTCTAAATGCAATAGCGCGGTTCTGGTAGTTTATCTAAAGTTTGTTTTGCAATAACGTCTCTGAAAATTTGGTAGTTGCTGGGAACGAGTCCTACTTACATCCGAAATTATATTGTTACCTAAACAAATTAGCTCATCAACTTAGAGAAACAAGTACTTTCTTCAAACCATTGAAAACCATGGTTCTGGTCGTTTCAGCCCAAGATGCACTTCAAAATAATTGGACACTGTCGCAATTTTCCTGATTTCGTAACAAACCACATGCAATTGTTTTTCTCGCATATAGGCCTATGTATTTATATGCAGCACATATTACTCATTCTTATTTCAATAGCCCAATTTTATATAAACCTATAGGTCCCTTTATTGTTGGTTCTAGTCGTTTCAAAGTACCATGGTAGGAATTGTTTTCAAGCAATAACTATGAATCATGTGTACATGGAAATACATCAAGAGAAATGTATTTGTGAATAAAAATATCTATTTTCGGTTAGTGAAAACATTAAATATTTCGGGAAAGGCCACCTTCTCATTAGTTAGGCATATTCAGTGTCATATCTTAATCAAACGTCAACAGTGGATTGGTGCTTACCTTAACTGAATTGGAGTTCATTTTATGACGATGTTATGCTAAGTGGACAAATTTGGGACACTGGCTTTTCGGGATAATGACCCTGTTACTCTCTGGGCCGTCACGTGAACGGACGTTCGCCAGGCACCTCGCGATTCCGCAAGTGAAGTAATAAGCTGCTAACTGGGACATGGGTTGGTGATTGGTAGAGCTTATTTCACACGTAGGTGGGTAATGCATAAGTGCACCTCTAGGGCCACGTGCTGTTCCGAGATCCCTAGCACATTTGCCCGGAGCGAAGCAGTAAGGAAGACTTACACACTTGGCTCTCAGGAGCTGTCTTGCGGTAGCAGCTGGAAGCGAGAGTAGGAGGCCTACACTACAAATTACACGCAAAACTACATATGCATAATCAAGTAAAATATCACCAACAAATTGCCCCCCAAAACTGCCCAAACGAATTATTCGCAGCTTTAGTTACGTTTTATTTAGACGTGCTTTGTGTGCGCAGGTCGGTCAACATCGGCGATTGAGGATGAATGACCTTGAAAAGCGGGTGATATCCAAACACCGGAACGATCTTGAGAACAAACTAGACGTGAAAGACCTGCTTCCTCTTCTGATTCAAGAGAGCATTATAACAAACGACGATGAAGAACGGATTACGAATGAAACAACGCGTACGGACAAGGCAAAGAAACTGCTGAGTATTTTGCCGTACAAAGAAGATTCGTTCGCGTGTTTCATCAATAGTGTAGAGAAAACGCAACGATATATTGCGAAGAATCTACGATCATGGGAGAAAGAACTTATAGAGGAATGGAATGGAATAGGTGAGATGAAATTTGCACTGGCATATTACGATTGACGTGTCTTGTTAATTGATTAAACATAGACAATTCGGGTTAACGTTTACATGTGGTGCAATTAAATAGGTCATAAACAATTAATCATTACGCATACAATGCTTAAAATTGCGTAAAAGTTATTCGTGCATGCTTACGTGCATTATATTTAAAACTCGGCCACTATAAGTTTGGGCTAGCGTGTCAGTGAGTAGCTATATAAATAAAACCTGGTTGTTGTTAAAGGGAGTGGTTGGTGCTTGAAGCTGTATTTTAGACAAGTATTCGAATATGTTGTTATTGTATCTGTGTCGTCGTCGTTGTTGTTTTGTTGCCGCTGCTGCTGCTGCTACTGCTGCTGCTGCTGTTGCTGCTTCTGCTGCTGCTTCTGCTTCTGCTGCTGCTGCTTCTGCTTCTGCTGCTGCTGCTGCTGCTGATGCTGCTGCTGCTGCTGCTGCTGCTGCTGCTGCTGCTGCTGCTGCTGCTGCTGCTGCTGCTGCTGCTGCTGCTGCTGCTGCTGCTGCTGCTGCTGCTGCTGCTGCTGCTGCTGCTGCTGCTGCTGCTGCTGCTGCTGCTGCTGCTGCTGCTGCTGCTGCTGCTGCGATCTTAGTGGTCGAGCTATTGCAATCACTGCGTTTGGTTGAAGTGAAAGACTGGTTGCACGAGGAGTTTGAAGATGGCAGCATCGAAGAAGCTGTTACAATAGCAGAGATAGAAGACTACGTATCAAGGAAGCCGGAAGTGAAACGTGTGCGGGTTCTGCTGCCCAGGAATCATCTCATCACAGCTGTTGCCTCTTGCTTCCCGAGCTCGGACTGTGTCGAGGAGAAAGCTGGCGTGCTGTATCCTTGACACCGTTGGTCGTGCTAGCTTCCAACACGTTTCGTGGGATCCAGTAATATCCATCCGTATAATAATGTATTGTTGAAATGAACAAAGTAATTGCGTTGGCAGCAACACAATTTTACGTCGCCACTGCCTGTGTCTGTCATACATGGCGTATTTCTCCTGTTACACTTGGTATGTTGGCAACGTAACAGTGACACAAGGACAAAGTGCAAACACAATGGACACCGCCTGCTACACCAGTCACTAAAATGCGTATTTTCGTCATTGGTGGTGTGACGTCATTGGTGGTGTGACGTCTCAGTGCAACAACACAGCGTAGCATACTTTATAATAATATAATACTAATGTAGCTGTAGATTGTAGAGCGTCTAATATCCATAAAATGCTCAAAGGCGCTGTTTACAATATAACAATAAATATATACCAATGTGTCCGCTACTGGCAGCGGCAGTTAAACAAATTAAACAAATTCATTCCTTACCTTATTCGTTCAGTCTTCGTAGGCTGCGTAGAAAGGCGCCATGTTCGAGCCTCTCAGTGGAGCCAGACACCGCGGTCATTATTCCCGGACAGCATGCGAGTCGTGAGTAAAGGGCAGGAGAACATGTTACATATGTTTATGTAACTGGTCGTATACGAATGTACTCAACGTCCTTGCTGAACCCAGTTAACCAGACTCAAAACATTATATGTCTAAACGAAAATAGTACTTATGTTAGGCAGTCAGTATGTACCTTGTGATTTCCCTTTTAAGGAACTAGTCTATATTTACAACAAAAAAAGATTCTGTAGATCAATTCTAAATTGCTTGGTCGCCAAATATATCTTAATAGCAACATCAGGAGCGGATCTAGGCTGTTTGGCAGGGGGTCTGAGTCAGTAGTAGTCATATGTCATTCTACTTACGAACCGGGGGGGGGGGACGATACATGTGTCGTTCTACTTACATAAGGGTTAATATTAGCCGGCTGCTAATACTTCAGTATTTACATTGACACTAGTTCCTAGTGTCAATGTAGTGTTGGCCTATATACGTGTTACTTTACCGTAGTATTTGCCATGGACACAGTCTAAGACCCCCCCTCCATGGCCCAGGAGGTCTTGAGACCCCTAAGACCCCCCCTGGATCCGCTGCTGAATATATGCCAGATGCTTACGTAAACTATCACCGGAACGGGGACGAAAGAAATCGTGAACTGTACAGTGTGAATTATGAAACGGTTCCACGTTCTGTAGAACGCATAAACGTCCATAGTATTACTACGGGGTTTATATCTCCATATTACACTGGCGTTCTCTGTGCGTTGTAGGAACGGCACCGGCAATGCACACCTGGACGATCGACCATGTGTGTGAGTGGATGGCCGGCGTCGGCGTGGGACGGGACGCCATTGAACAGTTCCGCTCTGAGAAGGTTGACGGGCGCGTCTTGTTGGGGATCACGCTGGACGAACTGAAGAACGAGTTCACGTCTCTACGATTCGGGGAACGGAAGACAATCATGATGGAAGTGGAGAAAACAAAAGAGAAAGAAGCTGAAAGAACCGCAATGAGTACACCACAAAGACGCAGTCTCTCCGAGGACGAGCAGTGCGACAACACATCACCCGCAGAGCTGGATGATGACAAGGCCGAGTCTGGAGCTGTTGACTGCAATCCCGTCGGTGTGTCTGGAGCCGGTTCTTTAAAGTGTTCGGAGATCTGCAGAACCTTTGACAGGGACGTCACGTTAACGGATAAATACACACACCACGATATATTGTCGTGCAGCGAAGGGCAACCGCAGGACTTGCTGCAGCCAATTCATCGTTTTGTTCAGACCGATCTGTCCACTGGCGAAGGAACATTCATCCTTGCATCCGAAACCGTACGCTTTGTGTGCGCGTGCCTGAACGACCGAACGAATGGAACGCTTCACTTTGGCGTGGCATCCAACACTTCCGACAATGCGAAGACTGGCGAGGTACTCGGCACTACTCTCAAAGATGAGAAGCAGGTCTACGAAGATTACGTGAGGAAAGCTATAACGAGGTGCTTCGTTCCGGAACAACGCGATATAGCACTGGCGTGTGTGCGTCCGCTAAAGTTCATTGAAGTAATCCCTACACACGATACACCGACATTCGTTGTGGAGATAGACGTCGTTCCGAGCTACAGCCTATGTCAAGAAGAAGCTTTCTTCATTCTTGTTCCAAGGCCTAAAACTAGCAAAACTGATATTTTGCAGTTCGAGAGGCAGACAGTATACAGCTGGAGAGAGAACAGTCCAACTGAAATACGAGACGACGAGCTGGTTCGGTTCATGAAGTTCAAGCAGAAGCTGGCAGAGACACGGAAAGAGAGAGAAGAGGGATATCGGCTGAGTTTCAACAACATTGCCTACTCAATGTTGAAAGATAAGCTGATTAACCTGCTGTGCCTCGGGGAAGATGGTTTCATTGGAGACATCTACCCAATACTTGTGATCAACAAACCCGGCGATCACATGGACCAGTCGTTCATGAAAGAAAACATGAACTTTCTCCACAACATCGAATGGAAAGCCGTTTTCGACTTCGACGCCAAATCAGCAGTGTGTGACTTCATCACCAAAGAAGATCAACTGATCAAAATCAGCACCACCGCTAATGACTTCCACTCTCGCTCGAGCAAAAACATTGACGATCCTGATCGACTGAAAAGTCTGGAAGAAGATATCAGAAACTCCATCCCATATCAATGGATATTTGTCAACGGTCACAACGGCACAGGTGTAGACCCCCTTGAACCTTACGCATGGAAGAAACAGAAGCGGGAAGGGTTCAAGAAGGCCGTGGACTTCTTTGCCAGTGAAATTCCTGCAGGAAGAGCAATCGTTGTGTTCGTTCTTCTATCCAAAGACTGGAAAGTGATGCTAGAAGCAGCTGAAGAGTTCTTCTCTGCCTTTCCCGACCAGTGGATGTGTATCGCCAAGGAAGAGAACGTTTCCCAACCGTGGAACGAAGAGTTGCTCCGACGACATTGCATCGACAAAGAGTCGATGGAGAACCGCATGATAGTTGGAATGCCATGGGAACATGTCCAAGAGGCGGTTCAACAAATCCGAGGGCCGAGTAGAACAGGAGAATGCATGCTGCACACGTCAACGGGAACGTATGTACCGATGAAGAAGATAACGCTGAACGAACTCGGAGACTTGGAGATTCTCAGTGCTGTGCAGTGCGAAAACACGGAGATTCGGGATTCCGATAAGCTGGATGACTATCGCAAGAAAGTGGAAGAGACATTCTACAAAGGCGGAGAAGTGGACTGGTGGAACTTCTACTTTCCGGAGAACGTATTAGAGAGGACGATCGGCGCGAAAGCCAAGGAGACTGTGCAGAAGGAACTGCAGAATGATTCGGGAGGAAACATTGGCAAAGTGACAGTGTACCACGAGCCGGGAGCTGGAGGAACGACAACATGTAAGCACATCCTGTGGGACCTCAAGAAGACACGCCGATGCGCCATCGTACGGAACATCTCCGAACAGACATACAAGCAGATTCTCAAATTGTGGTCGTTCAAAGACGAACGACCCAAAGCGGTGCTGGTGCTTTTGGACAACCAAGACGAAGAGAAGGCCAGAGTGCTTCAGGCGATGGTGGAGGAAACCGCCAAGCACTTGACACGCGACGAACCGTTGAGACAACAAAGTCCAGTCTGCGTTTTCCTCTTGTGTCGACGACATTCCACACTATCCGGGAGGAAGGCGCCATCGGGTTCGATGATGGTTTCACTGAAGCAAGAGCTAGACCCCAGGGAGATAATGTGGTTCAAGAAGAAATACAAGGAACTTGAGGATAACTACGAAGAGAACAACGGGGTAGATCCGAAACACTTGATATCATTCAACATCCTGAAGGAAAACTTCGATAAAGAGTACATTAAGAGAACCGTAATGACACTGCTAGATGGCATATTGTCTGACAAGGAACGGCTGCTTCTGAAATACGTAGCTCTGGTGAACGCGTTTGAGTTAGGGTTTCATTCTCTACCTACCTGCGCCTTCGACACGCTCATGGTTGACCTTCCGTTCGCCCCTGGACCACGAAGAGGGCCACACGCGGTTTCCTATCGCTGGGAAACGAAACTTAGCAAGGGAATCAGAATCCTAACCAATGAAGTATACAGCCAAGGGTTGGGATACATCCATAGTATCCGAATCACCAGTCCTCTTTTATCGAAAGTCATTCTGGCACAGTTGAGGAAACGACCCAATGAATTCGAGGAACCACTCAGTGAAGTAGTGGCCAACTTCTTTGACAACAACGACATATTCAAGCAGAAGTGTCATGCCAGGGACAAGCTGCTGAAGTCTGTGAAGAACATGCTCGTGAACCGAGCTCGGTTGCCCAGTGGACTCCCAGAAAGTGCGTTTTCACCACTCGTGCAAGAAGTGATCGACAAAGAAACGATGGAGAAAGCTGCCTTGATGCTTCAACACGGTTGCAGACTGACAGAAGATCCGTTCGTTGCCCAACAGATCGCCCGTCTCTACATGAAGGCGAAAGACTGGTCCAATGCGGAAACGTATGCTAAATACGCCACTGATAAAATGCCGGACAACTCCTTCGTGTGGGATACATATGGGAGAGTCTTCCTAAGTCGGGTTGCAGAGAAATATCGCCAGTTGTTGCTGACGGAAGAGACGAAGATCACGGTTGACGAAATCATACCCGTCATTGACACAGCGACACGAGGCATTGAAATATTTCGCAAAGAGCAACATGTCGCCGAGAACGAACGACACATGTCGAGCAACAATGCCGGCTACATCGGCGAGATAGAGATCACAGTAGCGCTGCTTGACTGTCTCAATTTCGTGCAAGTTTTCAGCGATATGGACGTGCTACATCGGTTTCTCGTCGACGAGAAGTTTGTCCCCGAAGACGCCCGCTGCATGTTCGAAGTCGACGGCCAGGACTACGTGAGCCGCCTGAAGCAACTGCAGTGGGATGTGCGCAAAGTACTCGTGAGACTCGACGACGAGAACGAACAGCTGCACGAAGACATGAATGAGCACCGACGTCAAGTACACGACAAAGTCAGACTGAAGAAGAAGCTCGACTTGCACTACTACTTCGGAGAAGCGAAGGAAACTGTACCAGACACTCTCTCAACCACCGAGAAGTGCCAGTACCGACGTCGGTTGCTGTTTCAGCGCGACACCGACACACTCGGGGGCATATTCAGCCTGCTTCACGTCATTGAAGCTGAACGAAAGCTTTGCGATGTCAGGGATATCATCGGGGAGAATATGCAAGACTCTACAACACCTGACGCATACGACCTGAGAGGTATGATCAGCGTAAATCTGGCTCTACTGCACATCCACGACAAGTACCTCAACGCCATCAAGTACGACGACATGGTTGCATGGAGCCGCAGACTCTACGAGTTGCGTGACACGGTGCCGTTCATCTGGCTAGAGCCGTATCTCTTCTACACGATCTTCAACTGGCCGAGAAAGAACACGAGTTTCCACCTGCGGCCAACCGAACTGAACGCGGCATTGCGACAGTGGAAGGACGCCTACTACAGCAAGTACCCGCGACAGAGAGAAGAGGGCAAGCCGTATAGGAAAACAGACAACACGAAGTTCTTTCTAGCAAACGGTAGCGACATGGCATCAATCACCACATTCGACCAGCTGGATCGACGTCAGATCAAAGGCGACGCGTTCTGGCGCTACCCCCATGTGCTGCGGAAGCTGCAGCGCTTCAGTGGCCAACTGTCCCATGACGGTGGCGAGGTAATGGTCCACTTACAGTGCGCAAGCTGCGAGGACATTGTCATCCCAATTCCAACTTCGTTCCCGATCGGTAATCGAACGATGTGGAACCAGATGGTGTTCTTCGTGATCGGCTTCAGTTGGTTCGGTCCGAAGGCGTTCGATGTGTCGCGAGAAGATCCCACGGATGACGTGTCGTACATGGTAGCGGACAACCAAAACGTCAAACCTTTGTCCGTTTACCGGCAGACTGACAAAGGCCGAACTGACAAAGGTACCCATCAACGGTTCATGGAGGAACTGAACCCGATCGCCAACCAACTCCGTCTTATCAACGAATTAAAGCGATCGAAGCAACCTCTAACTCGGCAACAGGTAAAGTTTCGTCGTCTGAAGTCGCCGTCTTTGAATACAGACGCGTAAATGTATTCGTGACACAAAGAAAAGGCTAACAAAAATACCACATTTTACCCTTTAATAAATCATGGTAGAAGCTAATGCACCATTGCATTAATCTTAATATTCTTTATTTCCTAATAAAATAATATATTTCTTTTCGAATGCGACCACAATATATGACTTTCTTGCCAACGATTGCAATCATTACGAACTAAGTAGGAAGCAGAGTCACCTTTTTAGAGTATTTAATATTTCGTAATATTCAATATTCGTTAGCATGGTTACTTCTGGTCTGCATATGTCTCTTGCCTGGGTTTCACTTATAGTCAGACGTACCATATTTTACATTTATTAAGATGCGTTTGTTGACACGCATACACGTGTGTGTGTGTGTGTGTGTGTGTGTGTGTGTGTGTGTGTGTGTGTGTGTGTTTGTGTGTGTGTGTGTGTGTGTGTGTGTGTGTGTGTGTGTGTGTGTGTGTGTGTGTGAGTGTGTGCGCGCGCGCGTGCTTGTGCGTGTGTGTGCACGTACGTTTGTGGGCGTGTCTATGTATGTGCGTGCGTGTGTGGGTGCGTGTGCGCCTGGGATATGTACAGTATTAAGCGATTATATTTGTTTTGGATGCAGTGTGAGTTTTATATAAGAACCATGGCTTTATAATGTTATCTGACAAAAGCACATTCCCGTTGCAGGAGAGGCTTGTGCAACAGGAGCGGAGATTACAACGGGAACGCAAAAGACTCATCGAGGAGAGACAGAGACACTTGCTGGCCGGTGATGATATCTAGCCGCTGCTGACAGCGCTGGACATTATAATGGTTGATACTGTGATACACATAGCAAACAGTTCGTCAAGTCGTATGAAAATATCTTTGCTCTGCGAATGTGTTTCGCGCTTGCTCCCAGCGGAGTGTACGAACTACCGGGCTGACATACACTGACCGAAGGCGAGACTTCAGAAATTTCAATGAAACTGCAGAGAACACAGTCAGTCGATCTGCAAACATTACATTTGTAACAGTGCGTAACATGTTGTAAGCGTGGCAAAAGAAACGACATTTACTGAACGTACGGTAGTTTTTAGATAGTGTGTACGAATACTTTGAAATAGGTTCCTAACCAAATGAGCCGAATCACAAATGATTCGGCGGTGGCTGGACATGGCCATGGACATGGCCGTGGACGTGGACGTGGACGTGGACGTGGACGTGGACGTGGACGTGGACGTGGACGTGGACGTGGACGTGGACGTGGTCGTGGACATGGACATGGCTGCAGCTATTGTTTCCAGTGCTTATTTAGCAGAACACGAGAATATCGGCAATTGCTGTTCAGGTAGGAATTACAAACTCGACCATTGTCATAATATTTATTATAATATATGTTACAGTATTAATAGTTGTATTATTAGTAATGCACGCAGACCAAATGGAGACTGAGTCTCACTATTAGTAGTAGTAGTAGCTGCAGTAGTAGTAGTAGTAGTAGTAGTAGTAGTAGTAGTAGTAGTAGTAGTAGTAGTAGTAGTAGTATAGTAGTATTGTGCATATACAGTCCAAATAGAGCCGGAATGTCATTCTGAATAAATGTTATGTCGTACGGTTCTTCAAATGTATGTTTTTCTGTGTGTCTCGCGCCGTTCAGTTCCTGCGACGTCTTCGGCCAGAAGCCTCGCAGGGACCGTAGTGGGTGAAATAGCGAATGTGCGGCCGTTGTTCGTAAAGCTATTGTTCCAACTGCAGAATATGCCCCAGTCACAGGCACTATTTCGCCCAGACAAATTCTACAATGTCAGGACCAGATGTCAGCGGTATGAACCGCGGATCTCTTAAGTTTCCAGTGTTAAAAGCTGTCGGGAACGATTCGTGACACGCAGAAGCTGATCCGTACTGCAACACGTAGCTACACGTCCTGTCGTATACGTGGGACATACCGCAGAAGTTCAATGCCGCCAATACCAACATCAGTACATAGAATCGAGATTGTTTCCGTTAGAGGACGATCGGCGCGAAAGCCAAGAAGAATGTAAAGAAATGCAGAGCGAAAAGATCTGCAGAATGATTGACGATGTATAAGCAGTCCTAATCTTAGGAAGACGCACCGATGCGAATTGAGATTGAAGAAAACATTCCTCATAATAATTCAATCTTTTAAAGAATTTGATATCCTCTTGATATCCTTTCTTGGATAGTTGGTATGAGCTCAGTGTAACCCATCTTGCTTACTTTTATGCACATTCGTAGCATAATAAGGCCGCAAGAAGCCGTGCAAGAGGCCACCGACGCGAGACCTAAGGTACACAATGTGCATAACAAATGTAGTATTATATTATGCAACTCAAACAATAGCTATCTTCCGAAAAAACTCAAGACGTGTGGTTCACTTTTATTTGTACAATTCTTCCTGACTTGGATTAGTCATAAAGATAACGAGAATGCTATTTTCGTAGTCCGTAGTCTGCGTTCTGCTCGTACGTTCGTTCATGAAACCACAGATAATTTTATATCCATTCTGGACATGTCGACCTCTCTATAATAATAAGCTACTGCCCAGTCCAGTTTAGCTCACCGGCTCAATTATGTGTTTGAAACAATTGTCTGCTTGTGACATTGTTTTGTCATCGTCGTACAAACATACATCGTCGTACAAACATTCATCGTCGTACAAACATTCATCGTCGTACAAACATTCATCGTCGTACAAACATGCATGCTGCTAAAATAGGCGACATGTATAAGGGTGAACGTAGAATTTATTTTACAGTTGGCAAAAATCGTGAAATTGATTTACTTTTTTGCGTTTTCTTAATTTAGAGCTGTTCTTTGAACTTCATCAACTATTTAAAACCAATATTGGCCGCGACAACATTTGCTGCTTGGTAATCCAGGAGAGGATTATATTCTTGATGAATTTTGTCTTATGTCCTCAGTGTCACAAAGATCTTCACGTGATTAAAGTTCTCATAAAAATCACTGCAAACATTAGATGTCACTGGAGAGTGAGCTTAGACGTTCACTCAACATTACACAAAAGAAAGAAATGTAAAATGTAGTTAGAACTTGTTCTGAACTTTTGACTTGTATGTTCTGAACTTCTTACTTGTATCTTGTGATCTTTTGACTTGTACTTACAGACTTAAACGCTGTATAACGAAAAACTTTATTGTGTCCATTGCCGGACAATTCCTCTCTTCATGGTCGCCAGGCGGCAGCACCACTAGCAGAGAACACCACTGAACAATACGTGACATCTCCCCATCAGGGTTAAATTTAACTTAAATGTACCATGCCATGTGCCAACATTAAGCTACTAGTCACATAAACAGGTGGTGTCATTATAACCGACATCATTAACACTACAGTGTCATTCTTCAATTACACAACAGTGTCACTCCTTTTCCTTAACACAACAGTGTCACTCATAATTAGTCTCCTAGGTCTGATTATAGACCTATTGGAATGACGCACCACTGGGCTGGAGGACGCTGGAGACGGGTCCAAATGCACCTCGCCAGCCGGACACGACGACACAACCGCCGGTTTAGGCTGATCTATTCTTGTCACGGTAACTTTGCCTGAAGACTGCTTGACATACGGCGTATCGTGTAAATGACATCTGTTTCGACGGTAGACGCCAGATTCTGTCTGCACTGTGTACGAACGTGACTGTTTTGTGTGGCGCGCCAGGTCTGGGTTGGGCCAGTTAAGTCACAGTGCCTATGATAGAGTTGGCAGGGTCGTACGGATATGTCGATCCATCACCAGTTGAGCAGGACTGCATCCCGTGGCCGCAATCACATTGTCCCTGTAAACCATGAGGGCCCAGCCAAGGATCGTCCTGGATGAGAATCCTTTTGGCCGTTTGCACGGCTTGCTCGGCTTCTCCATTGGTGTTTGGCAGGCACGGGCTCGACGTCACAAGTGTAAACCCATACTGCTCTGTAAATGACGTGCAATCTGACGACGAGAACAAAGGGGCTTTATCTGACACCAGCTCAATTGGGATGCCAAATCGGGCGAAGATGTCCTTTAACTTCGAAATACACTCTGCAGATGTAGTGCTACTGAGGTGCATGATCTCGATCCACCTGGAGTGGTAGTCTACTACTACTACTACTACCATGTTGTCATTTCCTTGAAACTAACAGAGGTGTACCGCTACTCTCTGCCACGGTCATGTGGGTAGAGGGTCAGTGGCTCCCTCTGTTAACTTGGTTTGTGGACTTGACAGTGGTCGCAGGCACCCATTACATGCTTGATGTCACGTGTTATCCCGGCCACCACACGGACACCCTGGCTCGTTCCAGACACTTCGTTATTCCCTGATGGCCTGCATGAATCTAGTCTAGTATATCTGGCCTCAAGGCTGTAGGAATGACGATTCAGTCGGCATATGTCAGAACACCAGCTCCCTCAGATTTTCCGGTACGTCCTTCTCATACTTTGGCCAACAAGTCAACGTATGGATAATAGCTGACTGGAGAATAGCATCATCCCTCGTGCAGGATCGCAACTCAGCCTTTTTCTGGGGCAACATTAGTAGGCTTGACTACGCCATCTGCACGTGGAGCTCGACTTCTTCTGCGACTGATGATGATGGAGTGATCTTTATTGGGCTTCTCGACAGAGCACCAGCTACCACAAGGTCTTTCCCTGGGGCATATTCAGGTTTAGTCTTATATCGCATCAGCCGCATTAATAGTCGCTGACATCTTAACGGTGTTCAGCCGAGGACTTTGACGTTGATAAACGGCACAAGAGTCTGTGAACAGTTTCAATTCCTCTAGACCACAGAGGAATCTGTCGAATTGTTCGCATGGTCACAGACTCGCTAAACACCCCTTTTCTATTTGTGCGTACCGCTGCTCGGCGGGGGGAGGGGGTCAAAATTTTCGAAAAGAATGCTACATGCTTCGGCCTCCCACCACCGTGATTTTGCATGAGAACTCCCCCGATACCGTACGAGCTGACATCGGCACTCACACAGGTGGACTTCGTTGCGTCGTAATATGCCAGGATTGGTGTCGTTGACACCAACGTCTTCATCTTGACAAATGCTTCTTCCTGGGCAAGTCCTCATAACCAAACCGTGTCGTCCTTCAGTAGGTCGTTCAGAAGACGGGTGACGCTGTGTAGATCTGGCAGATATGAACCTAGAAAATGGACCATTCTGATAACTTGTCGCAACAGTGGCACCGTTGTTGGTGCTGACATGTTTAGAATGGCAGCGACCTTTTCTGGATCTGCGACTATTCCTTCGGCGGTGAACCTGTGACACAGGAACTTGAGTTCTTACTGCCTGAACAGACACTTGTCTTTATTCAGTCTGAGACGGGACGTCTCGACGATGTTCGTGACAGTCTCTAGGCGACGGTCGTGTGCTTCCTTGTCTTTCCCACCTTCTACCCCTTGGAACAACTGCGACATCTTCCGCATGAAGATTTCAGGCGCTGAAGTAATACCGAGTGGCAGCCGACGGAAACAATAGCGGCCAAACGGTATGATGAATGTCGTCAGCTCTTGACTGTCATCGTGTAGTGGCGGCGTCAATAGAGGTGAATACTGTCGTACCGGTCAGCTTTGAAGTTACTTTATCTATTGTTGACAGGATAAATATTTCTCGCTTCACCTCTCGGTTGAGCTTCTTTAAGTCAACGCAGATGCGTACTTTTCCTGAGTTCTTCATGACCGAGACCATAGGTGCACACGACGACGTTGGTTATGTGCTGGGCACAACAACCCCTGCTGCTTGGAGACAGTCCAGTTTCTCCTTCACCTTCGGTTGGAGTGGTATCTGCACGCGCCTGCCTACACTCAACGCATACGGCTCAGCTCCGTCCCGCAGCGCGATTCTTACAGGTTCAGTCTTGAGACATCCTATATCACCGAACGCCTCCTCAAACTCGTCAACTTTGAAAGTGAGGCCCATGAGGTTGGCTACGCTGCGACGCAGAAGGTTATTAACCTGCACTCTGACGACGACAATGCGGAAGTGGAATGACTGTCCTTTAACTCCTGTGTGTGCTCCAAGTTTTCCCTTGCACACAAGTGGTCCGCCCACGCCAAGCAGTGTTGTCGTGATTGGTTTTAACTTTGGCCTCGGCCCCATTGCATTGTACGTGTCTTTAGACATGATTGACGTATCTGCGCTTGAGTCAATTTCGAAGTCGAT
The DNA here is from genome assembly GCA_963662155.1 of Lamellibrachia columna. Classification (NCBI taxonomy): domain Eukaryota; kingdom Metazoa; phylum Annelida; class Polychaeta; order Sabellida; family Siboglinidae; genus Lamellibrachia; species Lamellibrachia columna. Next base: position 55,071,478 of record OY759266.1, read on the forward strand.
CTTCTTGCCCAAGATTGGAAATGTTACCTTCCAAGCTGGGTCAGAGTCTTCACACTGTACATATCCTTGGAAAGAGTGCTCCGAGGGCGACTCTCGTCAACGTCCGCACGACGGGACTGCTTTGACTTCCTGGACACGTTTCGTTCAGCACACTGACGCAAAATGTCCCCTTTTGCCACGGGAGGCGGCTTGTCATGACGGGAGTCGGCTTGTCATGACGGGAAGGCGGCTTGTCATGACGGGAAGGCGGCTTGTCATGACGGGAAGGCGGCTTGTCATGACGGGAGGCGGCTTGTCATGACGGGAAGGCGGCTTGTCATTACGGGAGGCGGCTTGTCATTACGTTGGAGCTGCTTGCTTTTACCACCCTATGCTGCTGCATTCACCGCTGAGGCATTCTAGGTTTTAACCAACTGCCAATGCCTAGCGGTATCAGCAGCCTTCTCTAGCGTAAGATCATCTCGCTCCATCTGTAGTTTCTGTGACAGTTCTTTGTTTGTCATTCCCACGATAAGCTAGATATTTCCAGACTCATGTTCTCCGAAATTGTAATATCTTGTCAAATCATGCATATCCAAACTTCTTATGTATAGCTCAACCGATTCTCCTGGCAGCTGACTTCTCTGGTTAAATGTTGTTCTGTAGTGTATGACGTTTCTCCTCGGCACAAACTAGCCATCGAACTTTCCCATCACTGTGTCAAAGTCGTCTTCGGGATTTATTTCGTCAATAACTAGGCCAAACGTAAAATACTTGTATATGGTATTCGCCTCTCTTCCCATAGGCATAGCATATATCAGGGAACTGACTTGCACTATTCCCTCCTCTTTGTTTAGTTTCGTTGCAATTTGAAACAGACCGAATCGATCACGCCATTCTGGCCATTTCGTTAGACTTGTAAAGTCAAAATTCTCCGGTGGATTGAATGTTCAAATTCATTTAAGATCTTATACTGTTCGTCCACAAACTGTTCATCCACAAACTGCAGACAAAGCTTCGCAATTCCTGTTTTGATTATCACAGGCTTCATCTGCGTTAATAAAACAAAACAATGCATTTCGCATTTCGGATGATGGCAATCAGTTCGTTCTGTATCACCTATCATGTACTACAAAGATTCTCATCAGTTTCGATGTGGGTGACGTCATCGCGATGGCTTCTCAGGGCAATATTCTGCTCTTAGTAGATAATAATCGTTTTCATTACGGGCTGCAGCTTAAAGCGATTGTCTTTCACGTGGCTTTGCAAACATGTCAACATCAGCTGTCTGGGCAGGTTTAGATGATCTTACACCATGGTGTCTTGACAACTGAAGTGTGATCGCGGTGTCTCGACAACTAAAGTGTGATCGCGGTGTCTCGACAACTGAAATGTGATCGCGGTGTCTTGACAACTGAAATGTGATCGCGGTGTCTCGACAACTAAAGTGTGATCGTGGTGTCTCGACAACTGAAATGTGATCGCGGTGTCTCGACAACTGAAGTGTGATCGCGGTGTCTCGACAACTGAAGTGTGATCGCGGTGTCTCGACAACTGAAGTGTGATCGCAGTGTCTCGACAACTGACGTGTGATCGCGGTGTCTCGACAACTGAAGTGTGATCGTGGTGTCTCGACAACTGAAGTGTGATCGTGGTGTCTCGACAACTGAAGTGTGATCGTGGTGTCTCGACAACTGAAGTGTGATCGCAGCGTCTCGACAACTGAAGTGTGATCACGGTGTCTCGACAACTGAAGTGTGATCACAGTTTCTCGACAACTGAAGTGTGATCACGGTGTCTCGACAACTGACGTGTGATCGCGGTGTCTCGATAACTGAAGTGTGATCGCGGTGTCTCGACAACTGAAGTGTGTTCGCGGTGTCTCGGTAACTGAAGTGTGATCGTAGTCTCTCGACAACTGAAGTGTGATCGCGGTGTCTTGACAACTGGTTCTCACAGGATGAAAAAAATCTGGTCAGAATAAAGGGGGCTTCCCGGGCACCCGATGGAGACACCCTGGGTCCGCGCATTAAAAGATAAGTCAGGAGAGGGATACGGAGAGAACACTTTGAGGAAATCTTTAATAGATGGTCCTGTAATAGATGTTGAATTAGTTCCAGCTACAAACGAAATCATCATAGATTCTATAACACAAGCAGAAATTAGAATAACATTAAGAAAACTAAAAATGCGAAGGCAGGCGCAAGGATGACATTACAGCGGAATTGTTGGAAACAGACATGACTACAACAGAGAAATGGCTTCTATGCTTATTCGGAACATTTTCGGAACAAGAAGAAGTACCCAAGGCATGGAAGCAAGGGTTGGTTGCTAAAATACAAAAAAAAGAGGTCTTACAGAGTATAGAAATTGGAGAAGAATCACTCTAATATTTGTTCCCAGTAAAGTGTTCGGAAGAGTGGTTATAGGCAACATAAGAGATCGAATTAACAACAAGTTGAGAAATAAGCAAGCAGGCTTCAGAAGAGGAAGAGGTACAATTGAAAATATTCTGATAAATATAATAGAGCAGCTAATGGAATGGTAGACAAGTTTATACGTCACTTGTATAGTCTTAGGAAAGGTGCTTGACTCTGGGCACCGAGGGAGCCTTTGGAATATCAAGGAGAGCTCCCGAATCCCACACAAGATAATGGATGATTCAGATCTTATACGTGGACAGTGAATGTGCAGTGTTAGATGAAGGTGAAGAGTCTGAATGGTTCAAGGTTAAAACGTTAAACAAGAAGATGCAGTGTCTGGATTTGATTTCTTAATGGTAGTCAACTGGATATTGAGGAAACCAACCGAAGGAAATAGCACAGGGATAAGATGGAAATTCATGTAAAAACTCGAGGACTCGGTCTTGCAGATGACATTGCACTCATCAATCTAGGACTTATGCGAGCAGTAGGAACAAAGAATCAATTCGCAAAAAAAACCTGACTTAGAAACAATGAGTAATATTTGTACTTATTTCACAGTCAGTTTACCCTTTTTCCCGTGACGTTTCGACTGCTATCAGCAATCTTCTTCAGACAACTACCGCTAGATGGCAACACGGTAGTCATTCTGCGCAGACGTATCACTCTGGTGTGTGCCCCCCGCGGCCGCGCCCTGGGTGGCCCTTCAGGAGATCATCGTAGATATGTGAGAGTCGGTACAGGCCCTCATCTCGATTCATGCTGTATTTGGCTTTTCTTATCCAGATCGCTTCTTTGATGCCTCTTGTTCTCCAGCCCGACTCCCTCTCTACAAATTTGGCCCCTCCCAGTCTACTATGTGATTTTTTTGTGTCATGTGATCTGTGATAGCTGATCATTTGAACCATCCAGTCTTATGAACATTCACTCATATCTTAGAAACAATGAAACCAAAATTGAAGTACTGAACAGAACAGGATACAGATTGGTGATCAACAACTGAATGAAGTGGAACAATATACCTACATGGGTACAAAGAGGTGCAAGGTGGCGGTGGGGTGATGACAGTGACGTATCTACGAGGGAGGCTATTGGGTCATGGCCCCCTTTGGCTTATTTCTTACCGTATTTTGCCGTTACGCCACTGCATGGTAGCATGGGTGACTATGATTTGTTCCCTTCGCCTCCCCCTTTGCTGCGCATGGACGAGTCGCGCACTGTGAAGAACGTGTTCCTGTTCCGAGCTGTGTTATCTCAGTTCGCCCCGCACCCTCTGTCGCACTTGATGGGAATATGACAAGTATCACTGCATGCTGCTCACTAACCCAATATCGACACGCATGGCATCGTTCTTTCCATTCAGGATGCCGGAAGTTCGAGGAAAGAATGTAAGCTGTCTCTGTGTGAGGGATTACAATATTACAACAACAACAACCACAACAACAACAACAACAACAACAACAACCGAAGGCACGACGGGTGAATTCAGTGAGAAGTTTTACATTTGAATCCTAAATGATTAACATTTAGTTCAGCACTGTTAGCAATGAAGCGGGTGTTCTATTAAACCATGTACATGTTGTATTTGTATTATTTATTTTTATTTATTATTTAATGAAATTATTTTGTGTTGCGATTCACCGAACCGGAAGACTTGTGAAATGTATAGGTTTAGGAATAGTGTGCTCCCGCATATAGGTGGGTAATAAGCGCCCTATTTGATTGCCAAGAACCGCAAAGAGAGTGTTGTTGCTCGACCACATACAATTTCTGGCCAAGACAGCACCAGAAACTGGGCAAAGCAGTTTATTTATTGTAGAGAAAATGGATGTGTTTCCATTACTCACACGTACATAGTTACAAACTTAGTTATTTCCATTTTTCATTGGCGTGATCAGGAAAATATTGTCTGTGTATGAAGTGTTAATACTTTAAAAATCAAAACGTGAAACACTAAATACACAACAAAAAATCCACAAAGGTAAGTGATATCTAGTGGACAACACATTTTAATCATTAATGGAACACTACCTGAAATCGACAGAATTGTTTGATACAATAATGATAATAATATTCGTTAAAATGTTCATCAATATATATATATATATATATATATATATATATATATATATATATATATATATATATATATATATATATATATATATATATATATATATATATATATATATATATATATATATATATATATCGTAATTCATACACACAAACATTACGATTTTCTTCAACCACAAAACCTAGGCAAAAATGTAAGAGACAGTTAGCGTCCATTATAAGAAAGTTGAAGGAAGATGACAAAATCATAGAAAAACAGTATGAGTACTTATATCCGATAGCGGAGAATGTACCGAAGATGTACTGTACTCCGAAAATCCATAAGCCAGACGACGTTCTCAGACCTATTGTGCACTACACAGGGTCAATAGTGAACAATGTACCAAGATCACTGACATACCTACTACCTCCGATTGTGCGTAAGGCATCACACCAGGTAAAGAACTCGAAGCACTTAGCCAATGAAATGGCTTCTATCATGATCAAAGATGATGATATGTTTCTGTCGCATGACGTGACATGACATAAATGTGTATGACATAATGCAGCTGCTGAAGTTCATCGTCACAACTACGTATTTTAGCTTCTGGGGCACTATTTATCAGCAGAAATTTGGCACAGCAATGGGAAGTCCGGTGTGACCTGTAATTGCAAATCTCTTCATAGAATGAAACTATGGAAACTATGGAAGAGATATGTGGAAGAGATATGTGGATGATGTGATGAAGTAGTGAGAAAGGGATGTGGACAAGAACGGACAGAGCATCTCAACAGCATAGACACCACAGGCAGCATTAAGTTCACATATGAAAAGAGAGCGGTAACTCCCTGCCCTTCCTGGACACATTTATAACACGATGGAACAGTGAAACTCAAAGTGTATATCGGAAGAAGACGCACACAGACCAGTATCTAAACTTCACGTCTCACCATCCGTTACATCTGAAACTGGGGGTTATCAAAACATTACTAGATAAATGCAACAACATTGTACCAGAGCCCGAGGACAGAGATAAAGAGGTGGAACACATCATCAAGCCACTAGAAAGATGTGGGTACCCAAGTTGGACCGTAAAGAAGATGACGGAACAGCAATTTCAAAATGGAAAAACCAAAGAAAAGAAGGAAAAGAATATAGACAAGTCCAAAGATATGGTCATTATCTCGTATATCAAATGAGTAACATAATCTATACCGCGGATTTTAAAACATCATGAGATCGCTTCATCTGTTACACCTCATCAAAACATCAGTATATTACTAGTGCATCCAAAGAACAAAGTGGACGATAGTAAAAAGACAGCCTGTGTATACCAGATCCCTTCTAAGAGCTGTAACCAAACATATATCAGCGAAACAGGGAGAACATTTGGAACAAGAAGAACACAAGAATGAGGTTGAAAACATCACAACCAGACGATTTACCAGGAAACAGAAGAGAGAATCAGCAACGGTAGAGCATAAGCCTGCAATAAAAGACCATGCAGACAGGAACAATTGCATCAAAGAGTGGGAGGGGGCAAAAGTGATTGACAGAGAGTGTAACAGAAACGCAATATGGATCAAAGAGGCCATGTGGATCCGAAAGGCAACTCCAGTCATGAATCGAGACGAGGGGGATACAGACTGAATCACGCATGGGACGGCCTGGCGAGCAGATAAAGAACTAGCTATCCCAGAAGTCCCGATGAAGGCTGCTGATGGCAGTCGAAACGTTGAATAAGTGATCAAAATAGTTTTGGTTGAAGAAAATCGTAATGCATATATGATAGTAATAATATCAAGTTTCTTGTGATTGAAGAAATATTTAACAAAAAATAAGTGAGATTTCTTGACGAACACTGCCATCATATTAATGACAAGCAGTGCAAGTTCCATCGAAATCACACCCGGGCAACTCTGTCGGACTTGTTACAAACTTAGTTCACTTGTTGCTAATACCCATACGTGTATGTCAGTGAAAGCACTGCAAACACACATATGCTTCTTCTATCATCCCATAATAATAAAAATACAGCTGCTTTCTTAAACTGAGCCCTGTGAAGTTGTTTTCCCTCATAGTGGTGAAATCCATCCCAAAGGTGGCAAATTCAGCATTTATTTTTTATTTTATGTAGTTTTGTTGCTTTGTTTTATAATATAATAATATCTCATTATCACCACGCCTCGGTACACGGTCGGTGGCGCCGAATTAACAGCTGAGCGAAGGAAGAATACGCCATACCCGTTGTTAAAGGGTCAAGTCACCACCGCTTCAAGGCACTTGACAAAAAGCCAAATTCAACACGTATGTTATGCTTTATAGCTTTGTTGTCCAGCATCGTCGCCGAATCATAACGCTCCTTCAGGAACACAACACGTCATTTAGCCAACATATTCCCAGTGCGCATGTCAACGTGATCGCCGACAGGGAGATGCCTAAGAAGTGACTTGGCCGTCGCATCGTGGTGGAGCTGTTGCAGCCGTCCATGTCACACGAGGCCAGGCAGCCGGTGATGGTCTCCTGGGTGCTGCCTTGGTCGAAGCGGATGTTGCCACACTGCGTCCCCCAGTTGTCGACGCTACACGTACGTATCATCAAGGTTTGGCCGCTTTCTGAAACGCATAACACGCAGTTGGAAATGAAATGGGCACGCACGCACGCACGCACGCACTCACGCACGCACGCACGCACGCACGCACGCACGCACGCACACACAACGCACGCACGCTTATGAACGTACATGCAAACCTACACACGCATACACATGCACACAAACATGTAGCACAGGCCGGAACCTAATATTTTCAATATGCTTTATGGTAACAGTGGTGATAAATACTAAAGTTCATAAACAGATTAGTGCCCCGCTTTTTTTCTGAAGAACGGACACCCAACCAAAAGAGGACATTCTATAAAAACAAGGACAAACCACGATTAATCGCGTTCATCCACACCCACGCAAGAATTGCGGATATTTAATCCAGATCGTCATATTGATTGTTGTAAATTACACGTGATGACTTTATTCTTCATGTCACACCTTTGTTGAACATCACAAGAAAACGCCAAGGCGTTACATCACGCATTTTCATTCAACAAATAGGGGCTACTGGAAAGAGCGTACCACTAATCGCTAAATGGTGACTACGTATTTATGTAAAGCAGTGGCAGACCTTTGTTGACTATATATCCATATAGTACAGGCGGGTTATATTGTTGCTTGTGTTTTAGGAGTTTTGATGATAGGAGTTCGTTACAACCTCCACGCAGGCCTGAAATTCATCGTGTGATATGATATGTTGGAGAATGTGAGTTCGTAGGTTAAGATTATGTATCGTTGTGAGTCTGACGTAATTTGATTGAACTGAATAATTAGACACGTACACGTTTTTTTACCACGATCCTAAAGTCACATAAATTAGATCAAGCCGCGAGGCTTTCACGCGAGTTGTATGACACGCGTCTACAGCTGCGACGATGCGGCGGCCCTACGGCTAAGTCACGGAGGGGACATCAGAAAGGTGGCGAACAAACGCCGCTGGATGTGACATGGATCCCCCGCGCTTGCTGCAGCAGGTGTTCGACGCGAGGACAAAGGCAGACCCGCAACACGTCGAGGGAGCCTTAATGAAGACGTGCCCTACACGGAGCGTGACAGAAGCAGCGCCGAGAGCCGCCGACTGGAAGGAGTGAATAGACACTCTGCAACGCGTAGAATTCCTAACTGCGTGTGGCCATACTGGGGTACGTCCCGTAGGCATACTGGGGTACGTCCCGTAGGCATTGTAGGCACAAAGTCAACTTTCTTATCTTGCCTTCTTGTTCTATTTTTATCACAAGGCAATCATTTTAAATGTTTACATAGATATTTGTTAGTAACTTTAATGCCAGTGAGACGTGAAGTACGTACTTTAATGCATGCCAGTGAGACGTGAAGTACGTACTTTAATGCATGCCAGTGAGACGTGAAGTACGTACTTTAATGCATGCCAGTGAGACGTGAAGTACGTACTTTAATGCATGCCAGTGAGACGTGAAGTACGTACTTTAATGCATGCCAGTGAGACGTGAAGTACGTACTTTAATGCATGCCAGTGAGACGTGAAGTACGTACTTTAATGCATGCCAGTGAGACGTGAAGTACGTACTTTAATGCATGCCAGTGAGACGTGAAGTACGTACTTTAATGCATGCCAGTGAGACGTGAAGTACGTACTTTAATGCCAGTGAGACGTGAAGTACGTACATTCAATGTGTTTATTCCATTTTAATACATTTCCAATTACCCTCAAAGAAGTACGTGTTTGGCGGTCTGGGCCCTCGCCTTTCCGCCTTTTGCCTACAGCTACCGTAGCTGACTCCCTATAGGGGTCTACACTATTTTCTAGCTAAACTGCCTGTACATGCCTATACCTTTGATGCCTTTGATTTTGACGCAGAAGTGAGCGCTGAAGTTGAAATAACCGACGCGGCATTCTCGGCGAAGTAACCGCTTTATCTCACTGTCTGGACCGAAGTCATCTTCGCAGAGTCCATTGGCGCCATCTACCGAGTCACAACCGAAACAGTCGATTGCCAAACCTGCAGAAATGATAGACAGATGGTTTAACTGCGACGTGGGTCGTTAAAAACAGTGATCAATATGAATATGACGCGGATGATATATTTTTAATATAAATCGTTACCCGTGTATTAACATGAGCTAGAAGTGTCGTATGCCACTCGAACGGTCCAGTTAGAGCAATTTGTTTATATATATATATATATATATATATATATATATATAAACAAATTGCTCTAACTGGACCGTATATATATATATATATATATATATATATATATATATATATATATATATATATATATATATATATATATATATATATATATATATATATATATATATATATATATATATATATATATATATATATATATATATATATATATATATATATATATATATATATATATAATCATCAAAGGTTATTTCAGGTTTAACATGGGCAATACGCACGCTCAACCAATTTCTCTGGCCCAACCAATTCCTCCTTAGTACAATTCTGGTCATTAGTTGCTGTCGATACTACCCGTTTATTCAATTAACATATATGCACTGAATAGCATATAAAAATTCCTTTCACGAAGTCTAGTAGGTTATTAATCGTTGCAATTAAGCTTACGGGAGAATTATGGTGAAATTATTGATTTTTAAAGTCTCGACACTTCACATGGGAACTGCGCAAGTCTGATCACTACACAGCTGTTGGCATATGTCACAAAGTTATTACATATGTCACAAAGTTATTACATTCACACGCGTGACTAGTGACGTAAGTATCAACATTGTACACACTACAGAACACAGCTGTAGGTATTATTTAAGGTACAAATCGTTTAATCAACTGTTATGCTGACTGACGACAACTGGTCCTGGTATAAAAATGTCAGACTGCCACTTCAACAGGAAATGGGTAATTTCCTGGTAAAAAAATAAACATATCCAAAACAGGAAACAGTACAAATGACAGCAGTTTCAAATTGTCAATATATGTAAAACATAATATACAAATATTTTACAATGATGATACATGGATGAAACGTGTAGCCCTGCCGAAGAGACTGTGGCTTCCATGTCAACATGCCTTAAATCTAGTTTTGTTGTACTGTCAGAGGTACACTTGTTGTTAAGTTGACATGTTTCTCGGTGTACAACAAACATTGACATTCCACCCAAGTCACAGAAGTTTTGTTGTCCTGTCAGAGGTACACTTGTTGTTAAGTTGACATGTTTCTCGGTGTACAACAAACATTGACATTCCACTCAAGTCACAGAAGTTTTGTTGTCCTGTCAGAGGTACACTTGTTGTTAAGTTGACATGTTTCTCGGTGTACAACAAACATTGACATTCCACTCAAGTCACAGAAGTTTTGTTGTCCTGTCAGAGGTACACTTGTTGTTAAGTTGACATGTTTCTCGGTGTACAACAAACATTGACATTCCACCCAAGTCACAGAAGTTTTGTTGTCCTGTCAGAGGTACACTTGTTGTTAAGTTGACATGTTTCTCGGTGTACAACAAACATTGACATTCCACCCAAGTCACAGAAGTTTTGTTGTCCTGTCAGAGGTACACTTGTTGTTAAGTTGACATGTTTCTCGGTGTACAACAAACATTGACATTCCACCCAAGTCACAGAAGTTAAAACATTGACATTCCACCCAAGTCACAGAAGTTAAAACATTGACATTCCACCCAAGTCACAGAAGTTAAAACAACACATCGCTTTGTTTAATATTGAAGATCATACGTAAAGTGAGGTTGGTTCCAAAGTTTGTTCATTTCAGTTAATTAATTTCCTCTACTTCACATAATGATAATCACCAAAAATACTCATACAGCTTGCGCGTATATATATAACAGAAATACTCAGCAAGCACACTCAAAATTCTAAGTAATAACTAAAAATCAAATGTAATAAAAAATAATTAGCCATACTCTGTTGCAACGCGATTCTGTTAGTTACGACAATTCCAAACTCTAACAAGAATATACAAATAACGCAGCTTGGGCTTTCATAGATATTGTCTGAATACTGACCACCATCATATACTGCTTCCTGTGAAAAAGCAGACCAAGAAAAGCTATGAAAGTTATATATAACGCACTTTTCAATCTTGTCGCGAAAAAGAGTAAATATTTACAAACCTGGCTCCAAGTTATTGTACTTATAGACGTGTGGCCACAGTACCCCGATAAATGTTATCCCTAAGCATAATTAATACGACGAACCATTCAACAGCCAACGAATGCTACAATAAAATAACATTACACAAAACTGTTGTGATCCGTTGGACCTACTGCATATGGAATATAATTACTACAGTTAAAGTATACAAATTTAACGTACATAACTTTTTTTTATACTGAAGTTCAGGGGCCTTGTGATACCATCAAAAGATGAAAAGTGGCCCAAAGCAAAGCTTAGCAACATTGCACTAAAAACGAGATAAAAACATGGATGGATCAATAAAATATATACAACAAAAGAAAGAAAAAATAATAAATAAATAAGTAAACAATTATTTATCTATCTATCTGGTGGTCATGGTAACCAGGAAAACTTGTGGGGTTCAATGATAGCTAGGTAACCAATTAAATTCGTCACGATGGAAAGTGGTGAGATAATCCAGGTTCTCTTGTCTGCGACAAATTGTGGCGCCACGCCACGGAGCCTGGATAATCCAGGTAACACTATGATCTAGTTTTTGTATTGCTACAGTCCGGAAACCAGCCAGTCACGCAACATTATACTCGTCTGACAGGTCACAGGTGTGAGTGCAACGAAGATGTGAAGGATTTTCGCTAGAGCGTACAGTACGTGAGGTGCGTTGGAACAGCTGCGTACAAGATCCACTGGGTACACATTGGCTTTCTTATACGTCCGCCACTACAGACAAAAGTAAGAATTTTTAAGCGAGAATTACCTTTTAAAAATCCAAGAGAGTATCTTTTACAGATCAATTTACAAAGCTAATTATGGATTTTATTGAACAAAATTAAGTGTGATAAAGTATGAGCTATATAAACTACTAATACTTTCACGATAGTGGAATCAGTTTGTATTTGTGTCAATAACGTAAGTATCGGTATATTAACAAGTTGACATTTCGATTAATCCGATTTGATATTTCCTCGAACACATATCACCCCTGGTATTTAAAAATTACTTGTCAGCCAAATAGACAAGATTTGTCATTAGTGAAGTAACGGTTTTTGTGTAATATGCGTATTTAATTGCGCGGCCCTTGTTGGAAGCCATCTTAATCAAGTAGTAGAAACTGAGACATTGGTTTCCACGATATCTCAACAGTATACGTGCATTAATATCAGTTATTTCTGACACGGCACCACTAGAGGGTCAGCGAGACAGTGTTTCTTGTTTTTAAGACGGTGTTTCATTACATTCCCATCGTTTAGAACTTTATATAATCAACTTGGGATCAACATATTGGGGATCAAGACGACGGCAGTATTTCTTGGGTAGATTTTGGCAACAATTATTAATCTCTAAAAGAAACCTGGATATTAAGAAAATGGCAGTTGCCTATTGCATTGTCACTTTGTCACATATTTATTAATTGCTCAAATAGGACAGTGCCATAAAATTGAACAAGATTGAACATAATTGAACAAGGCAAAACACCGAGATGGCAAGTGCACAAGTGGACAAGTGGACAAGTGGACAAGGAAGCCTTTGTCTTATCGAAAGTCCAACAAAATGTTATTTATGTGTAACCCGACCTTCTGAGATATTTGTTATTTTGTTTGACACTGCTAGCATTTACAGTATTGGTTATAAACAAGTACGATATTCTTCACAAGTGAAATAAAACGTTCACACGTCTTGGATAAATAACTTTTTTCTTTCAGTTATTATCGCCACCCAACTCGCTGGAAGAGCCATCTGTATGAGCCGCCCAAGCGTTGGTACAGTGGTGTAATAACTTGCCGCAATACAATTGTAACAACTTGCCCCAAACACAATGTTTGCAGTTGAACGCATGTGGGCGATAACAAATCCTGAATTTCAATTTAATTTCTACTTGGCAAAACACCTTATACTATATAGCAAACATTTTTCAAGTTTTATTCACGAAACATAAAAAGTGGCTGCGTGAGAGGATATTATGTGGGTATACCAAACAAGTTTTAGGTGGTTAAAAAGTCATTATAGTCCACATCTCGGTAATTTCGTCTTCTTAACTCCCGATTTTTGGACAGTGTATCTGCTGGTGGACTTCCAACCAAATACTGTCGATGGTATCTCCATACGTGTGACATGTTTTAGTAAAACGTCTTTGTAACAACTTGCTCCTGTATGATTGTGGGTCTGTGTTGACCTGCAGGTCCTCTTTGATTTCTGGAATTTCTGCTTGATTTCTTGGTGCTTCCTTGTTGAAGATTGTCTCGAAGTATATTTTCCATCTCTGGGTCTGTTTGGTTTCACCGATGACAACATTTCCATCCACATCTTTAACTGGAACATCGCTATTTTTTAAAACCACCGGTCAGCGTTTTGGTTATCTTGTACAGTGTTGCCATGTTCTGTATCTGTGCTGCTGTTTCTGCTTCGTCCGCCAGGTTTTCGATGAAGGCTCTATTGTCTGCTTCTTCTTCCTTTTGTCTTTTTGTCCAGTTCTGAATATGTAATATGTAGCTGTTCCTTCAGTCGTTGAGATTTGGGGCCAATTAGCTTCTTTTTTTGTTGTTTTTCTTTCATCAATTGTTGTCCATGTGTCTGATTTGATGAATCCCTCCTTCTTCTTTCTTCTGTACCCTATACGTACCCTATACATACCCTATACGTACCCTATACGTACCCTATACGTACCCTATACGTACCCTAACGTTTTTTCTTGTTTCCGTCAGTGCCTGATTGAAACTGTCGATGCTTAATTCTTATAGTATGGAGTATGCGGAAGCGGTGTTTCAAGTGGTGTTTCATGTCCAGCTGGAAAGCTTTCTGTGTGTTGGGGTTCTTTAACTTTCTTGTGTCAAATCGCCGTTGTCTCTCTTATGTGTCTTCCGTAGCTTCAAGGACACTGTTGCCCGCACATGGTCACTCCCCACATCAGCTCCGCGTCTGGATCTAACGTCCTGAAGTAATCGTCTCCACTTCTGATTGACTATGACATGGTCGATCTGGCTGACAGTGTTGTTATCTGGGGACCTTCAGGTAGTTTTGTGAATGTTTCTATGCTTGAATACGGTTCCACATATGATTAGGTTATTCTCTACACATAGGTCAGAGAGTCTCTTGCCATTGTTATTTATGCGTCCAAACCTTGGATGCCCATGGCCCTTTTTCTTCCTGTATTTTCCTCTCCAACTCTTGCGTTGAGGTCTCCCACCATCATGATTTCCCCCTCCAACTGTTCATTGCCTCGCTCACGCATAACAGTTCCATGTTATAATTTTCCATCTCCCGCAGTACTTGCTGAAGCGTTCCTGCTTGATACAGTGTTCTCACATTCCTGGAGCCCACTCGTATCTTGTTATTCTGCTTGCCAGCTCCCTACCGGTTTTGGGTGCCATCCTTCATGATCCCAGTTTCCTGGGTTGCTTCACTCCTCGCTCCATTGACGCATTGTTCTTTGGTATTGATTTCTGTAGCTTGAGTGTTTTGTCCACTACTAAAGTATAATAAATATATTATGCATTTTGTTGCAAGCCGCTTTCTTGTGTTCGTAACAATCTTGTCCATTATTATTTGTCCAGGACAAGTCTTTCTATATACAGATGTCCAGAAGTTCCACCTCTCACATAAATAAAAACAAAATAGGGGTGTACTGCCTCTGCATCTTTCAGTCATGACACAGTTTAGCTGTTGCATTTGGCTGCACCGAGCATCGCATTCCAATTGTACGTCAACGTTTGTATATGCGGCAGATCTTCATTAAGTGAACGAGCCACAGTTCCCCAAAGTTGTTTGTCCTGAACTGTGTCACAGACTGACGAGTCATCAGCATGGAGGATACTGTATCATGGGGCTTATCTGGCATATCATCAATGACAATGGTGAATACGAAAGTTCTAGTGTAGATCATCGAGGAACCCCTACGTTGATGGCTTGACACCAGAGCATATTCAATTGAATGTGGCTTTCAGAACTCTGTCCTCCGGGTAGTTAGTTAGCCAGGATAGCTGCTTTCCATTTTTCACATGGCCGTTAGGTCCCTAAGCCACACTCCATTCAGCTGATATCAAGGCAGATCAGTCTTGACTCTTGTTTCTAGTCAACTGCACCTTTCAGCTGTTCTGTTATGACATCGCCTGTGGAATGGCTAAGTCTGAAGCGGCTTGTCTGATATTAATATATACCTACACACATGCTTTTAGATGGTTTAAGGACTTACCAACACCTTGTTGATGGTGCTTTAAATTATTTTGAGTCATGCTTATATTTCTTTTTTATGGCAGGTGATTGCATGGGCTATCTTCCATTGCTTAGGAATGACTCCATTGTTAAGACGTTTTTAGAATGTTTTAGCGAACGGTTTGGCCAGTTCTGGAGCAGTTTGTTGCATGACTCTAGCTGGGATTGGGTCTGGTTCATTTGCCTCTTCGATGTTTAGTTTCTGTAATCTTTGTTTTACTTTCTCTGGACAAAACTCATGTACACGTTTGTGTTTATGTGCACGGATAACTGGCTTTTCATGTTATGTTTATGGGATGGTTGTTATGTTTATGGGATGGTTGTTATGTTTATGGGATGGTTGTTATGTTTATGGGATGGTGTTATGTTTATGGGATGGTTGTTATGTTTATGGGATGGTTGTTATGCTTTGGTAGTTGCAGTAAAGAAGGAAAAAAGTGAAGGAACAAAATGTTGGTCACACATCATGATTTGATCGTTATTGCTGTATGTAGTGCAGTTATCGTTATAAATTGTATAAAACGTAATAAAAAAAAAATATTCCGAAAAAAATGCCGGTCTCTCTCTCCAATCGGTCGTACGTGGTTCTAGTTCAAGGACACGTACAGACGCAACCGACGTCATCTGCGTGTTGTAGATGATAATCTCCCGCTACCCGAGAGTGCAAATCCACTGCCACTAGAAGCTGGTTCGATGTCTCGTACACCGCCTCGTTCAGAAATGAGGATGCCGATTCATGAGTCACCACCGAGCGAAGAACCAGTGCCATTCCAGATCGTCCACAGCCACGTGTGGACTCGACACCAGTTCGCAGAGGCACACGTACCAGGAATTGGCAGACTATCAATAGAGTAGATAAAATTCCTAATGTGAATCTGCACTTGACATTTTTAAAAGGAAATGGATGTCACGTTAGTGAGCCCTCCCGAGCGGTTCGGCGTGGACCTGGTGATGACGATTTCGGCACGCACGCACGCACGCACGCACGCACGCACGCACGCACGCACGCACGCACGCACGCACGCACGCACGCACGCACGCACGCACGCACGCACGCACGCACGCACGCACGCACGCACGCACAACAAGCTCCTACATTCTTCTAACACGGTTATGATTGAGCAATTATGAATATCTTAGGGAAGGGCATTCGTGGTGCAGCATATATGAATACTTAAAACTTAGTTGAACATTAATTGGGAAATTCAATTAACCCCTTCTGTTGAAGTTAAATTATTACATAAGAGTCAATTTAAAGATCAGTTTAATTAATACAGTCAATTAACAAATTAACATTTACCAAATGCAGTGAATCCGTGCCTGTTATCCACCCAGTTTCTGTACCTGATCCAACATATTTGCTGACGTCATTACGTTTGGTCTACTTTGCACCAGCCTTGTTGTTGGCACACACTGCAATCTGTGGCAAGCGGGGGATGGACTCAACTACTGATAATGCGGAATGTTGTGATAGGTTTGTACTGCTCGTCGAGTTTGTTATCCCGTTTTTCTTGTAACAACATGTGTGGATTACAGCTAACAATTGGAGGCAACGACGCAGTATTCGCGTGTTATCCTTACTGTCTGCAATATAAATAAGAGAAACGATTGGGTAAAAGCGGCCACCTGAGATTAATTTCCCGTTCTCGTTAGGCTACATCGTTGTGCTATTGCGACGTCTACATCTAAAACGTCAAACACGCTGCGTTGCGTTGTGACATATACTGTCAAGGAAGCTGCCAAACAGCTGATGTAAATCTATCTGCGTGAAGTTCAGAATAACATATATGGCTAAACGTTCTTCCTTAATTTAGTGTTTTACACTCGAAACACCAATCCTATCTCGCATCCACTACAACATGCCAGCTCAAGTATCCACTACAACATGCCAGTTCTAGTATCCACTACAACATGCCAGTTCTAGTATCCACTACAACATGCCAGCTCTAGTGTCCACTACAACATGCCAGTTCTAGTATCCACTACAACATACCAGTTCTAGTGTCCACTACAACATGCCAGCTCTAGTATCCACTACAACATGCCAGTTCTAGTATCCACTACAACATGCCAGATCTAGTATCCACTACAACATACCAGCTCTAGTGTCCACTACAACATACCAGTTCTAGTATCCACTACAACATGCCAGTTCTAGTATCCACTACAACATACCAGCTCTAGTATCCACTACAACATACTAGTTCTAGTGTCCACTACAACATGCCAGCTCTAGTATCCACTACAACATGCCAGTTCTAGTATCCACTACAACATGCCAGATCTAGTATCCACTACAACATACCAGTTCTAGTGTCCACTACAACATACCAGTTCTAGTATTCACTACAACATACCAGTTCTAGTATCCACTACAACATACCAGTTTTAGTATCCACTACAACATGCCGGCTCTAGTATCCACTACAACATGCCGGCTCTAGTATCCACTACAACATGCCAGTTCTAGTATCCACTACAACATGCCGGCTCTAGTATCCACTACAACATGCCAGTTCTAGTATCCACTACAACATGCCAGTTCTAGTATCCACTACAACATACCGGCTCTAGTATCCACTACAACATGCCGGCTCTAGTATCCACTACAACATGCCAGCTTTAATATCTACTACAACATGCCAGATCTAGTATCCACTACAACATACCAGCTCTAGTGTCCACTACAACATACCAGTTCTAGTATCCACTACAACATGCCAGTTCTAGTATCCACTACAACATACCAGTTCTAGTATCCACTACAACATGCCGGCTCTAGTATCCACTACAACATGCCGGCTTTAATATCTACTACAACATGCCAGCTTTAATATCTACTACAACATGCCAGCTTATTTGTGCGAACTTGTTATTTGTTTTTTATGAAATCATCGAACAAACAATAAAATATTTTTGACAGGATCCGGTCAAAATTCGACAAAAAAAGGCAAACGTGATCCTGCTCTATACATTATGACATATGTTTATTCACAATGAAATTCAATTCTTTCGACGATGGTAACAAACGTACGAACTCTTTTTATGAAACCGACTACGTATGTCATTGTTATTCACACGCTACACATTTGAGCACCAGAGAACCTGATTTACGTTGGTTTAAATGAATTAAAGAAGGCAGTTAAGTGTTTATTGAAATAGTGATGTAAAGTCATATAGGTGTTAACGATTTTGCCGTGAATACGCATGATTTAGTTCTCTGACACATCTGGGATCATTCCACTCCAATTTCAAGGGTTTTACTTTTTAAAGTTACTATACATGCTTCGCATTGAAACTGACAAAATGTAGTTTGTGACGTGTTCCTTTAATGAATCCCCTACTGAAGTTCCCGTCTGTGCAAAATGTTGAGGCGTACACTACGCGAGGCCCCATCGACATAAACCTTCTGCGACCGGCGATTGCTAACGCTGAAGAATGAGATTACTTCCTACGTGACGTGTTGTAAGGAGCGTCTGATCAAGTTTTGTCCATGTAGACTAGCCTGACTGCATCTTATCGCAAAGGTCATGCACAACTGTAGTTAATACTTGCGCATCTGCGGAGAACGTGAATTTGACAGCTTTTAAGAGATGTTGGTGATCGATTAGGTCTACAGGCAAATCAACACATTTACTGTGACAGTCTGAGAATAAATTAAACAATGTTGGTGAAGATATAGCGAATATGCACCTAAACGTGACTACATGTAACACGTCGGCGACAACGAAATGGCTACATAGAGACATCCTTTGTTCCTCTGCAGTGTGTTGGTGGAAATTGTCTAACACTTGATACTCATGTACGGTGGCTAGAAATCGACTTTGTCGCGTTGCTTGAAATTAGCTGTCATCTATGACCGTGCACTGATATGCCAAATTTACAATAATATACGCCGAGAGTCACCCACGAAATAATGCAATTTCTCAGCCTCGAGTTATGCTGATTCGCAATGACAATGACAATGGGAAACAATGAATAATGTTTTTTGCAGACAGCGCATTTACCACATAACACTGGGTCACTTGGTTACGCGAAGAAGGAACACAATACGGTCATTATTTAGCGTATTGTCTTGGTATTCATGTTTAAGGGTCCACCTGCGGGGTCAGTCAGCTGAGTGAACTGAGGCATGAAGGACTGAACGAAATTGCCCGAGATTCGAGTAGCAGCAGAATATTTGAAGCGACACTTCGATTGTGTAATAATCTACGAATTATAGATATCAGTAGGGCCTGCTATTCATAGTATCTATCTTCGCCCGATTCTTGGGACAGTGAAACGGATTATGTGACATAGAACAACATGTAAAGACAATACGAGACAATACAATATGTATTCGTTAATCCAATGGTGTGGGAGATAAAGATACAATACTCAGAGTAACATTTTAAAGTCAGAAGAACAGACAATGTTGGTTAAGCTTACTAATTATAATTGTAATCAATTTATAGCTTATTTAAAATGTGACTTTTAAACAACACAGAGAACGTGAACGCACCAACAACGATTAATTTAATAAAATAGTACGTTAATGTTAATGTTTAAACTAGCTGGAAGAATGTCGTCGCGATGACGTCATCCACCCACCTGTGCCGAGTTCGCTGAGTAGGACCAGCGCCAACATGGCCGCCACACACAAGAGTCGATTCATCACAAACGTTGACTCCATTCGCAGCTCCCGGGTCCATGTAAGCGTCGCCTCACGCGTCCAGTGGATGCCCGAGGGATGACCAATCACCACTCTAGAATTGATGATGTGAAAACAGACAACAGTTGGAAGAAAATGTTGTAATCTTAACAGTACAAAGTCTGATAGCTTTTATCATCAAATCATGTTATATAATATAAACTATATCGTATTGACCACCATGTGTTTTAGCAAACCACAATCCTTTTTTATCTGTTGAATTTGAATGTTTCGACTTGAACACTATGTTTACATTGAATGCTAAACGGCAAAGTTGATATGCATAGAAACAAACGGTCAAACATTATTTAACAATTGTGGTTCATCAAAAGTATTAAAGCTCATGCCTCCGTCAGTGCTACTGTGGACCCTTACTTCTGCTCAACTTGTGCATCACTCAGCTCGAACAACAACAGTGCTACATTGTACTCCACTGGGGTTTCCATTGACCTCGAGTCGTGTTTGACTAAGGAGATGTCGGACAAGTTCTAGGCACTAAACAGAGATTTCGATGACGTGTTCGATTCGCAGCCATCCTTGTATAACGGAGCTAGCGGGACGATTCAAACCTTCGTTAATATGGGCCCCACTTTGCCCCTACAACGAAAGGGAAGACTCCCTCAGTACAACACTTTGCCCCTACAACGAAAGGGAAGACTTCCTCAGAACAACGAAGCATTATAAATGATCTTCCAGACAAATTTGATGAGCTTGAATCCGCCGGTCAATGTCAGGGTAGAATATCTCAACCCGCAAACTTCACGGCGGCAGTAGATTCGTCACGTACTGTCGCTCAGTACAGCAAGCAGCAAGTGTCGCCAGTGTCCTCCGCCAAATAGCAAAGTGGAATTACATCATTGTCACTGATCTCGTAAAAACATTTTACCAGATCCCACTTGCTCATGACTCAATGAAGTACTGCGGTGTTGCTACTGCATTCAAGGGGGTTCGCGTGTACGCCAGATCAACAATGGGCATGACACACCTAGAACAGTTGATGTCCAGAATTCTGACCTGATACGAGAAGGGTGTGTAACCAAAAACAGATGGAAGACTCGGCTGTGATGTGATGTGAGTGTTTCCATGTGCGATGTTATCGATGGTTCTGCCAAAATGCCATTCACGGACCTAGCACGCCACTCAGCTAGAATGCCCCATTGACGGACCTAGCACGCCACTCAGCTAGAATGCCCCATTCACGGACCTAGCACGCCACTCAGCTAGAATGCCCCAACCTCATGCGCACTCATGCGCACTCATGCTCATTTGACTCTAGGGACACGCCCTTCTAAGAAGATGATCAAAGTGGGCGATGTCAAGAGATATCTAAAGACTGTCACCGTAGCCAGTGATGACGTCTTGGTCGTCAGAGATAGTCAGTCTTTCCAAACATCACGCGAGCGCATCGTTGTCCCCCATCCTGTCATCAATGGCCTCTTAACCGCCCTACACGTCAGGCTTTGCCGCCCGTCGAGGACCCAACTCAGCATATCTTCAACAGATACTTTTTCGCACTAGACATCGATAAGGCTTCAGAAGCTGTTTCATTTGCGTGTCAACGGTGATAAGCCGTTAAATATATTCCGACGTACTTGCACCCACAGTCATCCACACAAGCTCCTACTGTAGTGGGTTCATCCTTCGCTGCAGATATTGTACACCGTCTTCACTTATTTATGGTGAGCGCTCGCAACGTCCATCTCTCCATGTGTGCTGAACTACGGTTACTTGGCGACAATTCGATTACAGTCCGCGTCTACCTTGTCTCAGGATTTTGTTGCACTGGTCAACGACCCAGTCTTAGCAAGACGTGGCATCCAGCTGGAGGTTGCGCAAGTTAAAAACGCCAACAAAAACCCTGTAGCCGAACATGCTATCGAAGAGTTGGGTGTTGAGCTCTTACAGCTTTCTCCAGAGGGTGGTCCCTTATCGAAGGTTACTCTTGCGCTTGCCACAGGGAACTTGAACTCTCGTATTCGCAGAGATGGTTTATCAGCCCGTGATGTATGGACACAGAGAGAACAATGCACTGCTGAGTAGTTACCAATCACGGAAAGGCAGCTGATTCTAAAGCAAAACTTGAGCAGAGCAGATAATCATGTTCACACTGCCAAGTCAAAAGCGCATGGGCACGGCCTACCACCTGCCAACAGTAACCAACTGTTATATTGGAGTCTATGCCCAGGCATCATCCTGGCTTTGCTGTTCATATCGGCTGGTTTGTATCGCACAGTTCTGCGTTAAACTATTTCATTAAAACACGGGTCTTATCAATTGGCGTAGGTTATACTATTTAACATAATTTCACATCACGAATAAACGATTTTCTACATTTAAACCTGTTAGACAGAGAAACGTCTTCTCTTCGAACTTTATCCAGAATTCAAAACCGATTGCAAGACCTTTGTTGTGTTTGACACGGTCAGGTAATAGAGTGACGTAGACTTTTAAATGTCATAGGTCGTGTACAAGATCACATAATCAATGTTGGAACAGAGCACGCGACATCGTGTGCCTGGTATTGCTTGTCTCGCCAAGAATTCCCAGTGGCAGAATCTGAATGTCACGGAATGGTTTTATCTCTACCACCTTAGCGGGGATGTATAACATTTTAAATCTCCCTTTTATTTGAATAAAATTTCAAAATTAACTTCTGCCAGCATGCCAATTGCAAGATTCAAGAAGAGCTTTATTTTACCCCTAAATAAAAAATTACATTAATCAATGTAGTCTAAGTGGTAACTCCTTAGAGATGGTTGTTGTGTTTTGTACACTTGTAAGGTGGGGTGTGAAAACAGCCCCCTTAAGCGAAAAAAGGCTATAGTTATTCATAGACGTATCATTTTGCGGTATCTATGCTGGCGTACGATTGTTGTGTGGTTGTGTGTTATACCAAAACATTATTGACGATTGACATCACCAAAGAATGTTACACGTCAAAATTATACTGTAAATACAACATCGATTTCATTCGTCCATATCGTTTTCATACCTACGTCCATCTGTGGAGGGAGGGAGGCAGGCAGGCAGGCAGGCAGGCAGGCAAGCAGGGAAGGAGGGAGGGGGGGGGAGGAGAGAGGGAGTTGAACATTAGGTTGGAGGGGAAGGAGATCAAACAAAGTGATGGCGTTGTGTATTTTGGCGGAGATGAGAACGAAGATGGGCATTAAGATGTAGAGGTATGTCGGCGGATACAAGCGGGAGGGAATGCATGGAGGAAGGTAGTGGGAGTCATGCATGGAGTAAGGTAGTGGGAGTCATGCATGGAGGAAGGTAGTGGGAGTCATGATGGACACAAAGATACAAGCGGGAGGGAATGCATGGAGGAAGGTAGTGGGAGTCATGCATGGAGGAAGGTAGTGGGAGTCATGATGGACACAAAGATACCACAACAGTTGACAGGAAACGTTCTGAGAGCCAGTGTGGTCTTGAGACAGTGGCACTGACAGAGAGTGTGTAACCCCGGCATGCCTGTGTGGTCTTGAGACAGTGGCACTGACAGAGAGTGTGTAACCCCGGCATGCCTGTGTGGTCTTGAGACAGTGGCACTGACAGAGAGTGTGTAACCCCGGCATGCCTGTGTGGTCTTGAGACAGTGGCACTGACAGAGAGTGTGTAACCCCGGCATGCCTGTGTGGTCTTGAGACAGTGGCACTGACAGAGAGTGTGTAACCCCGGCATGCCTGTGTGGTCTTGAGACAGTGGCACTGACAGAGAGTGTGTAACCCCGGCATGCCTGTGTGGTCTTGAGACAGTGGCACTGACAGAGAGTGTGTAACCCCGGCATGCCTGTGTGGTCTTGAGACAGTGGCACTGACAGAGAGTGTGTAACCCCGGCATGCCTGTGTGGTCTTGAGACAGTGGCACTGACAGAGAGTGTGTAACCCCGGCATGCCTGTGTGGTCTTGAGACAGTGGCACTGACAGAGAGTGTGTAACCCCGGCATGCCTCTATGGTCTTGAGACAGTGGCACTGACAGAGAGTGTGTAACCCCGGCATGCCTCTATGGTCTTGAGACAGTGGCACTGACATAGCAACAACAACAACAACAGAAGCTTCACGTCTGAGAGAACATAACTGGGTCTGGAGAAATACAGGAGCAAAGAAGAGAAGAGATTGAGAAGAGATTGGGATGCAGTTCAGTCTAACTGGAAGATTAGTAAGAAGCTGGATGATGTAGGCAGGTGACTTGGTGCGGCTGGAAGAATACCTAAGAAATCAGAGGTGGTGACACTGCGAGGCTACGGGAAAAGGGGAAGACCGCAACTGAGATGGGAAGGCTGCGTAAAGAGGAATGTTCGAAAGGCGGAGGAGGACGACAAGTAGAGGTAGAAGGCTGCCGATAGGGAGAAGTGGAAAGGGATAACAGCCGGGACGATGCAACAGTATATGAAATAACCTTACATCTTTATAAAGGGGAACGAGGAAGAACAGACGAGGACATCATTGACTAGACCTTCGTTGTCTTTGTCGAAATGCAAGATACTATTGCATGACGCAGAAACCATCCCACAAAGTGTACGCCTATTTCGTATTCGCCAAAACTACGCTTGATGGAGCGCAGAACAGAGGCAACTAGGCGACGCAAACCACCTACCTGGCCAGACCACGGCGTACTCAACAGCACCAGAGGCTGAACCAGACCGGGTCTTGAATTCTTACTGGAGTCGTACACGGCGCCGGCGTCCAGCCATCTGACGACAGTTACTACCCAGCTACATCGGATATACACGACGCCGGTACTCGCGGTCGATTTGGCTGTAACGACTGCGTTAGTGATTCTGACCGCGGCAAACCCGTCTACACCGCCTCGTTATCGGTCAAACGGTGGCCGCGTTCACTCGCTGGGCCGCCCATTAAAATCATAAATATTACATACGACATTGAGTACGCGTAAGCAGCCAATCACTACGCTTTCCATTGTAGACGTGATAACAACGTTGACATACAATATTACACTTTGCTCATCGATGCGCGCTTTATATCGTGTCATATATCAGGATGACATTCAATTACACGTATCACGAGAATATCGACAGGCGATCTCGCCACGCGTGGAGGGATACCTAAAAAAAAATCATGCCAATGTGTGTGTGTGTGTGTGTGTGTGTGTGTGTGTGTGTGTGTGTGTGTGTGTGTGTGTGTGTGTGTGTGTGTGTGTGTGTGTGTGTGTGTGTGTGTGTGTGTGTGTGTGTGTGTGTGTGTGTGTGTGTGTGTGTGTGTGTGTGTGTGTGTGTGTGTGTGTGTGTGTGTGTGTGTGTGTGTGTGTGTGTGTGTGTGTGTGTGTGTGTGTGTGTGTGTGTGTGTGTGTGTGTGTGTGTGTGTGTGTGTGTGTGCGTATTTAATAAAATTGCTGTAATTTCATGACTTATACTCCTAGCCAACTAAAGTTCTGTAAAGTATTATTTATGGAATAATACACTGTTTGTGAACGCCTGTGTTTTCCCGGTAGTAATGTATGGATGTGAGTCTTGGACCATCAAGCAGGGTAAAAGGAAACGAATCTACAGCTTTGAAATGTGGCGCTGGAAGAAGATGCTACGAATACCATGGACGGCAAAGAGAACAAACAAGTTTGTCCTTGAAGAAATCAATCAGGCCCTCTCGCTACACGCATTAATCGCAAAACAGAAGCTGTCATGCTGTGGCACATCATGCGTGCAAAACACGGCAGGTTGGAAAAGCCGATAATAATCGGAATGTGTGAAATGAGGTGGAATACAGGAAGACAGCACATGAGATGGATGAGATCAAAGATGCAACAAAGCTGATGTGACGATGGACGAGTTCAGAGAAGCAACAAGAGACAGAATTGGTTGGAGACAGCTCATCATGGACGTCATGAAAAGTCGCACGACTTGACGGGACATAACATCATCATTGTTTGTTGCGTTAATGACAGTGTCATCAGCCAGGCCAGGTAACAGGCACGAATGACTGTTATCTTTATTTTATCTTTTATATTATGTAACTCTATTATATAGCAGCAAATTATAATTTGAACGTACTTTTTCACTTCCTACCTTTGTAAGCAGTTCTTGTAGTCTTGTAGTTCTTGTAGTCTTGTAGTTCTTGTAGTCTTGTAGTTCTTGTAGTCTTGTAGTTCTTGTAGTCTTGTAGTTCTTGTAGTCTTGTAGTTCTTGTAGTCTTGTAGTTCTTGTAGTCTTGTAGTTCTTGTAGTTCTTGTAGTCTTGTAGTTCTTGTAGTCTTGTAGTTCTTGTAGTCTTGTAGTTCTTGTAGTCTTGTAGTTCTTGTAGTCTTGTAGTTCTTGTAGTCTTGTAGTTCTTGTAGTCTTGTAGTTCTTGTAGTCTTGTAGTTCTTGTAGTTCTTGTAGTCTTGTAGTTCTTGTAGTCTTGCAGTTCTTGTAGTCATGGTCCATCGCAGTGTTAGTAGTTCGCCATTATTTCCCGGGCCAACCGAATAATATTCAATAAGCCTCATTGCATGGCAGGCTGCAGCGCCAGCCAACGAGAAGTGGCGTAGGGTCTTGTCAACTCTCAGAACGAGTCATCCGTGTGTTATCCAAGAGAATAATGCAGGTAAAATGCATTAGATCAATCAGGTAATTTTATTATCATGCATTATCCTCCTAGATAACATTGTTCTGAGAATCCTTGTGTTAAGCATACGTTTGTGAATGTGGAGTGGATATTAGCACGCCTAGTCGTTGCATAAATATATATATATACGTGCGTGCGTGCGTGCGTGCATGCGTGCACGCACATGTGTATATAATTATGCTGTTTCTCCTCCTAAACGACTTGCATTTCGAGCGTCAAACGTTCAGGGTTTATCTTCGACACCACGAAGGAGACGTTTTTTTTTTACCCAATACCATTTTTACGAACAATCGAATTTCCCTATTTAGTTATTACGTGCAATTATTCACACGCACACCTTTAGCATGAATACGCGGTCTTGTTACTGTATACTCAATTATATATTTTATTGTTAGTAACCACTGTGACTGAAGAGGATCGTATCGGATAGAACAATGTCACCGCACTTCGGGGGTTTAAAGCGGTCACACGGTCACTAACATATATATATATATATATATATATATATATATATATATATATATATATATATATATATATATATATATATATATATATATATATGTGTGTGTGTGTGTTGCTCAACAAACAATCAGGGTCCGAACAAACCTAGAACAATCAGAGTCCTGGTGAACAAACCAAGAACAATCAGGGTCCTGGTGAACAAACCTAGAACAACCAGGGTCCTGGCGAACAAACCTAGAACAATCGGGGTCCTGGCGAACAAACCTAGAACAACCAGGGTCCTGGCGAACAAACCTAGAACAATCAGGGTTCCAGTTTATCATACATATCACCAGCCCCAGTAGATATCCCTCGCAGTGGCGTATTTGGGGTGCATTGGGCCTTGCCCTCTTGGCTTAAATTTGATATGTTTCCGTATGTTTCCGGTGCGTTGCTACGTGTTAGCGTGCCCCCTTTGGTCTTCCCCTTTGCGAGATCATAGATACGCCACTATTCCCTCGCCTGATATATCTGTATATCATGTTGCACATAAATAATGCACCTTGTAGTCATTTTGCTTAGTTGTTTCACTACATAATAATGCACTTTATGTGTAGTACCAATGTCAATGACGGAACATTAATAAAACGAATAGGATTCAGGGTCTACTCACAGCAATTTTCGTTATTGTTCTAGCTCAAAATGGGAAATGTCGTTTTACCTTTGTGAACTTCATATATTTAGTACACGTTCGCTTAGTACACGTTGTCATTAACAACGTGTTTGTTCACACTTCACAGCTTCCGTCGTGCGACATTTCCTACCGGCCAACGTCACGGCGGCATCCCTCGAGACACGGTAATACCCGACGCTTAGACGACGTCCTCGCGTGCGTAACTCAAAAAATCGCTTGCCGTCCTAAGGCGTTAAAATCTATCGATCCGCTTCCAGGTCGTTTAGGGGTGGTTTCAATAAATTATTCCACTCAGGTGTCCGCGTTAATTGTCACTGCGATGATGTGAATTGTTTGTGGCGAAACTTACTTATTTAACCGCAAGGTAATTCCTGAACAGTGTGAACTGACTGTGCGATAATTTCTGAAAGTCTTATTGTAGTTAAGGCAACGTCAGCTGTAGCAGGAGCAGCACTATTCGATTAAATCATTGTAATTAAATTTTTTTTTAACATGGTTAGTGCTAAATGAGGTGTGCTGACACACAGATATGCAGCGTCCTCTCTAGATGACGCACTCTTATGACCCTGCGAGAATTTCCCGCGGGATCTCTAAAAATCACACCGACCTAGTGTGATGACATATTGCGTTTTGTATACAATGACAATAAATTGAGCGAATTGTTGGCGGGTGTCACAGTTTGACCCTTTGGTAGCGATTTGTCACAGGAAGATTTGTGTACAACCTGTTTAGTTTGAGTATTATATATAATGCTGACAGCCACAGAGGCGGGACCGCAATTAGCCTTGTCATTGGTTGGTCATCACCAAAGCTGTTTTACTCCCTGAATTTATTTCCTAAGATTTTCTTTAAACTTTTACATCACATCTATCAATTACGATAATTACAACATTTAGCATAAATTTAGATACGACAAGATATACTTTTTATTGATGTTTTAAAGGAAAAAAATGTGTTAGAAAAATATTGACTGAAAATGTGACCATATGTTCGCTGAATGGTGTTTAAATATTGATGCGTTCGGCATAAATGTCACTAGGTTCACACGCGACCGATCAGCCATTGACTATTGTCATTGCTTAAAAGCCAAACAGCCAAACAATATAGCACTACTAATTTCATAAGTAGACCTACAAGTGAACAAGAGTGCACTCGAACATTTCACACGTCACAGCAAATCCATGCTTTAGTAGGGCATCTGTATCGGGGTGGTGGTGGGTGATTCACAAAAGGGACACGTGACCAGACTAAATGAGTAGATTTCTGCAAGATTGTGTGAGGGATTCAACATTGTGTTTGACAAGAACGAATCTGTGCGGTTAGCTGAATTTGTTGCAGCGATGGAATTCATTGAACATTGGTGTCACATAATGCCTTGACTAAACGTAACGTCATTCCTTATGATTGTTAAACCAGTATAAATATAAACGTCTAAAATGTTACAAAATGCACCGTTAGAGCAAATGACGTCCATCGTTCGTTATAAAGCGTTCACCCGAACCTCTTGCGACTAAATCCACGATCCAACACTGAATACTAGCAACGTCTTCAAATTGGATCAATAGAATCAATCAACGTAAATATTTACGAATAAAAAATAATACAAAGTATTGCGTCGTACACACGGCAAAAATCAACACAAAACTGCCTATACTTGTTCAACACAATGGCATGGGATATAAACATTGGTAGGTACGCCCTATCCGGGGAAGTAAACAAAAATACGATGTTTCTGGATGGAAAATTATATAGCATTTTTTTACAATCCTCAGAATTCCAGGCAACCTTTTCAATAGTTGCTTAATTCAGTTCGGCTAGCGTACACGTATACGTGGCTACAGGTTATGTTTTGAGTGGCTCCCTCGATAATGATCGATGGACGAGTTTTTACTGTGCTTAATTCCTGCACGTTGGCCTGCTGCTTTAAATAATTCATGGAACGCTAATATGGACGGAAGCGGTTAACGCAGGTTTTCTAGTCGCAAATTCTTTTCCGGCATCACTCGACAAACCGTCGAGCGACAAATTCTTTTAAGCGCGTCAGCTGGGCTTAATACCTTGTCAAAGAGCGGACGGCGCTCTTCTGTGCAGAGTGACAACAGACAACGACATAATTATGTAAAATACTGCTTTATTTGTTACGACATATTTTTAGTATGTAGCCTTGTAGCTTAAATTCTTGCTAATAAGTCTAAATAAATGTTCGGTGAATTATTAAAGTGGAATATTTTCTCTCTCCACTATCTCTCTCATCTGTCTTCCTCTCTCTCCTCTCTCTCTCCCCCCCCCCCTCTCTCTCTCTCTCCTCTCTCTCTCCCCCCCTCTCTCTCTCTCTCTCCTCTATCTCACTATCTCTCTCTCTCTCTCTCTCTCTCTCTCTCCATCCATCCATCCATCCATCCATCCATCCATCCATCCATCCATCCATCCTTCCATCCATCCATCTATCTATCTATCTCTCTGTATATATATATATATATATATATATATATATATATATATATATATATATATATATTTACATATGCATACATGCATACATACATGCATACATGCATACATACATACATACATATATATATATATATATATCTAGAGCGACAAGGACGGGTAGCTGACACCAAGGAATAGGACACGTGTTTTTTTATATTTTTTTTAATGTATTAACGCATTGAGATAAGTAGCACACAACTAAATGTACAATTAACAGTTAAAATCAACACCTATCTGCTATATTTTTACTGAACATTCTTCAGGATAGTTCATTTTCAAATCAGATAACTTTCATTTTACATATCCAAGGTGTGTTTAGTTTACCTGGTAGAGGCTTTCATCAACGTGACACGTTGCCTCTACCAGGTAAACTAAACACACCTTGGATATGTAATATGAAAGTTATCTGATTCCTATCTGCTATAGCCATTATCTGTACGGTTGCAGCGATTATGTGTTATTGCGATGGATTGTCGTAAAGAGGTAGACTCTATACACATGGCCATCGTGAGCCTTCATTATTACGCACATCTTTATTAAATATTTATATGCGATCATCGTGTCCACGTCAATCGTATTCCACACGATATCGATTAATAAAGCAGCAAAGTCGGCCACCTACCAGGCTATATAGGTTCACAACCGTGTCGGAACAACGCCAGAGCGGTAGGTGGATGTCCTAATTAGTTACATCCGGGCAGCTTCGATTTCCCGTGGTCAGGCGCCACTGCCGCCATTGGTTGATATTGAGTAGACGCAACAACGGAAATTGTTTTTATTGAACAGTTACAATTGTCTCGTAAATAAAAAATGGCATCGGAGAATACAACAGAACGCTTGTAATAATAACAACAACAATGAGAACAACGACACAGCATGTTCTGCTCCATAAATAATTATGGTCGCTTTGGCCACTAAAAGGCGCATTACAATATTAAAACATTAATACATACATTTTTAGATAATGGAATGATTATTAAGACGATTACAAAAATATGAACAATAAATTAATAAATAAGAATGTAGTACAAAAAGATATTAGTTAAAAATGAATACTAAGAGTTAAACGTGACTACCAACACTCTGATATCAAGCATACGGGGCGTGCTTTATATTAGGTGACATTGCTGCTCAATGCACTAGGGTAGTCGACCAAGCAGGTGTTTTGGCTACCTCGTAGTTGTATAGCTAAACGGGTGAGGAAAGATCTGCGTACCCTGACCTTCTTGCAATTGATGTAGGCCAGCGGTTCTCAACCTTTTTGCCTCCAACGCTTCCTGTGTCCAATAAAAAATTCCAGGGACCCCCTTCCTACATAAGATTGTCGCTTTTTAAAAGTGTGTGTTTATTAAACGTTGCAAGAAAACGTGTTTGCTGTTTCTAGTGTTATTACACTGCTTGTTAACTATTACTAATCAAACAAACAGATTTAAATGAAATAAATGTCACAGTATATCAATACATCAGCTTGGGTTGATCTCAGTTTAACTAAGCTCCAGTCACTCAATGTGAGGACTGCTGCTGGTGCCTGCCAATCATACAATCACTGTGGACTGTTCTCATGGTAGCCTAACTACAAGCTCTAGTCACTCAATGTGAGGACTGCTGCTGGTGCCTGCCAATCATACAATCACTGTGGACTGTTCTCATGGTAGCCTAACTGCAAGCTCCAGTCACTCAATGTGAGGACTGCTGCTGGTGCCTGCCAATAATACAATCAATGCGCGGGGAGATCTTTGACAAACAGATACGCATGTCATCTTCAATGGTCCACCTGGCCCTGTATTTAGTTTTGTAGATACTTTTTGCTAAATGGTATCAACACCTTCATTACTGCATCATGACATGCCTGGAACTCAGCTCCATACTGGGACCAGAATGTTTACAATTGCACTTCATTGAAACGAGCTCTCATGGTGCCATCAGATGATAAGTCAATGAGCTCTTCCAAGAGTATGGATGGGGAAGTGGCTGGAAGTTGTTCCTCAATGTTCTCAGTAAATGGGTTTGCAATCCACTGGTAAGAAACAGCTTGCTCATCTGCGAATTCAGGGAAATAACTGTTAAATGTGTCCAACAACCCTGACAGGTGCACTGTTGCCTGACGTTTGATGACAATGAAATCCATGTTTCTCTCCAGAATGAACGCATGCATGAGGCACGAGTTTTCCATAGTTTTAGTTTTCTTTTGAATGCTTTGACTCGTTCATGCTGGACAATGCTGTTTTTTTGCACCCTGCCTCGTTTTATTGAACTTGTTTCATTTCAGCTTCATTGAATGTCTGCAAGACAGCAAGCCATTTCTCATCACTCAAGTCAGATCAGGCCTCTTGTCCGAGAGGAAAATACACAGCTCCTCCCTCAGGCTGAACAGGCGTGTGAGCATCAGCCCGCGAGATAACCATCTCATCTCTATGTGCATGAACAGGGAGTGGTGGTCAGCGCCCACTTCTTCACAGAGTGCGGTGAATAACCTGGAGTTTGTGGCTCTTGCTTTAACAAGTTCATAATGATCACGGCAGTGTTCGTAACCTCTTGAAGACCTGGTTCAATGTCCTTTGCAGCAAGCGCGTCTCTGTGCAAAAAAAAAACAGTGTGTTGAAACGGCACGGGGGGGGGACAGCTTTGATTCTTTGCACGACTCCCGCGTGCCTACCAGTCATCACCGCGGCGCCATCTGTACATACGCCGATGTAGTTTGTCGAGTTGATTCCATTATTTCTCATAAAATCATAGACAAATCAAATCAAAAACGTCCTTCGCCGTTGTAGTCGTCCTAAGCTCTTTGCAAAAGAAAAGTCCCCCTTTATCTCTTTCTCTCACTCGTAGCGCACGTTCGCCAGCAGATATGACATTTTGGACACGTCTATTGACTCATCCAATTGTATGGCGAAGTCACTGTCACGGAGGCGCGCGGTGCACTGTACCGCTATGTCATCGGGCGTAGATGAGACGTGACGTTTAACAGTGTAATTTGATATCGGTATTTTCGCCAGCGATTTGGCTTTCTCCTCTCCATGCATTTCCCTGACAATCTCAATTACACAAGGCATAACCAAAGTTTCCCCGATCGTATGAGACTTCTTCTGTTGACTAATTTTCTAAGCCACAATGTCACTGTATGCTATTTTAGCCAGTTTCTTATCCACATCTCTGCTTGGGTACTACTCAGTTATTTTGCCTTACGCTCAAAAAATATTCTGGGCTTATCCTTGTACTGGCCATGTGTTATATGAAGATGTCTTATTACCTTGGATGGTTTCATACGCTCGTTCGACAGCACTTGAGAACAAAGCACACAGTGTGGTTGGGGAGTGCCTCTGTTCGCGGGGCATACTACGAAGCCATAGTTAACTTAAGGTAATTGTCTTCATATTTTCGACTTTTTGCCTGGCTAGCATTATCCGAGCAATTCTGCCCTTCACTCACAGCCGCTGTGGCCGCTGAGTCTGACTCAGCATCTGACTTATCAATCAGTATTTACTGGCACTTGTTTTGAGGAGGATGGACGAGTAGTAATTCTGTTCATTTTCTTCTCCGTTTGACGATGCACAACACCAAAAAGTTCGCCGCAAAGCTCCACAATGAATCCGCAAAGGGGCGCTGCTTGTAGTAGCACCTTGCGGATTCACTGTGAAACTACTGCGAAACTGCTGCTTATGGTAATCGTGGAGTTATGCGTTTAGTTTTAATTTTTCGAAGGTTATACGGGCAGTAAATATAGGGTTTTGTTAACGTGATGTGTGTATATATGTATAGTAGATACACGAGGAGAAGTTTGGCGGCTATATGTGATCGTGTTCATATTTAATCCAAAAACTGATTTATTTTACCAGGTAATTTAAAATACAAATTTTGCCCTGCCATCTCGCGGACACCCTGGTAGCTCTCGGCGCCCCCCCCCCCAGTGGGCCGAGAACCCCCAGTTGAGAAACGCTGATGCATGCATTGAGCCACCTGAGGTCTTTTCGCTGATACGAAAGTATGGAGGGGACTAGTAGTTGTTGCTTCCAATCCGTCTAGGGAAAACTCGTCATCATAATGACTAACATGTTCATGTCACTGCCGACTTCCTGCAGGTCTTTATCGGTGACAGTTGGTAGTGTCGCTCGAGATCGCCTTCGCCAGCTAGCCACGTCAGCGGGTGTGAAATATTAATCTATGTGAGCACATGAACTATAAACAATTTGTACAGTCGCAGCCGGAGGTCTTCGGATACTTAGTGGTGTCTGATCCACAGAGACAGCAGCTTTCGGAGAGCCTAGCTTGCGTTTAATGCGCCAGTCCTCTCCAGCGTGGTTGTTTCTTCTGTGAATTTTGGTTCTGGATTCGTTGATGTTAAGAAATCATTTTGACAGGCAACCAGGAACGATTCGCTGTACTTCATCCAGGAGTTGGCTGGCATTGCTGATGACGTCAAACGTCGTCGGCGTATACTGTGTAGTATGGCATATGTGGGGGGTCTACAAACACACTGGAAATGTAGAAGACTACACAAACTGATGACGTCAACGTCGTCGGCGTATACTGTGTAGTATGGCATATGTGGGGGGTCTACACACACACTGGAAATTTAGAAGACTACACAAACTGATGACGTCAACGTCGTCGGCGTATACTGTGTAGTATGGCATATGTGGGGGGTCTACACACACACTGGAAATTTAGAAGACTACACAAACTGATGACGTCAACGTCGTCGGCGTATACTGTGTAGTATGGCATATGTGGGGGGTCTACACACACACTGGAAATGTAGAAGACTACACAAACTGATGACGTCAACGTCGTCGGCGTATACTGTGTAGTATGGCATATGTGGGGGGTCTACACACACACACTGGAAATGTAGAAGACTACACAAACTGATGACGTCAACGTCGTCGGCGTATACTGTGTAGTATGGCATATGTGGGGGGTCTACAAACACACTGGAAATGTAGAAGACTACACAAACTGATGACGTCAACGTCGTCGGCGTATACTGTGTAGTATGGCATATGTGGGGGGTCTACAAACACACTGGAAATGTAGAAGACTACACAAACTGATGACGTCAACGTCGTCGGCGTATACTGTGTAGTATGGCATATGTGGGGGGTCTACAAACACACTGGAAATGTAGAAGTCTACACAAACTACAAAGAGGCACTTAACCTAGCTGCAACTGAAATTAGACAGTCTAAAGGAACCTTTGAAAAAAAAATTGGCAGGTAATATAACAAATGACAGCAAGAGTTCCTATGCTTATGTAAGGAGTAAACAGAAAGTTCGAAATAAGGTGGGATAACTGGAAAACAACAGTGGAAATATAATTTCAGACGTTTTTCAAATGGCAGAGGTCCTGAATGAGTATTTAAACTCAGTTTTTATCACAGAATATATCAGCTCACTTCCAGTTCCATTTACTAAATTTGAGGGCAATAAATCAGAACATTTAGGGCAGTTATTTGTAACTCCTGAAATGAGAGATAATAAATCACCTGGAGTTGATGGTATACCACCAAAACTGATTAAGGAAATTGTTGAGCAAATTAGTACACCACTTCCAAAATTGTTTAACTTGTCACTAGAAGAAGGAATAGTTCCTTCAGAATGGAAAGATGCAAACATTACGCCGCTTTTTAAGAAGAGATTGAGGAACAAGCCAGAAAATTACAGACCAGTGAGTTTAACATCAGTTGTATGTAAATTACTCGAAACATTAATTAGAGACCACATAGTAGAATTCCTTGTAAAACATAAATTAATAAATACATATCAACATGGGTTCCTAAAAGCAATTCATGTCTAACCAGTATCTTGTGTTTTTGGGAAGAAATTACAAAGTGGGTAGATGACGAGTCACCAGTGGATGTTGTCTATTTAGATTTTCAGAAAGCTTTCGATAAAGTGCCACATCAAAGATTGTTACTTAAACTAAAAGCCCATGGTATAGGTAATGATGTAACCAACTGGATAGAAAAGTGGCTTACACACAGAAGACAGAGAGTAATACTACTAATAGTAGATGGTGAGATTTCAAAATGGAAATCTGTTTTGAGTGGGGTACCACAGGGATCAGTTTTAAGCTCTATACTGTTTTTAATATATATATATATATATATATATATATATATATATATATATATATATATATATATATATATATATATATATAAATGATTTGGAAGATGAGTGTCCTGGCACAATAGTGTCAGAGACGACGTGGTCAACGACAAGATTGTCAACAGCCGGCGTGCGACGTGCCACACGAGTGGTCTCGTAGCTGTCCACCATGTCATGGATGAAACGCAGTTTCCACACCTTTAGTAAGGTGGCACGAGTGTGGGCAGGCAGGTGCTGGTTGGCCATATTCCAGAGGATGTAAGCGTTGTTGATGCCAATGTTCAACAACCCCCAGAAGATGTATTTCCACCATCTCTTGCCCGCGCGTCCCACATTGTAACAGGCACGAAGTTGGTCCAGCCTGTCGACCCCGCCCATCAATTCGTTGTATCGCTTGACGCAGGTGGGCACTGGTAGATCGACTTCTACGTTGTGCCGTCGCACTCGCTTCACCTCGTCGAGCCCTGCATCATTTGTCGCCACTATAAACACATTGCGCTTGTCTCGCCACTTCAGCAGCATAGCATCATCATCATTTGTCCACTTGAGAGACTCGCCCCATTTGACTGGCTTCTTGGGCAGATACTGATTCCAAGAAAGCCGGCCATCAAACTGCACCATAGCCTCGTCAACAGACAAGTCCTTGCTGGGTGCAAAGCAGGCGTTGAAGTTGCGCTGACACAGAGTGATGAGAGGGCGCACCTTGGTCAACTTGTCGGCCCGGTCTTCAACAGTGCAGTGTTAAATTTCGGGGGCAAGTTATTTGTATTTCAGGGGACGTCCTGTGAACCTGTGAAAGTTTTGTGTCTGCTGTGTATTCGTGAAAGCTCTACAAATCACAGCGTCTTTCTTTATGCATTAATTAAGCAGTACTATTAGTTATAGTCTAGTTATCGCACCTACTAGTTTTCCAGAATTCCGGAGCTGTAAGTTGTGAGAGTGTTGTTCAGTCACTGCACTGTTGAAGATGTCTGCCATTTGTTCAGCAAATATTTCGGATCCGCATTTAGTAATTCGCCCGGTAACTCATTATTTCCATCAGCTTCCTTACTGAAAAGGCGTTTCATTGAACGTTCTACTGCCGTGTCGGTGATCGGATGTTCCAGAGAACGTGGTTCACCGATTTATGTAGAAATTCCATTATCTACTTCTCTTGTCGACATTCACATGCATACAAATAAAATATAAATAAGTTAAAATAATTTTAATAAATAATAAAAAAATAATATAGTTATACAATTATTCACTCAGCTGAACAACATAAAACCATTGTTAATATAATATAAACCATATATATTGTTGCGCAAAAGGGCTTCAACATTATCAATGGAATGGGATACTTTGCAATACCTAGATGGCGTCACCCAACAATCCTGTTCAGCTGTTTTGTTCCATGTCCATTATCACCTGCACTATTGCTGGATTAGCCTTAATCCCACGCGCTGAAACTATGTGACCTACGTACGATACACTGGATTTCGAGAAATCACACTTTGCAAAGTTCAATGTCACGCCGTTTTGTCCAGATGTTTCAGCACTGCCTTCATCCTTTTGTCGCGCTCTTCGTGAGAGTCTCCAAAGATTATGATGTCATCCATCATGCAGAGTACGCCTACGAGATTGTCCAAAATGCCAATCATCTTCCTTCAGAGCACCGTATTCGCAATGTTCAGCCAAGCAAAACAGTGAAGTGGAGCTTTCTACACTTTCACCTTCCTCCTGTGTGAACGTCCATTGAATTTAGACCGTTCAAATATTGCATTTCGCCGAACTACAAAGTGTCCGTTAAACTTGTTTTTGACAACCGCATAGTTCCGTTTCTGTTCGGCCGTCAAACCAAACCTTGTCATAATATATCACCCGTTTCATCGCCCATTGCGTAAATCAATGCATCCACTTGCACTACGTCATCCTCTTGGTCTAAAGCTGATGCAGAACGAAACCTTTCAAACCTGCGAGTCCACTTTGGCCAATCATCTGGTTTTTTTAAACGTGAAAGGCTCGGGTGGGGTGATTTGGAAAGCTTGGGCCATTTCGAATAGTCAATTATTATTTGGCGCATATTTGTGTTTTCTCGTTGTTTGTTTACCCAAATTTACCGCAAATGTAACTTAAATTAATTGTAATTAAGCTACATTGCAGTATTGGCTCAAAAGCCTAGACGCTACAGGCAGGCGCGCTACGCTATTACAGTAAGCTGGATAGATGTAGTCGCGCTACACTATAACATCACATCTATCGCATTTTGGAAAGGCATGTCTTATTCACCCAGAGTGAAAAATATTATAACTTATTTTCTCTTCCGTTGGTGCTTTTCCCTTCATGCGTAATCCCTATGGGGCAGCACTTTAGACGCAGTTCTAGGTTTACGCTGTAGATGGGAGCGCTTTTAAACGAGTCCGGCAGATGGCGCAAGTAGCACATATCTAGTGATTCTTGTTTTATCGCTCGATTGTCCAGCGTTTAGCTTCAACGTAATTGACATGCAGTCTTTGAAAGCTCAGTATTTTGCGATGAGACGCATAAAAGACATAAACTGGAAAGTAAGGAACTTGAACTGTCAGAGACCACAGACAAAATGCTCTCAAGTTAAGTCTTAAGACTCAACTTCTTAAGTCAAAAGTTATTTTAAGTATAACTTGCCGTAGTCAATAAGTTATGGGACTTGTGCACCCGTCAGTTGCATGACGCACCCCCAGGCAATGTGCTTCGTGGGTGCGTCATGTCCATAAAATAATGACGCAATAGTACGGCATTTTCAAACTTTGGCGGGTCACAAATATTTACGAGGGGTACGTCAAGGTCCGTCAATGTCCGCTGCATTGATGCTTGATGAGATACTCCCTTTACAACTGATCACAACTAAACTGGGAGGTAGTATAGTGAATTTAGAGATCGATATCATCAGCTCTATGAGGCGCACTGAATCCACAACAGGTTTTTCCCTGTCCTGTGTGGGATCTTTTACTTCCCCTGGCATAGACACCAGATAGAAGTGACCAACAGCTTTTACTGTCTCTTCCGAAAGACATGGGCAAAGTGGGGTGAACGAAATTGCCCAAGTTTCGAACCCCGGTCACCTCGACCGAAAGTATGATTCTCTACCACACGACCACCGCACTCCACTGCACGTTTCTTTTAGCCGCAAAACTATTCGAAATATGGCAACCAGCGACTTAATTGACTCTAACGTATTGTTAATCGTGATAAACTACCATGTTGAACAATATATTGCTGATCCCCTTGCTTTTATGCGGCCCTGTATGCGTATTCAACTGCTAGCGAAGACTTTCTTTGGCAGACTTTGCCTATACAAGATTTAACAAGATTTGCCATCCAAGACAACGGCCCAGATGGCAAGTGGCCAAGGAAGCCATTGGCTTATCGAGAGTCCAACAATGTTCATCTATACTAGCATGTACAAGCACGTGCAATACATCAATTACTAGTAGCGGAATGTCCGCAAAAGCTCGTGAAGTATCCTCTGATGGGAAATGTTTTGTCAAAATGTCTCCAGTGGTGTGTCAGAAGCATACAATGGTCTGTCAAAATGTCTCCAGGAGTTTGTCAGAAGCATACAATGGTCTGTCAAGATATCTCCAGGAGTGTGTCAGAAGCATACAATGGTCTGTCAAAATGTCTCCAGGGGGGTGTCAGAAGCATACAATGGTTTGTCAAAAATTTTTCCCAGGGTTGAAATTAAAGTTGCATCAAAAAACATGCAAT
Source organism: Lamellibrachia columna (assembly GCA_963662155.1). NCBI lineage: Eukaryota > Metazoa > Annelida > Polychaeta > Sabellida > Siboglinidae > Lamellibrachia > Lamellibrachia columna. Next base: position 55,111,594 of record OY759266.1, read on the forward strand.
AGTACGGTACGTAATTTTTTTTATGCAGTGGTCAAGGAACCTATTATGTTTGATGCACATATGGACAATGACGCATATTGCCCAGGGGGTCGGGGGGTGTCATGCAATTGACGGGTGCATCACTAGATCAAATTTGACTAAGTCTTTTCAGTTCCACTCACGATGTCACTATCAGCTTAAATATATTTCTTGTGCCTGTCTCGATCCATGTCTCTGCCATGGCCGGTCCCAAGCCCGGATGGGAAAAGAGGAGGGTTGGGCGTGGGGCTAGCACCCCCACCCCGTAAAAAAAAAAGATTGCTACAGAAACGCCGACAAAAGATACAGAGACTACAGTCCTGGAAGAGGAGGGTTCTTCGTTTCAAAGACTTATGACGCCATGTGGTGAAAGCCGGGAGTCCTCGGAAGCCACAGGGTCGAGCACCCTTCTTTCGTCCAGGAACATCACGATTGGATCGTGGAACGTGAGGACCTTATACCAGACAGGGAAGACAGCACAGGTGGCAGCGGAAATGAGAAACTACAACCTTGCTTTGCTTGGAGTCAGCGAAACAAGATGGACACAGACAGGACAGAGAAGGCTGCTTAGTGGAGAGATGCTGCTCTTCTCAGGACATGAGGAGGACAACGCTCCCCACACAGAAGGTGTAGCGCTCATGCTGTCAAGATCGGCACAGAGTGCGCTGATAGGGTGGGAAGCTCATGGACCAAGAATCATCACAGCATCCTTCAGAACAAAGAAGAAGAAGATAAAAATGAATGTCATCCAGTGCTACGCACCTACAAACGACAGCGATGAAGAAAACAAAGATCAGTTTTATAACAGACTACAAACGATCATCGACAAGTGTCCAGTGAAAGATGTCAACATCCTAATGGGAGATTTCAATGCAAAGATTGGAAAGAACAACACAGGGTATGAAGAAGTTATGGGAAAACATGGATTGGGAGAGATAAACGAAAACGGCGAGAGATTTGCTGACACATGCGCCCTTAACAAGATTGTCATCGGAGGCAGCATCTTCCCACACAAAAGGATACATAAAGCTACTTGGGTATCACCAGATCACGTGACAGAGAACCAGATAGACCACATCTGCATAGGCAAGACATTCAGAAGGTCCCTTCAGGACGTGAGAGTGAAGAGAGGAGCCGATGCTGCGTCTGACCACCACCTGCTTGTTGCCATACTGAAGCTGAAACTGAAGAAAAACCGAATGGAGACAGCAGTGAAGCGAAAAAAGTACAATGTCAGCTTCCTGAAGGATGCACAGACAAGAGAGGAATACAGATTGAAGCTCACCAACAGATTCCAAGTGCTGCAAGAGCTGCTCGAAGAAGAAACTGACCTAAACAAGCAGTGGCAGAACATAAAAGAGACATGGACATCAACCTGCCAGGAAGTTGTTGGCCCCAGGACACCGCAGCAGAAAGAGTGGATTTCAGTGGAAACTTTGCGCAAGGTCCAGATGCGGAAGGAGAAGAAAACAGCAGTAAACAACAGCCGCATAAGAACAGCAAAGGCAAAAGCGCAAGAAGAATATGCAGAAGTCAACAGAGAAGTAAAGAAGAGCATAAAGGTGGACAAGAGAAACTACATCGACAGCCTGGCAGAGGAAGCGGAACAGGCAGCAGGAAGAGGAAACATGAAAGAGCTTTACGACACTACCAGGAAACTGTCAGGCAAGTACTGCCACCCAGAGCGACCAGTGAAGGACAAAGAGGGAAATGCTATCATAGGAAATGAACAACAGCTGGACAGATGGGCCGAGCATTTCGAGGAACTCCTGAACAGACCCGCCCCGCCAAACCCGCCTGTCATCCACCCAGCAGAAGATGACCTACCTATTAACTGCGACAGACCTGCCAGAGAAGAAATTAAGAAAGCTATACAACAGCTGAAGAACAATAAGGCATCAGGGCCAGATGATATTCCGGCAGAAGCACTCAAGGCAGTTGTGGACACTTCCGTGGAACTACTTTACCCTCTATTTGGGAAGATATGGGAAGAGGAAGAAGTGCCAGCAGACTGGAGAGAAGGCTACCTCATCAAGATCCCCAAGAAAGGAGACCTCAGAAATTGTGCTAACTACAGAGGGATCACACTCCTGTCAGTGCCAGGGAAAGTCTTCAACAGGATCATCTTGGAAAGGATGAAAGATATGGTCGACCCAATGCTTAGAGACCAGCAAGCCGGATTCCGCCAGAACAGATCATGTTTAGACCAGATCGCAACATTGCGCATCATAGTAGAACAATCCTTAGAATGGAACTCTTCCCTCTACGTGAACTTCGTTGACTATGAAAAGGCATTTGACAGTGTTGACAGGAAGACCCTCTGGAAACTGCTACGACACTATGGGGTACCCACTAAACTGGTCAACCTAATCAAGAACAGCTATGACGGAACAGGCTGTAGGGTAATCCATGGAGGACAGTTCACCTGTCGCTTCGAGGTAAAGACTGGAGTAAGACAAGGCTGCCTGCTGTCCCCATTCCTCTTCCTCCTGGCCATTGACTGGATTATGAAGATGACCACAGTACAGAGGACAAGTGGGATCCAGTGGACACTATGGACGCAACTTGAAGACCTGGACTTTGCCGATGACTTGGCACTGCTGTCTCACAGCCATCAACAGATGCAGGACAAGACGACAGAACTGGCAGCTGTCTCCTTACAAGTGGGCCTGAACATCCACAAAGGAAAGACCAAGGTCCTCAGGATGAATGCAGCCAGCACTGACCCAGTCACACTGGAGGGGAATGCACTGGAGGAGGTAGAGACCTTCACATACCTCGGCAGTGTCATCAACAAGCGGGGCGGCACAGACGCAGACGTCAGAGCAAGGATAGGCAAGGCAAGAGTGGCATTCCTGCAACTGAAGAACATCTGGAGCTCCAGGGTACTGTCATCACGCACAAAGATCCGGTTGTTCAACTCCAACGTGAAGATGGTCTTGTTGTATGGAGCAGAGACATGGAGGATAACCAACACCACCATCAACAAAGTGCAGACCTTTGTCAACAACTGCCTGAGAAGAATCCTCCAGATCCACTGGCCAGACACCATCAGCAACAGTGAATTGTGGGAAAAGACACAACAACGACCTGTCGAAGAGGAAATCAGAAGAAGAAGATGGGCCTGGATTGGCCACTCGCTCCGAAAACCAGTAACAAGCACCACCAGGCAAGCGCTGACATGGAATCCTCAAGGCAAACGGAGAAGAGGACGACCAAGAAACACGTGGCGACGGGACCTCCAGGCAGACACCAGGAAGATGGGCTACACCTGGAACCAGTTAGAGAAGATGGCCCAGGACAGGGGACTCTGGCGATCTGTTGTCGACGGCCTATGCCCCAAGAGGGGCGATGGGCATAAGTAAGTAAAAGTGTCTCGATCCAGCAAAACACATGATATTGGTGTCTGTGATCTAGTGGTTATGGTGCTCAACATTCCTTTTGGTCGTGGGTCTAACTCCAATAAGAAATAAAAAAATTTCATGCTGTTTTTATCTTGGAATACTTGTTGGTTATCTCCCCTTCCCCTTTTACAGGTGCCACCTGTTCCTCCTTGCAATATGCAGTTCTTCCATCGTGCAGTTCTTAATGAACATAAAAACATTTCAAACACCAGCAACCAACTGTTACACTTAAATTAAGCATCTGGTGTAATGACAAAGTTTAACTAGAATATGTGTCTGTGATAGGAGATTGTGGGAGACTGGCAGAGCATCAACTGTGATGTCCAAGGTCAACTGATGGAGGTCACCGTACTGAATCCTCTGAGCAGGACGCATCCCCCATCATCTCAGTACCGGAGGATGTTTCTCAAATACATCATCTCACAGGTCGGGTTCTAGTAGCTTACATAGCTTATCCTGCACCTGCTTGCGACATCACATCCCTCTTTCATTGTCATCTTGTGCTATAATCCTCAGATTTTCTTGTATCTGAATTGCTATTTCAGTCACTCCATCAATCCATCTTCTCACGGTCTTGTGACTCCCTGGCTGCAACCTGCCAACTTTCCCAACCATTCTGTTGTCTTTCATTCTCTATACGTGACCTGCCCATCTCAAGCTTCTTCCCCAGTCTTTAATATATAATATTGTAAATAATTAATGCATAACATGTATAAAACTAACATGTATTTCTGGTCAAACATTGTACACCATTGTAGAAAACATTGTACACCCTCATATTTACATGACATTGATAAAGATATGTGTAATTACATAGTTACGTAGAGTAATTTTACAATCTTAACTAGCATTACTATAACCAATTCTACAGTAGAGAAGTTTTGGAATGAACAGGTATGCTGGGGTGAAATGAAACTACGTTAGACAGTCCTAAGAACTGCATACAGTGCTATATAACAAGATACACATTGTTGTACTAGTTATGCTTTCATTGTTTCTATGAAAAAATTATTTAGCCAGCTTAATTTCCCTTGAAAAGAACATTGTGTTTCTCATTGGTGGTTGTGCATTCGTTGGTTATGTCTTGAAATTTGAAGTCACTGGTGTGCTAATCATAGTAATGTCATATAATTCCTGTGATATTATAATTTTCAGCTTGAGTCAGTCAATGTAGAAGTATGTGATGAACTGTACGAGGAGTACACCGATATGATGTCAAAGTCACTGGCAGAGGATGAACTGTGCTACAAGACATACTTTCTGGTGAGAGCAGTTAATAGGAATGCTATCAGATAATAATCTGGCATATATGATATAACCCATAAGTGCAATTCATGACTATTGTTTATATACATATATATAATTGTCTGCTGGTACATTTAGTCAAAATGCCTAACTAGTCACTGCGCGTACATATACGCGCACACACACACACCATCACCACATGCACGCACACACACACTGTTTTCCTGTTGAAGGGAAGTGAGACACGAAATGTGATCACGATGGAAGAATCAGTCAAACTTGTCAGTCGAGGGACAACTGGACTTCAGACATGGCCCGCTGCTCAACATCTTGCTGAGTGGACATTGGAAAACAAACATCTCTTTGAGGGCAGGTAATCCAGGTATCATCATGAAACTTATGCTTGGTTGCAACTGACACAGGCTGCAAAGTGACGTCAGTAACAAACCTCAATTTTAGTATTATGCAATTATTAATGTGCTCAGGTTTTATACCACTCTCTTGTCTGACATATCACTTACATATGGAAACATTTATAAAAAAACATTCATCATGATCAGTTAGTGGTTGAAATTATTGTGTCCATGACATTTTCTGTTTGTCTCAGGAACGGTGCAAGCCTGACTTCTTCCGTCATGTCAAAAATTATTTCTAATGTGAAACCAATGGTTAGTTGAAGTTAGATTAATGATGTCTTTTAAAGCTAGTCCTTTGGGAAACTGATAGCAACAGCATAAATTTTATTACAATTACACTATTGATGTCAGACCTGGGGCCGAGTACATTTTCATGAGTAAAGTACGAGTACATTGCTCAAAGCTGAGTACGAGTACATTGCTCAAAGCTGAGTACGAGCACATTTCCACGAGTATGAGTACATCTTATATGATATTATAGTAACTCTGTAAAGTAATAATAACACATTTTAAAAATAAACATTGTGAATTAATTTATATAATTCAGGAAGAATTGACTATGCAACGGCAGTTGATCAGACTTTTTATGAGGAAAACTGTAAAAAACCTCTATGTTTTGGACCAAACTGGGGGTTGCATTCCATTCAAAGGTGTAATTCGCATTCAAATGCAAATGTACAGGGTATGCATTAAAATATGGATTAAAATGTATTTAAATTGAAAATACTTTTCAAAATACATTTTATAGCACAACATAACAAGAGAAAAGAAATAAAGAAATATAACCATTAAATATATATGATATATGAATCAATGAACACTGTTTGGCATGTTGATGTACCTGGTAAAGAAGCCAGTAACTAAACAGTGTCGTTGACCTGAAAACATTTATTATGATCAGATTCTGAATTTTTGTCTGAGTATCACCGCTTTTTCTGATCTGCTTTGTCAAGTCATAATGTAATAGTGACATATTTTTTTTACTGTAATCAGTAATTTACAATTACAATGTTATGCCATTGATAGAATTTTTTTAATGACCACAGCTGATAGTAAAGCGTATTTTATTAACATCATTTACTACATTCATTAAACCCAGCTCTGATTCCAAGTGTAGGTTTCGCAAACTGTGGTTAACAGCTCAGATATTTCAATATTTGTTATAGTGTTGTCTATATTTATTTTAGACATAAGTATTGGGTTTGTCAGACTGTGTTTGGGGCATAATAATACTTTCCATTTTTTTTTTAATCATTGTGAATTTGTTTGGTTTTTCCTCTTTCATTACATGCGTTAATATGAAATATTTTTACTGGTGAAGTATTAAATGTAAAGAACATGTTTCAGATGTATCCTGGAATTGGGCAGTGGTCTTGGATTCACTGGTCTTGTCGTCTGCCAGAATTCCCACCCGAAACAGTACATCTTTACAGACTGCCACCAGGACGTCCTAGACACACTGACAAAGAACATTGCGCTGAATGTGCCGACTTTTGCACAGAGTTTAAGACATGCAGCCTCCATAGATAGTGTGCAAGACAAACACCAATCACCACGTCACTGTTGTCGTGATGGGACGATGTGCAAAGGGTTCAGTGTATCACCAGAGAAGTACTATGAAGAGATGTCTGATGACAACTTTGAAAGAGAGTGTCAACCTACAAGCATTAGGGTCGTGACCTTGGACTGGGAGAAGGTCACTGAAGGTGACCTTGGTGACTTGGCAACAGGAGTGGATGTCATACTGGCAGCAGGTAAATACGAGTACTGAAAACTCTGGAATCTAATGGAACTCGTCGGGTGATGAAAATAGGAATGGCATCGTGTTCAGCCGTTGTTGTTCAGACAAAATTGATTTATTGTCTAAGCGTACTCTTAGTTGATACTGTTGTGATTTGTTGAAAGTTTGTGCTTCTTCACTGCACAATTTTTCAATAATCACATATTCTTGGTTTAGAACATTATTTTGATGGAACAGTTTATTGCTTTGTAACGGTAGAATGTACAAAAGGTTATTTTGTTATCTGTTCTTGTTTAGTATTTTATAACTACACAGATACAAACAGCAATGTATATATGAACACATTAAAAATGAACTAATATTGCTCCTTTCAAGCCATACCATTACTGTGGCATTCTTTTGGTGGTTCCAGTGGTCTTATTTTAAAAATCTCGACTTCAGCTTTAACTTTGCAGATGTCGTATATGATACAAGTATCATTGATGCGTTGGTGCGAGTTATACGGTGGCTCCTCTTGTGGCCGGGAAAGTCTAACATCAGTCATTCACCGGTCATGTTCATCGCATCTACAGTGCGGAATACAGATACTAGGGACTGCTTCTTGATGGCACTAGGTAAAACTGCTTTGTTTTTGATTTCTTGATATAGTACCAATCTTATTTACGATTTATTGATTTACAATCAATTTACAATTTCTTAATATTGTATACAAGTTCCAAAACAGCAAAAAACTTTACTACAACTAAGAAGTAATGTGAGGCATTTTTTTCCAGTTTGATCTGTTTCATATCTACTACATATGTGTCAGCTATACTTCTAATTATATTTTATGTCTAATTGTTATGTTGTGTAATAGTGTCAAAATTTGTTTTAATGAAATAACTTTTCATTAAAAAAATGTTGACACTATTACACAACATAACAATTAGACATAAAATATGAAGTTGAAGTGTGTCATATTCACAATGCCATAGAAACAATTCTTGAAAAAGCCCAGACTAATCCATTTAAAATCAATTTGCCAAGTTTTCTTTTGCAGAGTCTGCAGCCATTAGTCACATGGAAGTGAGCGGGCCAGAGAAAGAAACATTCTTCTATGATCGATGTATTCCAATAGACATTTTGCAATTGAAGATGACATGACCTGCCAATGATTTCAAGAAATCACATCTAAGTTATTGTGTTCAAGAAAATGAAGAAAGTGCATGAAAACATCATATTTAACAAGATTTAAAAAAATTTGCCATCCAAGCCAAAAGGCCCAGATGGCAAGTGGACAAGGAAGCCATTGGCTTATCGAGAGTCCAACAATGTTCATCTACATGTAACCCACCCTCCTGAGATATGTGTTAACCTTGTTTTTAAACATATGCTGCTAGCAGTTATACAATCCATAGACAATTTGTTCCATTCATTTATTGTCCTCTGTGAGAACGAATACTTCCTGATACCCCATCTATACTGATCCTTTACTAATTTTACCTCATGTCCTCTAGTTCTGCTATCTTTCTTGAGTAAAAAAACATTTCTATCAATATTTTCATACCAATTCAATATCTTAAAACTTCAGTCTGATCTCTTAACCTCCTTCTCTCTAGAGTTGTTAAACCACATTCTTTCTGGTGTTCTTCATAACTAAGGTCTCTCAGTTCTGGAATAATTTTAGTTGCTCTCCTCTGTATGTGTTCAGGCGTATCTATATCCTTCTTACGATATGGTCTCCATGCTTGTATACAGTATTCTAAATGAGGTCTAACTATTGGTATAATTAGGTTTTTTCCTTGTACACTGTATGTTATGTTTCTCCTAATCAACCCAAGAATTTTATTACCCTTTGAAGCTGCAATACCACAATGCTCTGAAACTTTCATGTCAGCGCTTATTGTAACTCCTAAGTCCTTTTCTTTTACAGTAATACCCAGAAAAGTATCTCCCATTTTATAGTTTACACCCAAGTTCCCATGTCCTGTATGTAGGCATTTACATTTCCCAAAATTGAACATCTGCCATTTCTCAGACCATTTCACTAATCTGTCTAGATCGTTTTGTAAATGTTGTTTATCACCATCAGTGTTAACCTTTCTAAACACTTGTGTTGTCCGCAAATTTCAGTATGTTACTTGTTATATTGTCGTCCAAGTCATTGATATATATATATTAAAAATAATAATGGTCCTAATATGTGCAATTTCTGTTTGAAAATGGTATTCAAATTGTGAACTCTACATAGATGAAACACCCTTCCTATACCTGTGGAAAGAATAAGTTCCAGAAACTAAATAATTACATAAACAAGATCAGCGTTTTATTCTTATACAGATCTGTAAACGTTTTGTAAACATGACTAGTAAGATAATTGCACGGCTACACCAATTATGTTTCTAGTCTCGTCACTTATACAAGAATGATGTGATTTGTTCACACTAAACCTCTGTGCGTTCTAGATATACGAACATAAATACATGTTTAAATGTATTGAACTACTGCAACCCATGAATGACTAGTAAATTCTCTGGCAGCACAACATATTATTTATCCAGTAATAATAAATATGATAATGTTGCACAAGATGACTAAAATGAATACTCTCAAAACCAATTTCTTGTCAACATTACAAGTTAAAACCACCCCATTAGGTAAACATTCCTTAGTAACAGTAACTGACTATCAATATACTCTTCCCATCATATCACCGCGCTACCTGGTGGATTATAGTGGAATGAAAAGATTCGGGTAACAGAACCACAGCGTGATGTTCTCGAAGTCATCCGAATCTTACCATTATAATCCACCAGGTAGCGTGGTGGTAATGGGATGGGTATATTACATTTTAATTAATAAGTTGCATGTACAGTCAGTGTATATCTGCCAATATGCCAGTCAATGCAGGTAGTTCTATCTTCATTGGTTAAGATATAAAGCTATTGGGTGGCTAATGCATAGAAAATGTATTATGTACATGAAGACAACATCAAAACATGATTAATTTTCTATGAATAGTGTTATGTCCTAACTGACAGACGTAGGTCCACCTGCATTGATTGGCATATTTTCCTGATTCCGCGCCACCTACTTATCATAAATGTATTGCACATAACTTATTGCACATAAACCTTGCAACGCCTGCTTGCAACAACTACTTGCTAACCCTGTATGACCTCTTTGACCTTGCCAGATACTTTGGCTTGTTTCATTCCCATTATGGTATCTTGTAGTACAGGTTCAGTTTCACACATTATTCCATTTCAATGCAGTGAAATAACCTGAGAAATATCTCCTAGACAGAAGTTATTTTGATTACTACACCATTAATATCTTCTTTCGATTTTGCAGACATCTCCATTTATCCTACATGCAGTCATCATAAAACTGTTCACCTTGTAACAAAAACATTGAAATAGTCCACCTAACAATGTTGTGAATATTACCACTAACAAGACGATTCTGTGCAGAAATTATTCAATTATACTATTTCAGTGTACAGTGGAACTCCCACTTAACGACCACCCCAATATAAAGACCAATGAAGAAATGCAGCAATTTTTTTTATATATAATTTTTTTATGCTAAATTTATCGACAAACAGTGAAAAAATGCAACCACCTTTTTAAACTACTCAATATCTTAGCACTGTACAGACAAAACGGAATTAACACCACCACTAGCTAGTAGTGCCGTAGGTCTTATTTATGAAGTTCCACTGTATTGACATGCTTTTGCCCACATTTATCACGTGCAACACTAAGGATTGTGAAGACCTGTAAACAGTTCAGCTGGTCAGAAACCTATTACTCCACTAAACAGAAACAATTTGGTCTTACTATTCTTAATACTATATTATACATGCAAGCTAGTGCAACTGCATCAGACTGTGTGTTTATATAATAATGTCAAAATGTGCAGTCACTGAGTTGCTGTTGATTAAGTTTTACCTTTCCCGTGATATTAACTTCTGTTAACACACGTCACGTTGATTGTTCCATGCTGTTGTGCAGTAACGTGATACCCTAGTACCAGTGTTACTACATTAGAGTATTCATTACTCTCTGTTTTAATATAAAATCTTTGTGCCTTGTAGGTTCACCTAATACGAAAGAAAATACAACTGACTCAAAATTACTCTTGTCACATTCACCCATACTTTAAATTACAACCCAACCACAACCCAACCAAATCTTTCAAATGCATGTACAATATATGCATACACATCTTATCCTAGTCATAGCAGTCAAGGAACTTATTTCCACCCAAATGATTATATTTCTCCCAGTACCTTCCTTTTCCCTGGCCGTCAGAGCTCCAACCCAACTCATCCGACTTTGAAGCCAACTGGTTTTTACTATGCACACATTATTTTTTACCATTTTAACATTAATTTGTTTATCATAAAACTCACTTCTGAGAAAACAGGTATGAAAGATTAGGCACATAAACCAATCATGTATACCTTAGTTACAAGTATTTCTGTGTGTGTGTGTGTGTGTGTGTGTGTGTGTGTGTGTGTGTGTGTGTGTGTGTGTGTGTGTGTGTGTGTGTGTGTGTGTGTGTGTGTGTGTGTGTGTGTGTGTGTGTGTGTGTGTGTGTGTGTGATGCACATCTGAGACTTGGTAGTGATAAGATAACATATTTCATGACATATTTGAAGATCAATTATTTAGTATTGAAATAATACATTAATGCTATAATTAAACATTGGCTACATCTGACAAAAATCAGTTGCCCACCAAGGTCATGAGAACTGTGCAGGCCCAATACGTGTTGAGCCTATGGTTAGCCAATGTACCAGCTGGCATTAGGACATGATAATATATAGCAATACCTCCCAACATTTATTTATTGGGAAGCCCCCATCTGCAGTGTTTATGATTGGGTATACAATGATTACAGGTAAACAGTTGCCTTATATGGAAGTTGAGGTTTCATATAATGTCTTATATGGAAGTCAAGCTTTTCAAAGATGCTAAACGTGTCAGAGTCAAGAAAGATGTGATCGATCAGCAAAAGCTCAATAAAAAATAAGTAATTTAGGACTTCATATAATGATTTCATGGTGTCTATCAGCTGAAATGGTTGCACAATTTAAAACTGATAAATAAGGATTTAGGTCAGAATTAAAGAAGAAAGTACTTTTGTACATTTACGTGTTATAAGATATTCCATATGATTAATTCCATATAATACCTCATTTGCTACCAGTTCAACACTTGGCGATATTTTGGGCCAGTAGCTGGTTTCACTTTGCCGAGAAGCATCTCATTTTAGGATGTCGGGTCACATGCACTCTTCAATCTGATTGTTCCCCGTGTCACATCATCATTAAAGACTATTTAACTGTTTATTTATTTCCTATGTGCTGAGGAAGTCTCTGTCCCACTAGCAGCAGCATCCTAGATGTCCTCTTCTTCCTCCCAGGGGGCCACAACATTGTGTTTAGTGTTCGGAACTGTGATGTTGAGTCCAAGGCTGCTCCCTGCCGGTTCGTCACTCTCACTGCTCCCCCCACCCGCGTCGTCGGAGCCGGACGGATGCGTGTCGGCAGTCAGCTGAGACGGATGGGGAGGAACAGCAAGATTACTCCGCTGTGTTGTCTCACTCCGCACCAGGTCATTCAACTTCTTCATGAAGCTACTTGGAGATAGACTGAAAGAACCAAACACTCAGCTCAAATGCATGTCTACTATCAATGGGAATTAAGGCAGAAACAAACATGCAGATACATGGTAATGTAGAGAAAGCTACTTGGTAATCTAAAATATGGTAAAATAAAATATTCCCTTAAATTTGACGAAGTCTTGTTACTAAAGGTAACTGTTTGTTGCCTCTATCCACCTGCTTAACAGCACGAACAATTGTAAACTTCACAGGAGATTGTAATATGGAGATCCAACATTACCTAATATAATAAAGAATAGCACACAACACATTACAAAGTTTATATGGATATAGAGGTATTTTAAATAAGATCATGAGGTATGGTGGGAATACTACGGCACACTGACATGTCTAGTAATACATTATTAATAAAAAAATTACTAATAGTATATAATATAACAGAAAATATTTTAGTAATGGCTACATAATAAATTTATCGCAGTATGACATGTGGATTGATCACTGCTTTGGACAGAGATGATACCTTCTATGGTTGGATGTCTTCTGCTCCTCAGTTGTACATCTGTAGAAGACAGGAACGCAACCATCAATAAACAAACCACACATTCTGTAAGTCTGGCAAACTGTATATCTGTTAGATATTATCAAAGACTCATAATCGATAGTGACTACATCTGCTGATATCATGTCACAATGTAAGTTTGTTGTCTCAAAATGTAGGGAAACTGATTTTACGCCACCGTGGAAATCAGACAGAATTCATAGAATTTGAACAGCTGACAATGATCAGACTGAGTGAAGGCGAGCGGACGGGAGGAAGACCATGCATGAGACTAAGCTGACTAAAATTAACTTTATATGAATTTTAATTAATAATGAGTGCCACAGCAGACAGTCACATATGAAGGAGATCAACATTGAGACTGCCTGTGCATTATACATAAATGAGCAAGCTATGTTGTTATAGCAACAGATACAACAATAGGTGCATTCAAGTACACAAGTCAGCTAACAATGGGTTTTGCAACAGAAAAAAGTGGCAAATTCGCATCTAACATGAGCACACCAAAATCGAGCATTTTCATCCCAAGATTTTACAATAATACTTAAAATTGGCACAGTAAATATCATGCCACCAGGTGGTGCCCTGACTCACTCAGAAGGCGAACTTTTGCTGGATCGTGTGTTCTCGAGCTCCTGTAGATTGCCCGTGCTGTAGCTGTGCTGAGTGAGGGTGTTGGCTGCGAGACAGTGGTCAGTGTTCATCATGCTACTAGCACTGCCTCGACGCTTGCTCTTTGGACTTGGGTTAGGACTTTTCTTCTTCGTACCAAACGCAAAGAACCTGCAACAGGTTCGTTGTAGAGAGATTCAACAGTCTGGTGGTTTCAATGTATTAATTTTTACTTGTATTTCACTGTCAGTTTTACCTTTTTTCTGTGTTACATTTGGGCAGGTTTTAGCTGTCTTTATTACAGTGACTACCGCAAGATGAAGACAGTTAAACGCTGCATACGAAACATAACAAACGAAAAAGGTAAAATTGACAGTGAAATACAAGAAAAAGATATGTAGTTTACTTTGGACTTTTGTTAATGAGCAAGTTTCTAAAATCACCTAAAATGACCTAGGATAGTATAAGAACTGTAAATTAAACACAACGTTAATATGTTTTAAGTAGTTTGCTCCACATTAATTCTTCTAACAATTAATGCAGTGTTGAAATGGTGAATCCATTGTGCAGCATGAAATCCAACCTGCTTCCCCACCAATGACGAGAAAGAAGTTTCATTACAAAGCTGTCTGGTGTTCACAGCACAATGGCAACCTATGCCTTGCTCTACCTAAATCTCAATGTATTTATTGGCGTCTCCCAGTGGTGACACACGGTGGTGGAATAATGAACCAGCAGAGTTATCATAGAAACCAGCAGAGTTATCATAGAGTCAATGTTGTGGCCTAGGGGCCCCTTTATCAGAGCTTGCATCAACTGAAAACAATATAATACATGCACAACTAATGAACTGATAGTGATGATTATATCATTGTAATATGACAACGATGATCATACCATCGTAATATGACAATGACGATCATGGAAAAATCAATGATATGAAAGTAAGTAATCTTGTACTTGGCTTTTGTAGAACCCTTGATCTTAAATTTTGCTAACTGAGGTTAATTACTAGTTGACTTACTTTTTCTTTGTGCTGGGGATGACAGCGTTGGCCAAGAGGCCCTTGTACTCAGAGGAGCGCAGGAACCTCTGGTAGCTGTCCTTCTTCATCAGGAGGAAGATGTGGGCCTGGGCCTTGTCAAATGTGAACCTACAAATATGACCTCATCACTATGAGTTGACATACATATATGACCTCGCCACTTTGAACTGACCTATAGACACAACCTCATCACTTTGAATTGACCTACATATATGACCTTGTCACTTTGAACTGACCTACAAACACAACCTTGTCACTTTGAACTGACCAACAAACATGACCTCATCACTTTGAACTGACCTACAAACATGACCTTGTCACTTTGAACTGACCTACTGACATTACCTCATCACTCTGAACTGACCTACATACATGACCTCATCACACTGAACTGACCTACATACATGACCTCATCCCTCTGAACACATCAGTTGGTTTATACATTTTTTTAAACACAAAAATGGGTCAATAAATCAAACTTAAATCAAACAAATAAGCAAACATGTCATAGTCAATATTAGATAGTTTTTGTGTGCAAAATTAGTCTAAAACGAGATGAACGTTTCAAATTCTTCCACCAATAACCGCAGTGACTGCACTGATACTGCAGCCAAAGCGAACACATAAACATTACAAACAGATTGACTGTTAATGGCGAAACTGTAGAGCGTGCTACCACTTATAAATATCTTGGTGTGATTATAGATGAAAAACTGAACTGGAATGAAAACACAGTATCTGTTTACAAGAAATGTAGACAAAGATTGCATTTCCTCTTGAAACTGTCAAAGTCTGAGGTTAGTCAAAGTGTGCTGTCAACCTTCTATCAGGCAGTGGTGCTGTCAACCTTCTGTCAGGCAGTAGTGCTGTCAACCTTCTATCAGGCAGTGGTGCTGTCAACCTTCCATCAGGCAGTGGTGCAGTCAGTTCTTTTGTATTGTTTTTTGTGCAACCATAGCTCACTCTCAGCCAAAAACATGAATAAGCTAGAGCATGTGGTAAAACATGCTGCTAAATCCATTCATGTTACACCACTTCGCAGCTTGCACTGTCATTACATGACAAAGAAGACAGAAAACATCTTACGCAGTGCAACACATCCACTGCACACCACATTCATTCCAGCGAGATCAGGCAGGCGGTATCTGTCCATTTCTGCACGCACTGCCCATTACAGCAGATCTTCAGGGCCCTTAAGTTTAACTCATGATTGCTAAGTCACAGAGGGTATGTGCGAACTATAGAACTTCATACATGTTCTTGCTGGTTCTTTTTTTACAAATCTTGTGTTTGCATTAATTTGAGTTTTTTTTGCAGGTTTTTGTACTTTGTATTTTTAACTCCTTGCCGTAGTTTTATCAAATGTATATCCATGTTTTTAGACCAATAATAGGTATTATTATTAGATAGCATGCTTCTAAGCAGCAGGGGCCAAGTAACCAAGCTGATAACCAGACCAGTAGAACTTACCGTGAAGGTGACTTCATGGCCTCCACAGTTTCCTCCATCGTCTTGCCATCTATGTTGATCTCATGCAGGGCGCCAGGCCCCAGATACTCTCTGAAGCCACAGACACAGTAATCATTAAACAACCACAAATGTCTGGTAATAAGAGTTGTCACACTCACAATAACAACATTTACTGGGGCTAACACCAATCATAGCAGCCTCATCTACTTTGGGGCAAGTCATTAAAGGTTCCACATGTCTGCTGATGTCATACAGGAAAACACCAAAAGAAAACAGGACCATAAACTTTTTTGTAATTGGCCCACTTAATAAAATAACAGCAAACATTATGAATTCATGATAATCTTAAAAATTTAAGTGTTCCCCACTGGGTACTTGGGACTTACTGGCAGATGTTGAGCACCCTACTGGGTACTTGGGACTTACTGGTAGACATTGTGTACCCTACTGTTTACCTGGGGCTTACTGGTAGATGTTGTGTATCCTATTTGGTACCTGGAACTTACTGGTGGATGTTGTGCACCCAACTTGGTACTTTGGACTTACTGGTAGATGTTGTGTACCCTACTTGGTACCTGGGACTTATTGGTAGATGCTGTGCGCCATACTGGATATTTGGGACTTACTGGTAGATGTTGTGCACCCAACTGGGTACCTGGGACTTACTGGTAGATGTTGTACACCTACTGGGTACTTGGGAGTTACTGGTAGATGCTATGCACCCAACTGGGTATCTGAGTCTTATTGGTAGATGCTGTGCACCCTACTGGGTACCTGGGACTTACTGGTAGATGCTGTGCACCCTACCGGGTACTTGTGAGTGTGGCAGCCCCTTCAGTTCCTCCACGGCGTTCCAGAAGTGAAGGTTTTCGCTGCTGTATTCCTTTTCGAGGAACATCTGGAACTCGTGTCTGCCAGTTGCGTCTGCCAGCAGCTCCTCTAGTGAGAACGACCATCGTTTGACGCGGCGCTCAGTTGGGGTGTCTGCCCTGGAGAACACAACAGAACCCTTCAGTTGTTATTATCCTGACAAGTTGCAGGGCTAAGTCTATCTAACAGTGCAGAATGCTTTCAATTAATAATAATACAAACATTTCTTCTGCTCCTAAATCCTTGGAAACCGGAGCTCGTAAAAAAAAGGTTTAGGCAATATCAAGATCTGTATACAATGTTAAAGTTATCAACAGATGGATGAAGCTAAGGAGGGCGAGCACAGTTAAAGCTATCAATGGATGGATGAATACACGAGGAAGCTAAGGAGGGTGAGCACAGTTAAAGCTATCAATGGATGGATGAATACACGAGGAAGCTAAGGAGGGCGAGCACAGTTAAAGCTATCAATGGATGGATGAATACACGAGGAAGCTAAGGAGGGTGAGCACAGTTAAAGCTATCAATGGATGGATGAATACACGAGGAAGCTAAGGAGGGTGAGCACAGTTAAAGCTATCAATGGATGGATGAATACACGAGGAAGCTAAGGAGGGTGAGCACAGTTAAAGCTATCAATGGATGGATGAATACACGAGGAAGCTAAGGAGGGTGAGCACAGTTAAAGCTATCAATGGATGGATGAATACACGAGGAAGCTAAGGAAGGCGAGCACAGTTAAAGCTATCAACAGATGGATGAATACACGAGGAAGCTAAGGAGGGCAAGCACAGTTAAAGCTATCAACAGATGGATGAATACACGAGGAAGTTAAGGAGGGTGAGCACAGTTAAAGCTATCAACAGATGGATGAATACACGAGGAAGCTAAGGAGGGTGAGCATGATTAAAGCTGTCAACAGATGGATGAATACACGAGGAAGCTAAGGAGGATGAGCACAGATAAAGCTATCAACAGATGGATGAATACACGAGGAAGCTAAGGAGGGCGAGCACAGTTAAAGCTATCAATGGATGGATGAATACACGAGGAAGCTAAGGAGGGTGAGCACGATTAAAGCTGTCAACAGATGGATGAATACACGAGGAAGCTAAGGAGGGTGAGCACAGTTAAAGCTATCAACAGATGGATGAATACACGAGGAAGGTAAGGAGGGCGAGCACGGTTAAAGCTATCAATGGATGGATGAATACACGAGGAAGGTAAGGAGGGCGAGCACGGTTAAAGCTATCAATGGATGGATGAATACACGAGGAAGCTAAGGAGGGTGAGCACGGTTAAAGCTGTCAACAGATGGATGAATACACGAGGAAGCTAAGGAGGGCGAGCATGGTTAAAGGTGTCAACAGATGGATGAATACACGAGGAAGCTAAGGAGGGCGAGCACGGTTAAAGCTGTCAACAGATGGATGAATACACGAGGAAGCTAAGGAGGGCGAGCACGGTTAAAGCTATCAACAGATGGATGAATACACGAGGAAGCTAAGGAGGGTGAGCACAGTTAAAGCTATCAACAGATGGATGAATACACAAGGAAGCTAAGGAGGGCGAGCATGGTTAAAGGTGTCAACAGATGAATGAATACACGAGGAAGCTAAGGAGGGTGAGCACGGTTAAAGCTGTCAACAGATGGATAAATACACGAGGAAGCTAAGGAGGGCGAGCACGGTTAAAGGTGTCAACAGATGGATGAATACACGAGGTAGCTAAGGAGGGCGAGCACGGTTAAAGTTGTCAACGGATGGATGAATACACGAGGAAGCTAAGGAGGGTGAGCACGGTTAAAGTTGTCAACGGATGGATGAATACACGAGGAAGCTAAGGAGGGTGAGCACAGTTAAAGCTGTCAACGGATGGATGAATACATGAGGAATTTAAGGAGGGCGAGCACGGTTAAAGTTGTCAACAGATGAATGAATACACGAGGAAGCTAAGGAGGGTGAGCACGGTTAAAGCTGTCAACAGATGGATAAATACACGAGGAAGCTAAGGAGGGCGAGCACGGTTAAAGGTGTCAACAGATGGATGAATACACGAGGTAGCTAAGGAGGGCGAGCACGGTTAAAGTTGTCAACGGATGGATGAATACACGAGGAAGCTAAGGAGGGTGAGCACGGTTAAAGTTGTCAACGGATGGATGAATACACGAGGAAGCTAAGGAGGGTGAGCACAGTTAAAGCTGTCAACGGATGGATGAATACACGAGGAAGCTAAGGAGGGTGAGCACAGTTAAAGCTGTCAACGGATGGATGAATACATGAGGAATTTAAGGAGGGCGAGCACGGTTAAAGTTGTCAACGGATGGATGAATACACGAGGAAGCTAAGGAGGGTGAGCACGGTTAAAGCTGTCAACAGATGGATGAATACACGAGGAAGCTAAGGAGGGCGAGCACGGTTAAAGTTGTCAACGGATGGATAAATACACGAGGAAGCTAAGGAGGGTGAGCACAGTTAAAGCTGTCAACAGATGGATGAATACACGAGGAAGCTAAGGAGGGTGAGCACGGTTAAAGCTGTCAACAGATGGATGAATACACGAGGAAGCTAAGGAGGGCGAGCACGGTTAAAGTTGTCAACGGATGGATGAATACACGAGGAAGCTAAGGAGGGTGAGCACAGTTAAAGCTGTCAACAGATGGATGAATACACGAGGAAGCTAAGGAGGGTGAGCACGGTTAAAGCTGTCAACAGATGGATGAATACATGAGGAAGCTAAGGAGGGCGAGCACGGTTAAAGGTGTCAACAGATGGATGAATACACGAGGAAGCTAAGGAGGGTGAGCACGGTTAAAGCTGTCAACAGATGGATGAATACACGACGAAGCTAAGGAGGGCGAGCACGGTTAAAGCTGTCAACAGATGGATGGGTACACTAGGAAGCTAAGGAGGGTGAGCACGGTTAAAGCTGTCAACAGATGGATGGGTACACTAGGAAGCTAAGGAGGGTGAGCACGGTTAAAGCTGTCAACAGATGGATGAATACACGAGGAAGCTAAGGAGGGTGAGCACAGTTAAAGTTGTCAACAGATGGATGAATACACGAGGAAGCTAAGGAGGGTGAGCATGGTTAAAGCTGTGAACAGATGGATGAATACATGAGGAAGCTAAGGAGGGCGAGCACGGTTAAAGCTGTCAACAGATGGATGGGTACACGAGGAAGCTAAGGAGGACGAGCACGGTTAAAGCTGTCAACAGATGGATGGGTACACTACGAAGCTAAGGAGGGTGAGCACGGTTAAAGCTGTCAACAGATGGATGGGTACACTAGGAAGCTAAGGAGGGTGAGCACGGTTAAAGCTGTCAACAGATGGATGAATACACGAGGAAGCTAAGGAGGGTGAGCACAGTTAAAGTTGTCAACAGATGGATGAATACACGAGGAAGCTAAGGAGGGTGAGCACAGTTAAAGCTATCAACAGATGGATGAATACACGAGGACGCTAAGGAGGGTGAGCACAGTTAAAGCTATCAACAGATGGATGAATACACGAGGAAGCTAAGGAGGGCGAGCACAGTTAAAGCTATCAACAGATGGATGAATACACGAGGAAGCTAAGGAGGGCGAGCACAGTTAAAGCTATCAACAGATGGATGAATACACGAGGAAGCTAAGGAGGGTGAGCACAGTTAAAGCTATCAACAGATGGATGAATACACGAGGAAGCTAAGGAGGGTGAGCACAGTTAAAGCTGTCAACAGATGGATGGGAACACTAGGAAGCTAAGGAGGGCGAGCACGGTTAAAGTTGTCAACAGATGGATGAATACACGAGGAAGCTAAGGAGGGTGAGCACGGTTAAAGTTGTCAACAGATGGATGAAGCTAAGGAGGGTGAGCACGGTTAAAGTTATCAACAGATGGATGAAGCTAAGGAGGGTGAGCACGGTTAAAGTTGTCAACAGATGGATGAATACACGAGAAAGCTAAGGAGGGTGAGCACGGATAAAGTTGTCAACAGATGGATGGGTACACGATGAAGCTAAGGAGGGCGAGCACGGTTAAAGCTGTCAACGGATGGATGAATACACGATGAAGCTAAGGAGGGTGAGCACGGTTAAAGCTATCAATGGATGGATGAATACACAAGGAAGCTAAGGAGGGCGAGCACGGTTAAAGCTATCAATGGATGGATGAATACACGAGGAAGCTAAGGAGGGTGAGCACGGTCAAAGCTATCAATGGATGGATGAATACACGAGGAA
Organism: Lamellibrachia columna; assembly: GCA_963662155.1. Lineage (NCBI taxonomy): Eukaryota > Metazoa > Annelida > Polychaeta > Sabellida > Siboglinidae > Lamellibrachia > Lamellibrachia columna. The sequence goes on from OY759266.1 coordinate 55,132,814, forward strand.
GCTAAGGAGGGTGAGCACGGATAAAGCTATAAACGGAAGGATGAGTACAAGAGGAAGCTAAGGAGGGTGAGCACGGCTAAAGCTATCAATGGATGGATGAATACACGAGGAAGCTAAGGAGGGTGAGCACAGCTAAAGCTATCAATGGATGGATGAATACACGAGAAAGCTAAGGAGGGTGAGCACGGCTAAAGCTATCAATGGATGGATGGATACACGAGGAAGCTAAGGAGGGCAAGCACGGTTAATGTTGTCGACAGATGGATGAATACACGAGGAAGCTATGGAGGGTGAGCATGGTTAAAGTTGTCAACGGATGGATGAATATACGGATGGATGAATACACGAGGAAGCTATGGAGGGTGAGCACGGTTAAAGTTGTCAACAGATGGATGAATACACGAGGAAGCTAAGGAGGGCGAGCACGGTTAAAGTTGTCAACGGATGGATGAATACACGAGGAAGCTAAGGAGGGTGAGCACGGTTAAAGTTGTCAACAGATGGATGAATACACGAGGAAGCTAAGGAGGGTGAGCACGGTTAAAGTTGTCAACAGATGGATGAATACACGAGGAAGCTATGGAGGGTGAGCATAGTTAAAGCTGTCAACAAATGGATGGATACACGAGGAAGCTAAGGAGGGTGAGCACGGTTAAAGTTGTCAACAGATGGATGAATACACGAGGAAGCTAAGGCGGGTGAGCACGGTTAAAGCTGTCAACAGATGGATGGATACATGAGGAAACTAAGGAGGGCGAGCACGGTCAAAGTTGTCAACGGATGGAAGAATACACGAGGAAGCTAAGGAGGCGAGCACGGTTAAAGTTGTCAACAGATGGATGAATACACGAGGAAGCTAAGGAGGGTGAGCATGGTTAAAGTTGTCAACGGATGGATGAATACACGAGGAAGCTATAGAGGGTGAGCACGGTTAAAGTTGTCAACAGATGGATGAATACACGAGGAAGCTATGGAGGGTGAGCACGGTTAAAGCTATCAACAGATGGATGAATACACGAGGAAGCTAAGGAGGGCAAGCATGGTTAAAGTTGTCAACAGATGGATGAATACACGAGGAAGCTATGGAGGGTGAGCAAGGTTAAAGTTGTCAATGGATGCATGAATACACGAGGAAGCTAAGGAGGGCAAGCATGGTTAAAGTTGTCAACGGATGGATGAATACACAAGGAAGCTATGGAGGGTGAGCACTGTTAAAGTTGTCAACAGATGGATGAATACACGAGGAAGCTAAGGAGGGCGAGCATGGTTAAAGTTGTCAACAGATGGATGAATACACGAGGAAGCTATGGAGGGTGAGCACGGTTAAAGTTGTCAACGGATGGATGAATACACGAGGAAGCTATGGAGGGTGAGCATGGTTAAAGTTGTCAACAGATGGATGAATACACGGATGGATGAATACACGAGGAAGCTAAGGAGGGCGAGCATGGTTAAAGTTGTCATCAGATGGATTAATACACGAGGAAGCTAAGGAGGGTGAGCACGGTTAAAGTTGTCAACAGATGGATGGGTACACGATGAAGCTAAAGAGGGCGAGCACGGTTAAAGCTATCAACGGATGGATGAATACATGAGGAAGCTAAGGAGGGTGAGCATGGCTAAAGCTATCAACGGATGGATGAATACACGAGGAAGCTAAGGAGGGTGAGCACGGCTAAAGCTATCAATGGATGGATGGATACACGAGGAAGCTAAGGAGGGCGAGCACGGTTAATGTTGTCGACAGATGGATGAATACACGAGGAAGCTATGGAGGGTGAGCACGGTTAAAGTTGTCAACGGATGGATGAATACACGGATGGATGAATACACGAGGAAGCTATGGAGGGTGAGCACGGTTAAAGTTGTCAACAGATGGATGAATACACGAGGAAGCTAAGGAGGGTGAGCACGGTTAAAGTTGTCAACAGATGGATGAATACACGAGGAAGCTATGGAGGGTGAGCATAGTTAAAGCTGTCAACAGATGGATGGATATACGAGGAAGCTAAGGAGGGTGAGCATGGTTAAAGTTGGCAACGAATGAATGAATACATGAGGAAACTAAGGAGGGCGAGCACGGTTAAAGTTGTCAACAGATGGATGGATACACGAGGAAGCTAAGGAGGGTGAGCACGGTTAAAGATGTCAACAGATGGATGGATACACTAGGAAGCTAAGGAGGGTGAGCACAGATAAAGCTGACAACAGATGGCTGGATACACAAGGAAGCTAAGGAGTGTGAGCACGGTTAAAGTTGTCAACAGATGGAAGAATACACGAGGAAGCTAAGGAGGGCGAGCACGGTTAAAGTTGTCAACAGATGGATGGATACACGAGGAAGCTAAGGAGGGCGAGCACGGTTAAAGCTGTCAACAGATGGATGGATACACTAGGAAGCTAAGGAGGGTGAGCACAGATAAAGCTGTCAACAGATGGATGAATACACGAAGAAGCTAAGGAGTGTGAGCACGGTTAAAGTTGTCAACAGATGGATGGATACAAGAAAAAGCTAAGGCGGGTGAGCACGGTTAAAGTTGTCAACAGATGGATGAATACAAGAGGAAGCTAAGGAGGGTGAGCATAGTTAAAGCTGTCAACAGATGGATGGATACATGAGGAAACTAAGGAGGGCGAGCACGGTTAAAGTTGTCAACGGATGGATGAATACACGAGGAAGCTAAGGAGGGTGAGCACGGATAAAGCTATAAACGGAAGGATGAGTACAAGAGGAAGCTAAGGAGGGTGAGCACGGCTAAAGCTATCAATGGATGGATGGATACACGAGGAAGCTAAGGAGGGCAAGCACGGTTAATGTTGTCGACAGATGGATGAATACACGAGGAAGCTATGGAGGGTGAGCATGGTTAAAGTTGTCAACGGATGGATGAATATACGGATGGATGAATACACGAGGAAGCTATGGAGGGTGAGCACGGTTAAAGTTGTCAACAGATGGATGAATACACGAGGAAGCTAAGGAGGGCGAGCACGGTTAAAGTTGTCAACGGATGGATGAATACACGAGGAAGCTAAGGAGGGTGAGCACGGTTAAAGTTGTCAACAGATGGATGAATACACGAGGAAGCTAAGGAGGGTGAGCACGGTTAAAGTTGTCAACAGATGGATGAATACACGAGGAAGCTATGGAGGGTGAGCATAGTTAAAGCTGTCAACAGATGGATGGATACACGAGGAAGCTAAGGAGGGTGAGCACGGTTAAAGTTGTCAACAGATGGATGAATACACGAGGAAGCTAAGGCGGGTGAGCACGGTTAAAGCTGTCAACAGATGGATGGATACATGAGGAAACTAAGGAGGGCGAGCACGGTCAAAGTTGTCAACGGATGGAAGAATACACGAGGAAGCTAAGGAGGCGAGCACGGTTAAAGTTGTCAACAGATGGATGAATACACGAGGAAGCTAAGGAGGGTGAGCATGGTTAAAGTTGTCAACGGATGGATGAATACACGAGGAAGCTATAGAGGGTGAGCACGGTTAAAGTTGTCAACAGATGGATGAATACACGAGGAAGCTATGGAGGGTGAGCACGGTTAAAGCTATCAACAGATGGATGAATACACGAGGAAGCTAAGGAGGGCAAGCATGGTTAAAGTTGTCAACAGATGGATGAATACACGAGGAAGCTATGGAGGGTGAGCAAGGTTAAAGTTGTCAATGGATGCATGAATACACGAGGAAGCTAAGGAGGGCAAGCATGGTTAAAGTTGTCAACGGATGGATGAATACACAAGGAAGCTATGGAGGGTGAGCACTGTTAAAGTTGTCAACAGATGGATGAATACACGAGGAAGCTAAGGAGGGCGAGCATGGTTAAAGTTGTCAACAGATGGATGAATACACGAGGAAGCTATGGAGGGTGAGCACGGTTAAAGTTGTCAACGGATGGATGAATACACGAGGAAGCTATGGAGGGTGAGCATGGTTAAAGTTGTCAACAGATGGATGAATACACGGATGGATGAATACACGAGGAAGCTAAGGAGGGCGAGCATGGTTAAAGTTGTCATCAGATGGATTAATACACGAGGAAGCTAAGGAGGGTGAGCACGGTTAAAGTTGTCAACAGATGGATGGGTACACGATGAAGCTAAAGAGGGCGAGCACGGTTAAAGCTATCAACGGATGGATGAATACATGAGGAAGCTAAGGAGGGTGAGCATGGCTAAAGCTATCAACGGATGGATGAATACACGAGGAAGCTAAGGAGGGTGAGCACGGCTAAAGCTATCAATGGATGGATGGATACACGAGGAAGCTAAGGAGGGCGAGCACGGTTAATGTTGTCGACAGATGGATGAATACACGAGGAAGCTATGGAGGGTGAGCACGGTTAAAGTTGTCAACGGATGGATGAATACACGGATGGATGAATACACGAGGAAGCTATGGAGGGTGAGCACGGTTAAAGTTGTCAACAGATGGATGAATACACGAGGAAGCTAAGGAGGGTGAGCACGGTTAAAGTTGTCAACAGATGGATGAATACACGAGGAAGCTATGGAGGGTGAGCATAGTTAAAGCTGTCAACAGATGGATGGATATACGAGGAAGCTAAGGAGGGTGAGCATGGTTAAAGTTGGCAACGAATGAATGAATACATGAGGAAACTAAGGAGGGCGAGCACGGTTAAAGTTGTCAACAGATGGATGGATACACGAGGAAGCTAAGGAGGGTGAGCACGGTTAAAGATGTCAACAGATGGATGGATACACTAGGAAGCTAAGGAGGGTGAGCACAGATAAAGCTGACAACAGATGGCTGGATACACAAGGAAGCTAAGGAGTGTGAGCACGGTTAAAGTTGTCAACAGATGGAAGAATACACGAGGAAGCTAAGGAGGGCGAGCACGGTTAAAGTTGTCAACAGATGGATGGATACACGAGGAAGCTAAGGAGGGCGAGCACGGTTAAAGCTGTCAACAGATGGATGGATACACTAGGAAGCTAAGGAGGGTGAGCACAGATAAAGCTGTCAACAGATGGATGAATACACGAAGAAGCTAAGGAGTGTGAGCACGGTTAAAGTTGTCAACAGATGGATGGATACAAGAAAAAGCTAAGGCGGGTGAGCACGGTTAAAGTTGTCAACAGATGGATGAATACAAGAGGAAGCTAAGGAGGGTGAGCATAGTTAAAGCTTTCAACAGATGGATGGATACATGAGGAAACTAAGGAGGGCGAGCACGGTTAAAGTTGTCAACGGATGGATGAATACACGAGGAAGCTAAGGCGGGTGAGCACGGTTAAAGCTGTCAACAGATGGATGGATACATGAGGAAACTAAGGAGGGCGAGCACGGTCAAAGTTGTCAACGGATGGATGAATACACGAGGAAGCTAAGGAGGCGAGCACGGTTAAAATTGTCGACAGATGGATGAATACACGAGGAAGCTATGGAGGGTGAGCATGGTTAAAGTTGTCAACGGATGGATGAATACACGAGGAAGCTATAGAGGGTGAGCACGGTTAAAGTTGTCAACAGATGGATGAATACACGAGGAAGCTATGGAGGGTGAGCACGGTTAAAGCTATCAACAGATGGATGAATACACGAGGAAGCTAAGGAGGGCAAGCATGGTTAAAGTTGTCAACAGATGGATGAATACACGAGGAAGCTATGGAGGGTGAGCAAGGTTAAAGTTGTCAATGGATGCATGAATACACGAGGAAGCTAAGGAGGGCAAGCATGGTTAAAGTTGTCAACGGATGGATGAATACACAAGGAAGCTATGGAGGGTGAGCACTGTTAAAGTTGTCAACAGATGGATGAATACACGAGGAAGCTAAGGAGGGCGAGCATGGTTAAAGTTGTCAACAGATGGATGAATACACGAGGAAGCTATGGAGGGTGAGCACGGTTAAAGTTGTCAACGGATGGATGAATACACGAGGAAGCTATGGAGGGTGAGCATGGTTAAAGTTGTCAACAGATGGATGAATACACGGATGGATGAATACACGAGGAAGCTAAGGAGGGCGAGCATGGTTAAAGTTGTCATCAGATGGATTAATACACGAGGAAGCTAAGGAGGGTGAGCACGGTTAAAGTTGTCAACAGATGGATGGGTACACGATGAAGCTAAAGAGGGCGAGCACGGTTAAAGCTATCAACGGATGGATGAATACATGAGGAAGCTAAGGAGGGTGAGCATGGCTAAAGCTATCAACGGATGGATGAATACACGAGGAAGCTAAGGAGGGTGAGCACGGCTAAAGCTATCAATGGATGGATGGATACACGAGGAAGCTAAGGAGGGCGAGCACGGTTAATGTTGTCGACAGATGGATGAATACACGAGGAAGCTATGGAGGGTGAGCACGGTTAAAGTTGTCAACGGATGGATGAATACACGGATGGATGAATACACGAGGAAGCTATGGAGGGTGAGCACGGTTAAAGTTGTCAACAGATGGATGAATACACGAGGAAGCTAAGGAGGGTGAGCACGGTTAAAGTTGTCAACAGATGGATGAATACACGAGGAAGCTATGGAGGGTGAGCATAGTTAAAGCTGTCAACAGATGGATGGATACACGAGGAAGCTAAGGAGGGTGAGCATGGTTAAAGTTGGCAACGAATGAATGAATACATGAGGAAACTAAGGAGGGCGAGCACGGTTAAAGTTGTCAACAGATGGATGGATACACGAGGAAGCTAAGGAGGGTGAGCACGGTTAAAGATGTCAACAGATGGATGGATACACTAGGAAGCTAAGGAGGGTGAGCACAGATAAAGCTGACAACAGATGGCTGGATACACAAGGAAGCTAAGGAGTGTGAGCACGGTTAAAGTTGTCAACAGATGGATGGATACACGAGGAAGCTAAGGAGTGTGAGCACGGTTAAAGTTGTCAACAGATGGAAGAATACACGAGGAAGCTAAGGAGGGCGAGCACGGTTAAAGTTGTCAACAGATGGATGGATACACGAGGAAGCTAAGGAGGGCGAGCACGGTTAAAGCTGTCAACAAATGGATGGATACACTAGGAAGCTAAGGAGGGTGAGCACAGATAAAGCTGTCAACAGATGGATGAATACACGAAGAAGCTAAGGAGTGTGAGCACGGTTAAAGTTGTCAACAGATGGATGGATACAAGAAAAAGCTAAGGCGGGTGAGCACGGTTAAAGTTGTCAACAGATGGATGAATACACGAGGAAGCTAAGGAGGGTGAGCATAGTTAAAGCTGTCAACAGATGGATGAATACACAAGGAAGCTAAGGAGGGTGGGCAAGGTTAAAGCTGTCAACAGATGGATGGATACATGAGGAAGCTAAGGAGGGTGAGCACGGTTACAGCTGTCAACAGATGGATGAATACACGAGGAGGCTAAGGAGGGTGAGCACCGTCAAAGTTGTCAACAGATGGATGAATACACGAGGAAGCTAAGGAGGGTGAGCACGGTTAAAGTTGTCAACGGATGGATGAATACACGAGGAAGCTAAGGAGGGTGAGCACGGTTAAAGTTGTCAACGGATGGATGAATACACGAGGAAGCTAAGGAGGGCGAGCACGGTTAAAGTTGTCAACAGATGGATGGATACACGAGGAAGCTAAGGAGGGTGAGCACGGTTAAAGTTGTCAACGGATGGATGAATACACGGATGGATGAACACACGAGGAAGCTATGGAGGGTGAGCACGGTTAAAGTTGTCAACAGATGGATGAATACACGAGGAAGCTAAGGAGGGTGAGCACGGTTAAAGTTGTCAACAGATGGATGAATACACGAGGAAGCTAAGGAGGGTAAGCACTGTTAAAGTTGTCAACGGATGGATGAATACACGAGGAAGCTAAGGAGGGTGAGCATGGTTAAAGTTGTCAACAGATGGATGAATACACGAGGAAGCTAAGGAGGGCGAGCACGGTTAAAGTTGTCAACGGATGGATGAATACACGAGGAAGCTAAGGAGGGTGAGCACAGTTAAAGCTGTCAACAGATGGATGGATACACGAGGAAGCTAAGGAGGGTGAGCACGGTTAAAACTATCAACAGATGGATGAATACACGAAGAAGCTAAGTAGGGCGAGCACGGTTAAAGCTGTCAACAGATGGATGAATACACGAGGAAGCTAAGGAGGGTGAGCACAGTTAAAGCTATCAACAGATGGATGGATACACGAAGAAGCTAAGTAGGGCGAGCACGGTTAAAGCTGTCAACAGATGGATGAATACACGAGGAAGCTAAGGAGGGTGAGCACAGTTAAAGTTGTCAACAGATGGATGAATACACGAGGAAGCTAAGGAGGGTGAGCACGGTCAAAGTTGTCAACAGATGGATGAATACACGAGGAAGCTAAGGAGGGTGAGCATGGTTAAAGCTATCAACAGATGGATGGATACACGAAGAAGCTAAGTAGGGCGAGCACGGTTAAAGCTGTCAACAGATGGATGGATACATGAGGAAGCTAAGGAGGGTGAGCATGATTAAAAAGATAAGTCTTTAGATGATGACAAAATTGTATTATGTTTCCTACTGACACTAATTCATCCACTCACAGCTTCACACACCTGCTCATCCTTACACAAACACACCTTCTCTGGGAAGCATTCAGCTATGATATAAATATAGCCTGAAAGACTTTCAGCGAGATATCTCCATAGCTTTTTATAGCAAACTATTCATTTATATAATTTATTTATATAACCGGTTAATTAAGGCAGTGAGTCCGTTTGGAACAGTGGTCCACTTCTGTGAGAGGCCAATAGCTGCACCCTGTTACCTGATTCTTGCTACTGTAAATAGATCCACAAATAATGACGCATGTAGTTTCATTCGGTGCACTTTGGACTGGTCTATCATTGTGACATTTAAGAGCAAAGAAGCTGAGCAAGAAAGTTCCATAATTCGCTTTAAGCATGATTTACCCCCCCCCCGTCCACTCTCTCAATCTTCTTATGCCATGTAAACTATTTCATGAGATTATGTATGAGATTGGTAGCTTCACATTCTTTATGGCAAGCATTGGAAGCTATCAGGTGTAGTTTAAAAAAAGGTAAGTTCTTATATAGCGTGGTATCCAGTCCTTTGAACTGCTCAATGCACTTTACACTTCACCCTCTGGCAGACCTGTTTCAACTTCTCTGGGAAGCATTCAGCCATGTTGCAATTACTGCATGAAGACTATTCGTTCACATAACCACCACTGTCTGTATTGCCAGGTACTCATTTAATCAGCTGAGTTAACCATGGCAACATAGGGTGATCAAACTTGCCAGAGGTTCGAAGCGACTGCAGAGGGATTTGAAACCGGGTTCTCTTGATTGAGAAGCCGGCCTTCTAACTGGTATGCTATCGCGCCCTAGTTGGGGGCCAGAAAGTGATGTCATTGGTCATATCGATTGTGAGCACTGATTTTGGGTAACTAATGAGTTCATAGTGATAGTAGCTGGTCATAATTATGTGATATCATTAGCTGCATATCCTACATCAGTAATTGGCAGGGATATTAAATGACAGGCAGTGTTTGGGTGTCATAACATTGAGTGACATCACTGCTCATACTATGTGTGATTGCAAAATTCTAACATTATCTATCTCGACTCTGTCAATGTCTTCATATTGGTGGTCTTGAACCACCGTGTAGCACAACTACTCAGGCAAATGCATTTAGCAGTTACAGTATAAACGAGAGGTGTGGAAGTGTAGTGATTAGCACATCCGCTTTACATGCCGTTACATGAGTTCTGAGTTCAAGGACCGGGCATGGGTATGTTTGGTTTAAAAACCTGGCTCTCAACATTAGGGACTGTATCGCTCATGACTCATATGATCACATTAATATTGGTCCTGTCTCATTAATTGGGGACATAAAAGAACTACTGAGGGAGACATGCACCCTAACTATGCAGTGACCCCCTTCAGTGCCAGCATACATAAAGGTCTGAAATGTTCTGAAAAAGGCTGACTACTTGAATGAGACCTTGTAACACCATCGAATTGTAGTAACCACAACATACAGACTAGTCGGTTAATATAACGTTGCTAAGTGCTGGAAACAACTAGAACTGGAACAAGAACCTGTGTGCGAGATTGTGATTAGGAGACAAACCAATGGGAGTAGGTACTGGTGGCCTTGAGCGTTAGTAATCAGGGCCCAGCTGAGTGGACGCCAAGAGCCACTTGAACAGCAGCGGTGCTTATTGTGAATCAATAGAGAAAGATTAGACAGGTTATGACGACCTGTGGTAACGACAACCAGTTTCAGTGGCCCATCAACCAGAGATGCATATACAGGGGTAGCAAATAACCAGCTGCTTGTTATTTATATCTTCGCACACGCACGCATACATGCATGCTTGCACTGATAGTGATGGACGTATGTCCAAATGGAACGTAGAATCTTGCTCTCAAGAAGAAACTCAAACATGGTCAAGATAAATTTGCAGAATGGCAGAGATCAGATGGTTCTTATCACCAGTGCTTAGGGAACAGGCAAAAAGAAAATAGCCCATGGTGAACTGACAACAAAACAATAAAGAACCCATTGTGTAACAGGCCATAAGAAAATAGCCCAGAGTGCAACAGGCAACAATAAAATAGCCCACAGTGCAAAAGACCATAAGAAAAGATCCCACTGTACAATGTCATTGTCAGAAAATATGAAGCTATTGCAAGAACATGATCTTACGTGTATGTGAACATACACCAGTCACACAGCACTTCCACGTTATATGTGCTACCTTAGTGAACATGCACCAGTCACACAGCACTTCCTCGTTATATGTGCTAAGTTAGTGAACATACACCAGTCAAACAGCACTTCTACGTTATATGTGCTACCTTAGTGAACATGCACCAGTCACACAGCACTTCTACGTTATATGTGCTAAGTTAGTGAACATACACCAGTCAAACAGCACTTCTACGTTATATGTGCTACCTTAGTGAACATACACTGGTCACACAGCACTTCCTCGTTATATGTGCTACCTTAGTGAACATACACTGGTCACACAGCACTTCCTCGTTATATGTGCTACCTTAGTGAACATACACCAGTCACACAGCACTTCCTCGTTATATGTGCTAAGTTAGTGAACATACACCAGTCAAACAGCACTTCTACGTTATATGTGCTACCTTAGTGAACATGCACCAGTCACACAGCACTTCTACGTTATATGTGCTAAGTTAGTGAACATACACCAGTCAAACAGCACTTCTACGTTATATGTGCTACCTTAGTGAACATACACTGGTCACACAGCACTTCCTCGTTATATGTGCTACCTTAGTGAACATACACCAGTCACACAACACTTCCTCGCTATATGTGCTACCTTAGTGAACATACACCAGTCACACAGCACTTCCTCGCTATATGTGCTACCTTAGTGAACATACACCAGTCACACAGCACTTCCTCGTTATATGTGTACCCAAAACTTATCTCATGTAGTGTGTTGTTCACTTCAACTACAGGACAGAAACTACTCTATATATACAATGGGTGAGAGTCAAGTATCTGCTGTAGCTGACACCAATCAAAATACTCACACGTTGTGGTCGGAGCAGGAACTGTCGGTGACGGTCAACACAACAGACACTTTCCCAGCTGTCTTCCCTACAGACTCAGATCCTAGCTCCTCCCTTCCACATTCCCCATCTTCCCCACCATATAAATAAAACATTTCCAATCCGCTCAAACATAACACCAATCTAGTGATGATGATTCTATGAACTGTCACTCTAATCCAGTCAGGTGTAATACCAATCCAGTCAGCTATAACACCAGGACAGTCAGATATGACACCAGTCCCATTCTGAAGTGACTAAAATTCAGTCGGGTGTGACTCAAACTCAGTTCGATGTGACCCGACCAAATCCAGTCATGTCTGACTCAAATCCAGTCATGGATATGACTCAAATCCCATCAGGTGTAACCTAAATCCAGTCAGGTGTTACTCAAATCCAGTCAGGTGTGACTCAAATCCAGTCAGGTGTGACTCAAATCCAGCTGTGTGTGACTCAAATCCACTTGAGTGTGACACAAATCCAGTTAGGTGTGACAAAAATCCAATCAGGCATGACTCAAACCCAGTTGTGTATGACTTAAATCCAGTCAGATGTGATTCAAATCCAGTTGGGTTACTTAAATCCAGTCATATGTATCTCTACTACACCAATGGCTGGTGAAGCTTTGCTACACAAATTTACTTAATGCAGCTGACGATCAAACACAATGCCATGCAGTTTCATTGTCAATGCAGCCATCCAAAATTACACCCCAGAGAACCAATTAAACTGATCTAACTCTGACACAACACAGAACACACTTTGAAAATGTTCCACCACAAACAAGTTCTTCTTTGCTCCTCACTGCTCTAACTTAGCACAAAGATTAACAAAGTGCATCTCAGCAATCAAAAAAGCACAACAGTCCTATTGCCCGTAGTTACATCACGTTGACATCTCCACCTGGTTGTAAAACAACCCACTTGCTGCTATGGACACTGGTGATATCCCTTGGCATGTGAATTGCAGTGGTAATTGAGGCAGGTTATTGGTGGCAGTAGGAGCCTGGACCGGGAGACGGCACACCTTGCTCACTGACAGGACAGCAATCAGCTACGCTGGCCATAGAGAGCTTGCCATCTCCACTTCTAATCAACTCAACATCAGTTGCCAAGGTTTTTTCATCGATGCATCCACATATTGGCTTCGTATCCAGGCACAGCCTAGCAACTGCGTGACATCAAGTGAGTGAGCATGCAGCAGTGCATGCGTGCGTGTGTGCGTGCACCGGCTAAGAGAGTGTACTGGCACCGTAAGCCAGGTGTACCACTGAAGACTATCAACAATTCCTGGAAAACTATAATTAGCGAGTCAATACCCATGTTGCCCGCTCCACTCAACAATTGCCCAGCTGTAGGTAGGGGGCACTCTATGAACCACCTGCTGTGGTGGGGGGCATTATATAAGCCCTTTTGTGGGTGAAGGGCACTGTACATAAGCCCCTGCTGTGGGTGGAGGCACTTTATAAGCCCCTATTGTGGATGGGGACACTTTATAAACCCCTATTGTGAACTGGGGCATTTTATAAGCCCCTATTGTGAACTGGGGACACTTTATAAGCCCCTATTGTGGATAAGGGCTTTTCTAAGCACCTATTGTATATGGTGGCACTTTATAAGCCCCTGTTGTAAATGAGAGGCACTTTGCAAACCCCTTTTGTGAGTGTGGGGAACTATGTAAACTTCTGCTGTGGATGGGGGGCATTCATAACCTGAACCTTCTGCTGTAGGTATGACTGGAGCACTTTCTGAAACCCCACTCTACTGTGGGTGCAGGGGGTGCCAGCTACAAAGCTTTTGTAATGGTTGTTGCTACAAAAACTGTCTACATGTATGTTCATGGTAAGGATCAGTTTTAAATATGGCATCTACTAGAGTGGTCTAGATGGGCCTAGAGGGATCTAGAGTGGTCTAGATGGGCCTAGAGGGATCTAGAGTGGTCTAGAGGTGTCTAGAGGGTTCCCAGTTAGAATATGCTGCAAACAGAGGAATCATTTGTCTCAATGAGTACCACAATTACAGTCAGTTTTGAATGTATCAACATTTTAAAAACAAACCTATGTTATATTATGATAAAGGCAAATATAAACTGTATGAGCTTTTAAGCTCATAGCAGGAAAGTATTTTTTCTGGACTGTTAATTTTTTATGGGTGGTCAAGAGTTCCTTTAGAGGCTGCAAGTGATATTGTTTCTTTATTTTAACAAATAAAACATATCTCCCTTGAATGTATATATATCTATTTTGTTTGCTTTAGCATTCTATTATTTGATGTGTGTCACATCTCGTTCCATGTGCACTGTGGGAGTATTATGGGTACTTTTGTGGGTGAGGGTACATATATACCAATATGAACCCTCAAATCCAGCCCTTTGGCCAGTGCATCAGAGAATGCATAAGTGACGGCCAGATGAAAGATAACCATCTACAACATTGCATAAGAAACTAGCACCACACCCCCCACATTTACATCTATATAATCATGACGCAGATGTCCACCAGTGGTTTATTAATCATTTGTACCCGAGATATACCGCAACACCAACACATTTACCAGGAAACAAACATGCCTGAACTATTTGCCGAATGACCTCTATATATCGATACGCTGTCATCTCAGTCGGTGATCAAAGCTATCATAATACAACTTCTGTCAGATCCCACAAGAGTGCAGATAAATGCGACAGTGTAATAAATGTCATTGCCAGATTTAGCATCTATCAGTCGCAACTAGTGCCTGGGAAACAAGAAGCCGAGCAAGCGTCATTTATTGGCTCGTTGTTTTCATGAGGACATTGTAATTTGTAACTGGGCAATCATTGAGTGCCTCAGAGGAATGACAGGGCAACAGTTGTTTGTTCCCTGGTGAAATCAGAAAAATCCGGAATTGAAAAAATGCATACAGTAGACCGGAGCCATGTACAAGGCACTGGAGAAAACGCATAGTGACAACAGCAACACTAGCATAGAACCGTGGTCATTCCAAATTAAATCAACCAAGAAAAGAACAAAGTGTTCTTGACATCCTCAAATTCTGATGGCACACATGCCTGTGTTAACATGCAATACATAATGTTTTCCCATTTTTTATTTGCAACATCTCTACCTTTTATCACTGGAACTATTACGTAGTTCAGAAATGAAACAGCTTTTCTACAAGACAAACAGACCAAGTTATTATAAGCATGACAAGATTTATACACCGACACTGCTACACACTTGGTACTGACAACAACACATACAATGGATCCATTGTGCTACATACATGACAGGAGATTACGGAGATTGAGTCAATTCATTGCTACTTGAGATTGGATCAATGATGAGACATGCCTGTTGTCACCGATATAGCACTTGCAAGCCAGCAATGTTTCATTCTTGTTTCAATCATCAGATCCAGATTGTCTAATTCCAACAAGTTTTTTTCATTCTTATCAGAAAAGCCAAGATTAATATAATGAGTTCTGCTCCTGTTTCTGGCCCGTCTATTTCAATCATGTCCAGGGCCGCTTGCTTGTGCCTAGGTCACAGTTTGGTTTAATTGTAACTGCATAATTTTTTATTAATTACAATTACAGTGTAATTGTAACTTTTTTATGTCATAATTGAGTTTTTGTTGTTTTGTAATTGACCATTGTAATTGACCAAATGTTGTAACTGAACCCGTCCTGGCAGCAAGAATGCCAGGACTCACCTAAAACACTGTCTAAAATGAGCAGCAACGATACGATACGTGTACTTTTCTTTTATAAACAATCCAGTTGTACTCAACCAATGAACTGTTGCAACTGACCCTTTATGAAGTACTATAATTGATTTTTTTATTCATCGTAATTGTAACTGATTGTTTTTATGTGATGTAATTATAATTGATTGTTTTGAGGAAATGTAATTGTAATTGGTTGTTTTGAGGCGATGTAATTGTAATTGATTATTCTGAGGCGATATAATTGTAATTGGTTGTTTTGAGGTGATGTAATTGTAATTGGTTGTTTTGAGGCAATGTAATTGTAATTGGTTGTTCTGAGATGTAATTGTAATTGGTTGTTTTGAGGCGATTTAATTTTAACAGATTGTTTTGAGGCGATGTAATTGTAATTGATTGTTTCAAGGTGGTGTAATTGTAATTGGTTGTTTTGAGGCAATGTAACTGTAATTTGTTGTTTTGAGGTGATGTAATTGTAATTGTTTTGAGGTGATGTAATTGTAACTGGTTGTTCTGACATGCTGTCACTGTAATTGTAACTGAGTTTATATGATGCTGTGTAACTGACAATAGTAACTGAACTCAGCCCCAGCCTCTGTACTAACAGGATGCTATGCAGAGGCAACTGACATCTGACCAAACAGCACAAGTGTTGTCAGATCATTTGTCAGAATTAAAACTTTTTAATGATATTTTCTTATTCAGTTGACTGTTCATTTGTGATTCGTGTACTGTATCCTGTCTAAAAAACGTAATGATGTATGCTGTAAAACAGTGTTGCTGTTCATCAAGGTTCCTGAAGACAAAGTTACAAATTCTGTACATGCAGTTTGGTGCAGGACAATATATCATTTGTTCTGTACTTTTTTGACAAAAGCTGACCTTGTCACTTATAAAACAGCTGAGCTCAAACATGTTTATACGTGTTCTTTCTGTACACATTTAGTCGGTTGTAACACCCACTTCTGTTGATCACTGGGTGCAGAACACCAAGTCAACGAGGGCCAAAGTCAAGACACTGAAAGGTTCTTATTCTTCCTTTAATACGAATTTAACACTGTCCAATACCAACTTCCATGTGGATAAGCATAACCCTGAAGAATATGCTTTTTTACATGTATGACTTTTAAAAACTGATGTTACTTTTTGTAGAAGTCCTAAGCAGGCTTGTTTGTAGAGTAAGATATCACAGGTATGTGCTAGTTTTCAGACACCTGCATGATGTAAAGCAAGTGTCTAACGGCAAATGACTTCTACACTTCCTAAATCAGAGATCAAAACAACAGCAACATTTCTTCTACCGGTTCACTCAAGGAGTGCATCAATTCTTTAAGACAGTAATACCATTACAAACCAAGTTAAGCAGTTATCAGTACTACTTACATATGCATGGGCAATAAACAGACCATGCAATGGTAGCAGCATTCATTGACCTTGAATTGTGTCTGTTTCTGTTAAAACGTGGCAGCCCACAATTGGCCAATCCATCAATGCACGTTTATCAAGTTACTGCTATTCATCAAATTCTAGTTTTCACGGAGAGTGTCACTCAGTATGATTAGTTAGTCATATTTTTGGTTATACTTACAACGGTAACAACCGTGATGCTATCATGTGATAATTCTATCAAAACTGTCAATAATATATCATCTACAGTCGCACCCCATTATTACGCAGATTCAGATATAACGCGGTCGGTCGTGGACCCCGATTTTTTGCGGACAGGGGAAATGCCAAATGGGCCTGCTTTAACCTACTTAGAATTGCTTTGACATTTCTCAAGTAACATTAGGCGAACAATGTCAATGAACGAGTATCAACGTGTTGTTTGTTTTGCGCTGCCGCCGACATCTATCGCTGTCGCTGGCTTCGCTTCAATGGTTTGTAAATTGCAATTGAGACTCACAAATGCGCCTCGCATAAGAATCAAATAAACAGTTTTAAATGCATTTAGTATGCAATACCAACATACCAACATAACAACATGCTTCCATTACATCGTAAATTTAATCGAAACCAAAATGCCAAATTCCTAACTCAAGGCTCTATCAGTGTACGAAAATACAAATTGAAACGATGAATCGATGTTAAGTGGTGCGTAATAAATGTATGCTTTGATCGAGATCGGTTGAAAGACGAAGTGAAACAATTATTAATTCTACCTATTGTTGTTTTCTATGTTATTCAGCTTACATACTACGTGTGTCAAATCATATACGTTTTCGGCTGCTCAGATCCAGGTTATTATTTTTGATTCGTAGGCCTATTGGTCCAGTACATCATCATCGTTGCAGATCTGTTCTATAACAGTATACATACATGTATTTTATCCACTTCAAGATTCAACAGGGTGTGACATTTTAAAATAATACACGTTGATGCTAGTATACTCGTTTAATAAGTTCCATAAACTGTATATTGGTGTATAAGACAGTGCTGCAAGCACACTGTGGCTTCGACAGGGTTCTTGGACTTGGTGCAGCGGGTGGCGATCGCTGTTGTTTATTAGCTCCCTGATGGCAGATATGGGAACACTTAACCGGCCTCGCGTACAGTGCCTTCCAAAATCGTGGGCCCCAACCACCGCGTTATAACAAGGCTCGACTGTATATAGAGAGGAATATTTAGAAACCAAAAGGCGATAAACAGATTCTGAGGCTGCAGAAGACAATGCGTGGATAACTGGGGTAGATAACATTAGGACAGACAACTTGACAGAAGGACTGAACAGCAGGACACGAGGTGCACTTACAGGACGGTATTCAGCATCCACATGCTCACATCGTCAGAGATCCAGGGATTTGATGGCAGGGCAGGAAAGAGGAACGGATCCAGCTCTTCATACTGCTGACAGTGATGAATCAAACTGAAACAGGCAACACACTGTCTAAACAAACATCACTGTCAGAAGACTAAGCATACCATCTAGATAAACATCACTGTCAGCACACCATCTAGACAAACATCACTGGCAGCACACTGTCTAGACAAACATCACTATCAGCACACCATCTAGACAAACATCACTGTCAGCACATCATCCAGACAAACATCACTGTCAGCACACTATCAAGACATACATCACTGGCAGGACATCATCTAAACAAATATTGCTGTCACCAGTCTAAAACCACCATAAAGACACTGTCTAGACAAACATCACTGTCAGCACACTGTCTAGACAAACATCACTGTCAGCACACTGTCTAGACAAACATCACTGTCAGCACACTGACTAGACAAACATCACTAGCAACACATGATTTAGAGACAAAAACCCACATTAGCAATGTGAGACATTTCAGTAAATCCCTGGGAAGTCCCTGCTCAAGACCAGCTAGAATAGGGACAGTGCATAGGCCAGGTGTTGTCCAAATTGGAACAGCTGTAAAGAAATTTGACCATGATCACAAATGACAACACCATCCCTTAGACCCTCATCAATTTACAACATGCGTGGTACGGTCAAGGAGACTCTCGTTAAGACATATAATGTTGTTAGCATAGATACCATCACTTCAACACGTGTTATAATGACCAACAGAGGTTGACAATGACTGAATCTAAAGAAGTCTACAGAAAAATATTTTTTATATCACTGCGGTTCTAGATATGCCAGAAAACTTTCTTCATTAACAAACATCCATGCATCAATGGCCGCAATGGCTGACTTCAACTCTTGTTAACCTTGAGAGCTATGTATTGCGTCTTGATGCGTGACACTACGTTTGATGACCACCAAGGGCATGGATGGTCACGAATCACAATATTGTTCGTGTAATGATGACTTGGCAATGGCTCAGATTACATTAACAATTCCAACTCTATCAGAGGAATGACGTCAGT
The DNA here is from genome assembly GCA_963662155.1 of Lamellibrachia columna. Classification (NCBI taxonomy): domain Eukaryota; kingdom Metazoa; phylum Annelida; class Polychaeta; order Sabellida; family Siboglinidae; genus Lamellibrachia; species Lamellibrachia columna. The sequence continues at coordinate 55,151,904 of OY759266.1, forward strand.
GCGGGTGGACCACTGAAGTACGGGGATTGGCTTCCTCATATGATTATGGACAGACATGGGATATATACTGTAGATGTACTTCACAGAAAATATAATCAGCTGGTTCATAAATGCAGACAAATTGCAGTAAAGACGGGCCACCTGTGGCATAGGGTCTTCATTTCTGTTAGATCCCCTAGCATATTATTCCCACATGGTGTGAAATATAAAAAGTATACCCCATCATAAGATCTATCTTAGAATATCTTTCCCATGTGGGGATATTTATACTACAACATATCCCATAACATTTATATTTCCCATGTGAGGAATATTGGTGCTGCAACATATTCCCCATGACAATTTCTTTTAGCATTTTAAATTGAACTACATGACATATCTACTAGAAAATATCATTAAAGTAATTCCCACTTAAATATATTGTGGCATCTTTTTTATGTGGGGGGAATTATAAGATGTGGCCTTTGTTTGGATGAAGTACAAATATATTTTTTATGTAGAGAAAATTTATACTATAATATATTCCCTACCATAATATGTATAGCCACGTGCATCTTTCCAGTGCAGCTTTGTGCACAATATCTCAGGAGGGGCAACATCTTGTTAGGCCAGTGAACAAAATGCACAATGCTATGTTCATCATCAAACAGCTTTTTGCAAAAACATGCAAAAATGATTTGGTGTCTCATAAGCCCTTTGCATGTTTTGTACAAGACTATTTCCTGAAGGAGACATATATTGCAGTCTTGTAAGCCTATAACTGGCAGCATCTTTGTTTTGACAACATAATTGTTCCATTATCTTAATCTTCAACATAAATCAACTAGAATCAACGAATGCCAAGTTTTTGGCGTTAATCACACTCAAAACACGACTGCAATGCAATAGAGATTTACTGGAAGGATAAAAACTGAGTTGCCAAACCCCCAGGGTATTTAAACAATGTATGGCACCAAACACTGTGATTATTATATTTTTCTCATGGTGATTATAGCTACATAGGAAGGAATAGTGCAGTTATATGTTAACAGTTATTGAAGATAACATATTTATATTGTGTGAGTACAGATATATTAACCATAATTGTAATTACATACGATGAACTTAAGTGACTTTATTAACAATTCATATGGAAACCTGCTTTCCAAATGCAGCCTGCACATTGACATGCAAGACCAAATTACACGTTCAACTATCAATTACATGTACAAATAAATAGCATTTCCATAAAAACATGCATTGATACAAATGCAGCATGAATCACTGTATTTTTTTATAGTAGAAATTAGTATTTCTAATGCTCATCTGATTGTTGAAGATGATATGCCAACAAGATAGCCAGTGATTGTGAGAACACCAGACAATAGCAGATCAAACATTCTTTCTTTGTGAGAACTTTTCAGAATAAAACAATTTTCAAACACCAAATCTAAAAGGCACACATTTTGACTGGTTGTATGGGACATTGCGACACTGAACGCATTAGATGGTGAGGGTGGGGCGTGTCCGCACCCTGTAAAATAACAAATATTTTTGGTAGTAAACATTGTTTAAACTAGAAGCACAGGGGGGTTACTTAGAGATGCCTCAAGCAGGACAAGAGTACAGATAAACCAATAACAAAATGTCTGGAAAACAGGTCTGAAGCAGGTTATAGATGCGTGTGTTTAAATGCTGGGAGCATAGTAAACAAGAAAAACGAATTAAACATCATGGTAGAAGATATTGACCCTTACATAATTGGTAAAACCGAATCATGGGCCAACACAGACATAACAGATGCTGAATTAGAATTGACAGGATACGTAATATTTAGGAGATATCGAATAGGAAGAAGGGGAGGGGGAGTTATTTTATATGTTAAAGAATCTATTCAGGCTTATGAAATAAAATTAGAAAGCAAAGCAGATTACGATGAAGCTGTTTGGTGCAAAATAGTTTCAGGAAATTCAAAATTAACTATTGGATTAGTTTACCGAAGTCCAAACATAAATGAACAGGATAACACAAAATTACAAAATGCTATAAAGGAAGTTAGTAAAGGGGAATGTATCATAATGGGAGATTTTAACCATGGACACATACAATGGAAATCTCTAGAGAGTACGGGGGTGAGAACCAACAGTTTCTATTTTTAGGCCTCGATAACTAGCAACTGCACAGGTGTGCGTATTTAAGTGGTGGAAACGAAGTCACCAAGCAAAGAAAACGAACTGCACTGGTAATTACTCTTGTCATGAATAAGAGGGCGTCACCAGATTTGTGTGCATGTATTGTTGTGGGTGAGGCTTGCGTTTTAGTACAACTGTAAAATGACATAAACATTTAGCATTTAAATGTTGTGTTTCTTACATACAATAACAAAATCAAGTCATCAGATCAGATGTTTGTTGTGGGCATTAGTTGCTATTATATAGCACAGTTCTAAAACCACAAACCACGTGGTGTGGTCAATAATGAGGTGTGAGGAAAAGCCTCATCATGAAGATATGCCCCACCTTTCCCTACTTATAACATTTTGGCTGGTTAAAACTAATATCCATACAAAACATGTTAACATCGTGATCTTTCATATCTTAATATTTTTGAAAACACACAATCCTAGTTTTACGACATATATTGAGACTACTTTATTGAAATTAATGACAGATCAATATATCTTCACATTTTAAGGTGAAATATAAAAATTTTCACTGGGTGATTTAATGGTTCGTCAGATTCCTGTTTGGTCCATCAGATTCCGGCTTGGTCCGTCAGATTTCTGCTTGGTCCATTCATGCTTGGTCTGTCAGATTCTTGTTTGGTCTGTCAGATACTTGTTTGGTCCGTCAGATTCTTGTTTCGTCCGTCAGATTCTTGTTTCGTCCGTCAGATTCCTGTTTGGTCCATCTGATTCCTGTTTGGTCCATCAGATTCTTGTTTTGTCCATCAGATTCCTGTTTGGTCTGTCCGATTCCTGTTTGGTCTGTCAGAATCCTGTTTGGTCCGTCAGATTCCCGTTTGGTCTGTCAGATTCCTGTTTGGTCTGTCAGATTCCTGTTTTGTCCATCAGATTCCTGTTTGGTCTATCAGATTCCTGTTTAGTCCGTCAGATTCCTGTTTTGTCCATCAGATTCCTGTTTGGTCCATCAGATTCCTGTTTGGTCTGTCAAATTCCTGTTTGGTCCATCAGATTCGTATTTGCTGTGAACTAAAATATGCTAGTTTTATGACTTATACAGAAAGATCCACCAATCTTCACATCTGAAGATGAGATATAAAATTTTTCACTGGATGATTTGTTGTTCTGTGAAATTCCTGTTTTACACAATTTCTGATGGTAAAATACTACACCAATAAAGAATAAAGCATGGAATATTATTAATTTTGTTAATAATATTGTTAATTTACATACTTTGATATTTTGCCATTTAAATTATACCAAACTCCCAACCCATCTGGTTCACTTAACCAATGAAAATCAATGCACATTTGTCGGTATCAAATACTGCACATCTCTCAACAAGTTCCTAACATTAAATATAATCAGCAATTTTTAGTGATGCACTTAATCAAAAGCTTTTTGTAAGTAAAAGTTTATACTGATGACCTCTCCTCACCACATTTTTAATGACTAGAAAAAACAAAAACAACATATTTGTCAGGCAGCTGTTTAGAACCCATGTTCAGATGGATTTATTAATTTATCACACATGCAACAACAGTGACTTGATTGTCGTAAGGCATGCACGCTGAATACAATAACTGTCTCCTAATTATCTCATTTCCATTGCCCACAACATTCAATAAATGATTAATCAACTAATTTGGCTCAAATGAGCATGTGCGCATGATGTGAACCTATTATGCATGTGTGCAAGAAATCATCATTATTTATCCATCATCATTCCAATGAAAAGCAGGTAACTCTGCAGGATGCACAAGAACCAACTGTACCAAACAACACTGTAACTACATTTTTAAGAAAATCTGGGTTAATTCTGCACAAAACAATTAAATGGCAGATAATTTGATACAACACTATTTAATACTTGATTGAACAAATTAAAGTGATCAAACATCACCCCAACATCACCCCACCAATGCCCCATCATCACTCCAACTGCATTCCAACATCACCCCCAATATCACTCCAAACATCACCCCAACATCACTCCCAACATCACCCCAACAAAGGGCCAACATCACCACAACAGCACACCAACATCACTCCAACAAAGCTCCAACATCACCCCAACAGTACTCCAACATCACCCCAACAAAGCCCAAACATCACCCCAACAGAACTCCAACATCACTCCCAACATCACCCCAATAGCACTCCAACATCATTTCAACAAAGCCCCAACAGCACTCCAACATCACACCCAACAGCACACCAACATCACACCAACATCCAATCACAGTGCATATTTTAATTGGGCACTGGTCAGCATCCAATACAAAAACAAATAGGCCAATTATTTATTTCAGCTGACCATCTTCATGGGTCCAAACTGTTCAGTAATGAATTTTCTGATGATGAAGAATGGTTTGTGAGCGATTTAAGGCACATTGTAATACAGAAGATAACACGAGTGACAAAACATTTACCTGGATTTAGATGTACCTATCTCAGCATACCCACATCAGTCATCAATCATTTATCTGTGTTCATCTTCAGATCTATATATTATTTACAACATCTGCTGTCTCTTGATTACACCTATCTCAGAAAATTGCCTATTATTCACCATTGCTCAACCAGGGAGGTTATAAAAAATCCACCAATGTCTGATGTCAAATTATTTCCTTTACTCATTTTTCTCAATCAACATAATATTTCAATTGATTGATTGAATTCAAAACGTGTTTACAAAACAACACTGTACGCAACTACAAACACCACACATTCAAACAAATATCCTAAGTATTAAAAATGCAATCACAGCAGCTACATATATCTACAGAGGCATAAATTACATATTTATACATATAGCTAATCAGTTTAAACAAAATATAAGCGTTGCATAAGAAATTTTTTTAATGAGATCAACTGCTTTTTTGAGTGGCTTAAATGAGATGATTTAAATTAAACAATTCTGAGCTTAACTGCTCATTAAACAGGAGAGTGGTTTGATAATTCATTGGATACCAGGTAATTTAGAATTATCCTGTTGAATTAACATGATTTTGGGTCATCTGAGTTAAAAAAAAGTTGATATTCAAATTAAATGTTTTCAAAACACAAAAACAAGTACCTAAATCCATTTGTATAGAAATGTTTGAAAGTATGTATAAGAAAGGTTAATATTAATATAAAAATTCACTAAAATAAAAAACCTGATTTAAATATATAAAAAGTGTTTGATTATTTTAAAAAATCACTATAATTATCAACCTTGTAGCAGAAGGTGTTTTCACTAAACTGCAACATAAGAAATTCCTTAACTGACATTTACCTCTCAAGAATAGAGCAAATCTATATGTATTGTGAGGCAGATATGGTTGAGTAAGTTTCACATCAGTAATGAAATGATCCACTGTTATTGTTTCTAACAAGTGGACAACAGACAGAGGAACTCTTTGGTAAAACAGAAGCAAATTTGCTAAAATAGCATTCTTATTGAGCCACACCAGAGCAGGGAATGTCTTCAGTCAACTGCCACACACTCCACGGATGTACCACTTTTTACTCTCGGAGCATTTCTAAGAAAGAAACGCGAGAGCGAATAAACCCGGCCGAGAATCCTGTTAGAAAAACACTGCCTGAGCCAATATTGCTCTTTCTGCCTATCGCTGGTCTTCATTCGGTAGTCACAGAAAGTGCAGCACATGTAGGTCATCCCTTGGTCGACGTGACATAGACACATTGAGCTGGGAAATACTGCGGACTTCTGTTAGTTACACCCTGCAGCAATCTCCACGGTAATCCAACTCTTCACTGGCTGGTTCCATCTAACAGGAATGACAGTATCTACCACTACCCCGTTAATTTTATTTGTAGCCTGACTGAGTTAATTACATCTTGATTTAAACAGGGTTATTTAGTGTTCAAATTAATTAGTTGATTAAATATACTCCACTGCACCTGTTTTTGTTAGTAACTTTTTTTCTTCCTGCAAAGCTCGGCTCGAAAATACTCTAGCCACATTTATATGTGGCTAGCATAGAGTTATGAGCTCAAATGGAAGAAGAAGAAATGCCCGCAAAAAGGCTTGAATGGCTCATTTTCTTTTCTCCAATGTAATTTAAGTCTAAGCATCAGGGCACACCAGCTACACAAAATATGTGTTTCATATTTCTGATACTTTAAAAACATACATATCTGAATTGTATATATTGAGGAAATGTAGTTAATTCAACTAAAAACTATCGCTAGCATGTCTGGTGATGTCATAAACCCATGCTGAATCGTGATGTCATAAGCCCATGCTGACTCCTGTTGTCATAAACCCATGCCAACTCCTGATGTCATAAATCCATGCTGACTCATGATGTCATAAACCCATGCTGACTCCTGATGTCATAAACCCATGCTGACTCCTGATGGCATAAACCCATGCTGACTCCTGATGTCATAAACCCATGCTGACTCCTGATGTCATAAACCCATGATGACTCCAGATAAAAAACAGATGAAATAAAGTAATACCAGGCACTGATGTAACTAGAAATCACTGGAGATACAAGGATGTTATTTCACAAATACTGTACTTTAACATAACCGCACTGACAACAAATAGTGCTCATCCCGTGCTGATGTTTAGTATGTTCAGTCAATACAATACACATCTGTGGAGCTATCTACCAGCCAGCATCAGGGACACTGATGACATTACTGCTTTCACGCGATCCCTTAAGACATTTTTATACAAACAGGAATGCACAGAACTGGGGCATGTTCTTTGGCATGCTGTTTATAAAAGTATCTTACATTTATCGTTTTATTTATAAACACACGCATACACTTATGTTTTTCATGTTTCCCTATTTAGTCTCTTAGAAAAACAGCGTACTGTAAAGCACCATTGAGTACTCAGTGAATTTGGTACTCATAAATTTGGTATTTCATTATTTATCATTATTGTAAATAATGTGTGAATTTACTGACATCACCTGACACCATGAGTCAGGCATGTAGTTCCAGCAGGGGTCGAAGTGACATGACCATAGTGCTGCCATCAATCCCCACCATAATTATTCACTAATCAGCGAATCGAAAAAGAACCAACCTCGATAGAAACACGATCCTTCCCACTTTCCAGGTACAGAATCTACCCACTGCTTTCAGCCATGCTTATCTAGAAGCACCGCATCAGCGAGACCCGACACTTGCTGCCATAGCACATACAGCAGCCAATCTGAGTGCACTGTGGGAATCTCATCAAATCACATATGCATCGGCTAATTAAGTTATGGAGTAAATTTGGGTATCCTGCACTGGTGACTTTAACGACAATGATGTCACAGCATGGATTCCAATGTCAATCTGAGGCCATCTCGTATAGCATTGTCACCACTAACTGGGTTAGGGGCAATAATTCCGAGAGAGAGAGTGGCTGGCTATGGCAGGAATGCAAGCCCCACTCTTGCACACAGTGTAGTACAAAACAGCATGCAAACAACAACGTTGGATTCCACGCAAGACAAAACCACATCATGATTCGATTAATTAAAGATCCTTTCTCAATAATTTTTTTTTGCTTGTCTCGTTTCATATTTGAACCTATCTAGTACTTGTATGCTAGCTCTAGTATCCACTATGACACGCAAGTTTGTTTGAACAAATTTGTTATTTTGTTCTGGTGAAATCACCGGACAAACTATTACATTAATTCTGACCAGAAAAATTGGCAAAAGTGGGCTGGCTATATATGCGAAGCGATTTTCGGATCTTTGTGTTTTTAAAAACAAATCATGCAATTTGCAATTAATATATTTGAATATGGCATTTGGTGTGTTTTATATATCAAAAGGCATATAATTTGACCGTTCAATCGCTTACTTTTACGCCCCTCGTGAATGGATTCAACCTTTGTAAATCACGGCTGGAAAGCTCTGAATCTTAAGATTTATATACCAGCTAAATCCATTGGCTGATATTTTTAACGTTGACCAATGAAAGGATCAAAAACAAGTAGAAACTGTAAACAAGATTCCTATCAACCATAGCAACTGGGGTATTTCCCCCAAAACAAACGCTAGCATTGGCCAAATCAGGTTATGTGATCGACAGTGACTGGCTGTTTTTGCACGATGGTGGCTTCCAACCGGCAGCGTGACATCGCTAATGCTATGAATCTTGCCAGAAACTCGAACATTATTGAACTTGTGACAGAAGACAGAGTGAGAACACTTTTGGATGAGTATATTTTTAATTCGGACTCGGAGTCTGATCACTTATCAGACAGTGATTTGAAAGATGATGCCGATTTGGTGTTGTCCATGCCTCCGCCAGTGGAGCCTGCTCCCAGACCCGGATCTGTCGACCTACCTGGTCCCAGTCATTCGAGCAGTTATAGTCACTACTAGCTCAAACATGACCATCCTGCTTTAGATCCAAGGGAAATCTTGTTTCATGTCATCACACAATCTTCATTGTTTTTGTGACAATTGAATTTTGTTAATTAAATATTTCTAAAAAACATATTTTCCTTGTTTTCAGTGTCACTGGTCATAGATCCGAAAACATTAAAAATGGTTGCGTTATAAAAAAATCCTATCTTGTCAACCCCTGCACATACAGATTTAATGTTTACACCATTCATTGATCGTAATCTTCCAACTAAACGTGCCAAAGGTCATTGAGCTGTCACGAATATAGATGTTCCATTGCTATGGGAGAGTTGTGGAAAACTTTAAGCCCCGATTTCTCAAAAGTTTAAATTTGAGGGTTGATCACTTCAACCACTCATAACTTCGTAAATAATTGACATACAATAATACAATTGGTATCACAATAAAGGGGAAAGGTTGCCATTTAACAAGATATCCATAACTCCATAATGTCAAAATGTACCTTATGGTCCAAACCGTGGTGACCCGTCACATATACTATAACATAAGTGTTATGTTATGCGCTTGTATGTTACGTGAGTGATAATTCAGTGATCAATATTCAACATGCTCAACAATACACATTTAATGCGTATACGATTCTACACATTAATATGGCGTCTCTGTCTATGGCTGTGGGGCCTAGCGCTACGCTATATACCCATTAGTTACATTTGGGGTGTACATATTGCAAGCCGGGGCATATGCTGGCGCCATCTAGGTGATGTGTGCAAGAACACTACAATAAGGTTATTCATACTTTTGTAAGTTAAACAATCTAACAATGAAAGTGAATTTTTTCAATGATTTTAACACAAGTATATACTTTTTTATTAAACCAACTGTGCACATTACTAAATCAAATTAGGAGGGAGAGGTAGAGACTAAAATTATCCAGTGACTACAAAAAAATAATCACTGGATTTGGACATACAAAATACTGTTGGCAAAAAGGTCAAAGGAAAACGATCCCATACAAAGTAAACTCCCAATGAAAAAGCCATTCACTGAAAAATACTAGTTTAAAAAATGCATCAGTATAAACTTTAACAAACAGAAAATAAACAAAGGATATTTATTTTGAATTTGTCTGCAAACATGTACACCTATGTAAATAAAGGTATGGATGTCTTCAACATAATTTTATGATGTTAAAGATAAAGAGCGATAGCTTACATGCCACTTAACACAAACCAACTTTGTTTACAAATTAGACAGAACAAATTGTCCTCAGATGTGCCAATGATTTGAATAAATATGAAACTAATTAATGTGTTTTGACACAGGGAACATCCATATTTTGCTAGGTATAAATGAAATGGAAAGTGACTGACCTCTCAACAACTTTTGACACTTTCATTTTTGTATGACCTAAACACACCTTGTAGAATGTTATCTGAAACACAAAAATCAAATCCTGTAAAATGCATTCACACAACACACACTAACAAACAAACAGCCAGAAGGCTGTTTGTAATAGGAATGATTTCTTGCACAAACAAGTTAGAAAGAAAATATTATGATGATCATAAATTATAAGGTGAGGTGTGTGTGCATGTGTGGCATTGCGTGCACACATGCATGTGTGACATATGTAGGAACATATAGATATTATATTTGTTATGATATGCATATGTATATACACATATATGTATATACAAACATACATACATACATACATACATACGTAGATATACAGCTGTGGAAATAATGAATGCATACAGGCGTGTATGTGGTGGCACACACTTGATTTGGCATCCTTAAAATGTGTGTTCAGCTTCCAACACTAAATTTCAAGACTGATGTTATTCTGCTTAGAAGTGTCAAGATCTGTGCAACACGTTTTAAAGTTTTCAACACTAATTTGTTGAGTTTCTGAAGATCTCCCCCAGATTGACCCCAAATCCTACGCCAAGACCCAGACCCAGAAGTGGTTAATACCTTACTTTGATGACATTTCAGCATATAGAAAAAGCTTAAATGGGTTGAGCTTGGGGTGACCATGGGCCCCAGGAGGTGGAGCCATGTGGACAGTATGTCTGTCCTGGCTTTGGTCGTCTTTCTCCTCCTCCCTCTCCCAGCAACTTCACCTGTCTCCGGGTAATTTTTCCATAGCCTCACTATGTTAAAAAAGTTACAATTTACCCTTCTAGTCACTTCCCTCCAAGAAACACCCTAGTAAACCATTGCTACAGCTTACAAAAGCTGTTTGGTGCCCATTCTTGGTCGATGGATCATGATAATAATATTTATTATAAAATAATATTTTGTTTTTATTTTATCTTTTTTTTTAATCACAAAGCACAGTAGTATACATTTGTGTTGATAAAATCATATTAATGTCTTAGCGACAATTTACCAGAAAAAAACATGTTTCCATTAATTTACCATTATCAACCCCACAAATTGCCCCCCCCTCATCTCCTCTCCTACCTATGTACGCTGGAACAATAGTGGAAAATACAATGATACCCTATCATCACACAAAGACCCACTTAAACTATTTTTTATAGGTTGAAATCACATTAACATTAAGGTACTTATCACTTCTAGGCTACTGGGTCTCGACACTTCCAAGCAGAATAACATCAGTCCTGAAATTTAGTGTTAGAAACTCAACGCACATCTTAAGGATGTCAAATCACGTGGGTGCCACCACATACACGCATGTATGCACTGATTATTCCCGCTACTGTATATATTATATATATATATATATATATATATATATATATATATATATATATATATATATATATATATATATATATATATACACGAGTAGGTGACTGCATGTAGAGAAGTATGACGGAAGAACCTGCTTGAATTGGATTGGTAATGAAGTGGGACCGTTTTTGTGAGGAAAAAGTTTCAATGTTTCATTACTGGAAAAATTCATACATGTATATGTATATATATATATATATACATATATATATAATATATATATACATATACATGCATGCACATTTCAGACACGCCCGATTGTTTGCAGTAATGAAACGGTGAAACTCTTCCTCACAAAAATGGTCCCACTTCATTACCAACCCAATTCAAGCAGTTTCTTCCATCACACTCCTCTACATGCAATCACCTACTCATTATTTTCCAGAAAAAAACAGTAAAAACAGTGCAGACATCAATGTGACTAGACCAACAGCTGTTTGCAGAATGTGACATGGCCCATACCTCTTTGACATAAGCCTCAATTGTTGCTTTGTTGTGCAGGAACGAGCGTCTTGGATTATACTGCCTGCAGATCTCCTGCTGGCTGTGGAGAGTCGGGCCCGACTGTGACAGACACAGACACACTACATTAAAGAGTGATAACATTCCATGATCAGCGGCAAAAAAACTGCTAATGCATATCATGTGTTGCTATGAAATCTGTGTGGATTTCGTACAAAATTGCACTGGAAATCTCACATTCCATGTTTTTTGCCACACAGTTGAACAGTTTACAATGGCCATTCAAGACGATCTCAATTTCTTCAATCTAGACTGAGAAAACAACAACTGTATAATCATAACAACTAGATATTGACATAAAAGGACAGCATCACTTTAGAAAGTTGAATAAACCCCTGAAATTATGATATTACAATTGCTTTACTAATTGTATAACACAATTTAATTTCTGCAAATTACACTCTTAATCCAACACAAATCAGCTACTCAATTGCCAGGTCCATGCCTATAAAAGGGCTGGTCCCAGATATGTGGTGCTTTATTAATTTTGTAATAATACTAATAATTTATTGCAACAACATTTAAGATACAATTGAGATAGACATGTGAGCCTGGATGTAACCATGGGACAGCCATTGTTTTTCTATCTAACTGATTGATGTGGTGCATCATATATAAATTATGCAGTGTTCTCTCTCTAATGACTTTCCTATGTGACACAGCTTCACCGTGGCCTTAGATTCACAGGAGCCTTTCTGCAGTACCACGGCAGATAAAGCACCTGTCAGTTCAGAGGACAGAGGTTCCAGTCCACCTACTCCCAATTTGTAGCTTGGGCAATGCTGTTCACTCCACTTTGTCTTTCAGAAGAGACATTAAAAGCTGTTGGTTCCTTTGTCCCTGGTGTCTATGCCAGGGGAAGTAAAAGATCCCATAATCAGGGGGTAAACGTGTAACTTACAAACTCTAATACACACTGCACCAGTCGTGTATAGTAGGGCCGGAACGCACGGTATGGTACACGATACACAATATTGCGGTACACTATGATATGCGATAGCGGTAGGCAAACCATTATTCGCGTCACGTGAAGCAATAAACGTTCAACGCGAACCACACCTGCCTGTGTATCGATAAAATAGCGAAATATAACATGTAGTACATTTCCTACATGTATATCTAACTATAATCTATGTAAAATTTGTACACTATTATTTTTTTAATATGCGCGTGCAATTTGGACCTCATGTGAGTGATGATGTGACGTCTGCTGTAGCGTTGCCTTGTCCACGTGATAAATAAACGTGTGTTTTACTGTTGTATCATTCTTGTCAGTGTATTCTGTACCACGATGTGTATCGTATTGTGACCTCTGTATCACGTTACGTATCGTAATGTGAAGTAGTGTATCGTTCTGGCCCTAGTGTGTAGGATGGATGGTGAATTAAGTGCTGCCTAAAGTAGCCAAAAGTTACGATTTTGAACTGCTAGCAGCAAGTGATACTACAGAATTGTCTTTTAATTAGGCTCATTCAGAGCAATTTAGCCTTCGTATAAGCGTCGATTTTATGATAGCCGTGCAGCTAGGCATAGGATATAGTGAGTTTTTGTTATAGTTTTTATAATTTTTTTTCTTTATAAGAGTAATTTTTTACCATGTGACATATGTATATGTATGGCAGATATGTGGAAAAGCTTGGCAGCTCTAGGTGGTCATTTAGTAGATGCTGAGTTAGCACTGACAGGTTATGTAATGTTTACAAAGGATAGGTGAGAGAGAAGGGGAGGTGGAGTAATTTTATATATAAAAGAATCTATCCAAACATGTGAAATAACACTGAAAAGTGAATCAGGTTGTGAGGAAGCAATTTGACGTAATATTGTTACCAAGAACTCAACATTAACAATAGGAGTAGTTTATCATAGTCCAAACATAGGACAAGAGGAAAATGGAAAACTACAAATTGCTATGAGAGGTGAGAAAGGGGAATGTGTTATAACTGATGAATTTAATCATGGCCATATACAATGGAAACTATTAGTTTCTACTTTTAACACAACAAGGAACAAGTAAGAAAATTACAGACCAGTGAGTTTAACATCAGTTATATGCAAATTACTAGAAACGTTAATTAGAGACCACATGATGGAATTCCTTGTAAAACATAAATTAATAAATACATCTCAACATGGGTTCCTAAAAGCAAGGTCATGTCTAACCAATCTCTTATGTTTTTTTGAAGAAATTACAAAGTGGGTAGATGATGGGTCACCAGTGGATGTTGTCTACTTAGATTTTCAGAAAGCTTTCGATAAAGTGCCCCATCAAAGATTTTTACTTAAACTAAAAGCCCATGGTATAAGTAATTATGTAATCAACTGGATAGAAGAGTGGCTTACACACAGAAGACAGAGAGTAATAGTAGGTGGTGAGATTTCAAACTGGAAATCTGTTTTGAGTGGGGTACCACAGAGATCAGTATTAGGCCCTATAGTGTTTTTAATATACATAAATGATTAGGAAAATGACATACCTTGCAAAGTACTGAAATTTTCAGATGACAAAAAAGTATTCAGAAAGGTTACAAATGATACAGATAAACAAAGTTTACTACAGGATGATTTAGATAAATTGGTTAAATGGTAAAAAAAATAGCAAATGTTTTTCAATTTTGGGAAGTGCAAATGCATACACATAGGACATGGAAACATGGATGAAGAATATAAAATGGGGGATGCTGTACTAGGTAGAACCACACAAGAAAAGGACTTAGGAGTAACATTTAGTGCTGACATGAAGGTTTCAGAGCAATGTGGGTTTGCTGCTTCAAACAAAAATCAAATTCTAGGGCTAGTTAGGAGAACTATCACATACAAGGAGAAACAGTTAACTGTACCCCTGTACAAAGCAATAGGTAGACCACATTTTGAATATTGTATACAAGCATGGAGGCCATATCGTGAGGACATAGACAATTTAGAAAGAATACAACGAAGAGCAACTAAAATGATTACAGAATTGAGAGATCTTAGTTAGGAAAGTCGCTTATTAGAATGTGGTTTGACAACACTAGAGACAAGGAGACTAAGAGGAGACCAAATAGAAAAAGTGTTTAAATAGTTAATGGTCATGAGGATATTGATATAGAACACAAAGCAGCATTAGTTAAGGAACAATATAGGTTGGACATGAGAAAGTACTCATTTCTCACACAGGGTGATAAATGAATGGAATAGACTGTCAAATGCTTGTGTTAATGCTAGTAGAGTGAATATGTTTAAAAATAGAATTGACAGATATCTGATAAGGGCGGGCTATATGTAGATAATAAAATTGTTGTACTCTCGATAAGCCAATGGCTTCCTTGTCCACTTGCCATCTGGAACAGTCCGAATTTGTAGTTTGAGATGGCAATCTTGTTCAATCTTGTTAAATTTTCATGGTTATGTCAGAAAGTAAAAGGTCGCACTGACAGTGTCAGTGACAGTCCATTTGTGAGGCCCGCTTGCCTTCGATCCAAGCGATGTGGTCATTGCTGCCCATGTCGGGTTCTGTGGAATGATGGCATCAACATTTCTTCCACTACTGAGAATAATGTTAGAACATCATCTTCTTTCAAAGATATTTTAGCACCATGATAACCCAGGGTTCTCTGTGTCGCGGTCGAAACATGTTTTGTCAAAGTGAGCTGAGCAAAGCCGGCTGTGCATCAACTTTGTCAGCTTGAAGTTTGCAGGCTTCATTTTCATGAGCCATTTCTTTAGCAAAGTTGGCTGCATAAGGAACTTAAACAACCTACATGTTACACTATTCTTACTTCTGTTTGCAAACAAATGCCGCACATTAAACCATTCTGACGCTCACTTCGAAACAACCGATATTGTGAACATAGGTGAATGAATGGAAAGTCGCAATCTCATTGTGCTTCCCTGTCACCGGTGATGTGACATTGAAGCTTGCCGATAATCACAATTAAGCTGTTTCATTAGGCCTTAGTTTCTTCATTGGACACTTGTGTTGTTCAGGCCTAATTTCTTTGGGACACTTGTGTTGTTTAGGCCTTACTTTCTTCATCGGACACTTGTGCTGTTCAGTCCTCAGTTTCTTCATTAGACAATTGTGTTGCTAATGTCTCAATTTGTTCACTGAACATTAATTGTTTTTTCCCAGGCCAAAGTCTCTTCATAAGTGGGCACACATGAAGGCTATACTTAAATAGTTCCACTCAAACTGTTCATGTCTTAGTTTTTGTCGAGGGACACCTGTGCTGTTCATGTCTAAATTTTTTCATGGACACTTCTGAAAGTCAGGTCTCAGTGTATTCATAGGAAAGATGTGTTTCTCATGGCTTAGTTCGTTCATGGGACACTTGCACTGCTGAGGCCTCATGTTTCTCATGGGCCACTGGTGTTCCCAAGGCCTTAGTTTTTTTATCATAGAACATTTTAATTAGGATTTGGCTTCTTCATGGGACATTTGTGCTGCTCATATCTGAGTTTCTTTATGGGATACTTTTGTTGGTCTGGCCTCAGTTTCTTCATTGGACACTTCAATGCCTCCATTTGGCAGTAGAAATGTCAGTGGCCTGAACACATAGTTGATTTTAGTTATGCCACAATAGCTGCTTCACATCAACAATGATGTCCCAGTAGTGACAACTGACCCTGAAGTTGGTGAACCTAGGGCTCACTTCAAACCAGACATTCATTTCTGTAAGCATTAATTTCTAATGTCTTGATTATCCAGAGACCAAGAGATCAGTCACAAGATATACGATGCCTAGACAACAAGAGATTAGACTTGGGGTCAATTACATTGTAATTGGAATTGAAATGCCAATTCCAATTCCGGAACGGTAATTGGAATTGGTGTTTTGTTTTTAAAGTAAATTGGAATTGGTGAAAATGTAATTAGTATTTTCAATTATTTTTCAATTAATTTTGCAATGACACCACTTTTTAACTCAAATTGTTTGCTACAAATACTCAATAATAATATATTGCATATAACATATTTGTTAGCCCTTAAATTGGAACCTCATTATTAAAGTCACCCTCGGGACTGGCCAAGACAGCAAGAGATCAATCACCAGATGTCACCACTGATACCATGGCAGCAAGAGATCAAATATGATATTAATCACCAGATGTCAGCACTGTTATCAAGACCAACCGAGATACCAATCTCCAGATGTTGCCATATAACAAAGATGTATAGTTTGTAGCAGCCTACAACTAAGCAACTGCTATCTGTCGTAAGATAATATCCAAATGAAAACATTATCACAAAACTGACAGGTCAGCATTTTCTATTGGTAGCACCAACTTAAATTACTGTTAATGTAATACACCTATGGCTTCCTGCAACATGCAATGGAGCAGCCCTAATACACCTATGGCTTCCTGCAACATGCAATGGAGCAGCCCTAACCTAGACCCAATAAAGTATTTAGTTAGACCCAGAATACCCCTGGAAGCTGGGGTGGTCAGACAGAGAGCACATAATAGCTAAGTTTGTGAACCCTCCAGAATGCTACTTACCCCAGGTCTGTGGACTGACCAGAATGCCACTTGCCCCAGGTCCGGGAACCGTCCAGAATGCCACTTACCCCAGGACTGTGAACCCTCCAGAAGGCCACTTACTCCAGGTCTGTGAACCATCCAGTATGTAGCTTACCCCAGGTCTGTGAACCCTCCAGAATGCTACTTACCCCAAGTATGTGAACCTTCCAGAATGCCTCTTACCCCAGGTATGTGAACCCTTCAGAATGCCACTTACCCCAGGTCTGTGAACCCTCCAGAATGTAACTTACCCCAGGTCTGTGAACCCTCCAGAATGCCCTCTCCTGACTGTCAAACACAGCTTTGTCAGCCTTCTTCCGTTCCTTTCCCAGTCTGTGGCACAAACATCCCATAAATGATAAATTTTTACATCAATAATGGTATTACAAATTAATAAAATACTGGCTTTTGATGTCTTTATGGGGAGCAACACGACAATGCAACTTTGTTACCTTATACATAACAACGGTAGTTGTAGGCTTACACTTGAAATGTGAACTGGAGCATCTTGGAACATTGGGGGTGTGACGTCATTTCTAAATGGACATGTTGTTGCCATCTCAGTCATTTCATATTTATTTACTTATATCAATCAAACAAAATATAATTAAGTTTACAAAACAAAATTGAAAAGACATATGTAAAGGTACATTGTTATATAGCATAGTATGCAGTCCTTGGAACTGCTCAAGGCACCTTCTCCTTCATCCCCTGGGTGAAATGTAATTACTGATATTTTGATACCAAACAACCTTTAGATATTTACATGGCCTTCAACTGCAAAGTTCACGAAATAAAAACCATTATGTTGCCAGCCGTGTTATATGTTATGTTTTTTCCAACATGTATCACTAACAGCACTGACACTGTGCCACGGCCAGTGAGCTGAAGCAGCTGAATCAACTCCTGACAGTGATGGCAAAGTGATGGTGATGTCCAGACAGACTCCAGTGGCAGAGGTATTAGGGATACAGATTGGGGAAGGATTAGGGACCTGAACAGTGGCTTACATTCTGGGTTCCTTTGACCAGTTGCTCTAACTGTTGCTTAGCATTATGTATTTATGCACTAACAGCTCTCCAACCTTTTGCCCTCACTCATCAATCATCCGGTTATAGATTATATCAGAATTATCGACATAATGAAAATAAACGAATAAGACTGAGAATTGAGACACACACTTCAAATGAGAGTTGATGATGAGAATAGACAACAGATGGACAAAGAGGAGAATGGCCAAGAACAAATGAGAGTTGATGATGAGAATAGACAACAGATGGACAAAGAGGAGAATGGCCAAGAACAAGATGGAAAAAAAATGTCATTGACACTGTTTGAAGAGCTGCCTCATTATAAACAGGCCAAAGAATGAAAGAATGGATCTGCTGAAATTCCTTAAATGGACATCATAATGGATAATTATATCATACTCTTAACAGCTACTAGCTGTCAGAGAAGAAATCTCATCTACTTATGACTGCAAACTCACAAATTTTTTTACTTTTTGACCTTGACAACTTTAAATTCTAGTTCTCGCAATCATGTTCAACTGGTCACAACTGCAATCCATACCACCGCTCATTAACCTTTGAACGTGTTCCTAGCTTGTCCAGCTAATGAGGTCTTACTGTATTATAGTTCTTTCACAGACATGCCATGGCACAATCCCCTCTGTAATTGTCATGCGTCACTGCAAATGTCAAATGTTAGTGATATTTTATTTGACAGACTTGACAGCCATATGCATCTCACCAACTCCTAACCTTTGTCTTTCCTGCTTTGTGCACTTGAGTAATAATCACTCACTTTATTGACAAGATATTCATTTTTAAGCAGCATACTGCCTGAAGCATATTATTAACTATTATGGCTGAAAATGGTACATGTGACTGCATATTTACTAAATCTTCAAGTTTTTGCAAGAATATTCTCAAAAGGTTACACTGATTTCAATAGAACATATCTATTGGTTGTGATATTACCATGATTATTTGATCTTCTCTTTATCAGAAACTGTTATGTGGTATCAGAAACTGTCACGTGGTATCAGAAACTGTCACGTGGTATCAGAAACTGTCACGTGGTATCAGCAACTGTCATGTGGTATCAGCAACTGTCATGTGGTATCAGAAACTGTCACGTGGTATCAGCAACTGTCATGTGGTATCAGAAACTTTCATGTGGTATCAGCAACTGTCACGTGGTTTCAGAAACTGTCACGTGGTATCAGAAACTGACACGTGGTATCAGAAACTGTCTTGTGGTATCAGAAACTGTCACGTGTATCAGAAACTGTCACGTGGTACCAGAAACTGTCATGTGGTATCAGAAACTGTCACGTGGTATCAGCAACAAAAGGTGAATACAAGCCCTGGTCATTCAGGTCACAGATATGTACATATGTGTCAACTAATTTATTATTATTTATTGAACTACTTTATTATTATTATTTAATTATCTAATTAATTATATATATATATATTACATGTACTATAATATATATGTACATAATTTAACAAATTTATTCATTTACTTAACTAATTAATTTTAGCACCTATGTATTTTATGTACCTCTGAATGGACTTTGTCCAGATATAGGGCACTTTATAATTGTGCTTATTATTATTATTTTAAGTAGACCTCCTACAGTAGACAACCTAACCTCCATGCTAACATGTCATTATTAATATTGATGTTGTTAACGCAACTGATGTCACAGACATCAGTGACATTACTGATGTCACTGACACAGCTATGGTTATCTTGATGCAAACAAAACTAATTGAAAGAATTTTTACAATTAACAAAAACTGCCACTTAATTCCAGTAAATATGTTTATGAGTACACCAGGAAAGCTCCTTTCATGGCAAGTTACACTTGCTATTTTTTATTGTAGTAAACCCAATTAGTTAACACCAGCATGGGGCAATTGACTTGAAAAGTTCATTAATTAAATTACAATTAACTCAGAAATGTTTTAATTAAATTAAATTAACATCACACATTTCTCAGGTCAATTAAATTAAATTAACCTCCCAAATTCTTAAATTAAATAAACAATTAATTTTAATTCAATTAACAATTAAATCATGTGTTAGCAGAAATGTTTACACATTTAAAAGAGTTCTAAAATCACAAGACTTTGTTGGAAAGAGATTTGTTCATACAATATTTATGTGCAAGACATTTATTCATGGGGCATTTGGTCACATTCTAAAAGTTGTGGATACTTGTTAAAAGAATTAAAAAAAAATTCTTTAAGGATTGAAAAGTTGTGGCTGAAGATTTGCAGGTTTCCTCCTATATTCAACCACCAAATTAACAAAACCAGGCAACTACATACATCATTTCTATGTACCAAGTTGTTATGCAGTGTTTTATATGAAATCATTAGGTTTCCCCTTTATACACTGACATTTAAATACGCATACACTATTTTTTATGCATCAGCAGAACTGGCATGCTTTTGATTTAAGTTGACACTGTAAAAAGATCCTAAACTGAAGCTACATTACCTTTCTTTACATCTCCCCATTAATTGTTTTAAATAAAAAAATTGCTTAGATTTTGATATTCCTCTAGCCTACATATTTAGTAAAACCAAACAAGCCAAATACCACAGGATTGGAGGGATGCAAATGTAACACCAATCCACAAAAAAATCCACGAAACAAGTGCAACAATTACAGACCAGTGTCACTCACCTGCCAAGTGATTAAACTACCTGAAAGACTAATACAAGACAATTTGCTTAAAGTAGCTGACACAAACAATACTTAAACTAGCTGACACAAACAATACTTAAACTAGCTGACACAAACAATACTTAAACTAGCTGACACAAACAATACTTAAACTAGCTGACACAAACAATATTATCAGTTGTGACCAACATGGTTTCCCAAAACAATTTCAAGCACTACTCAATTGTTAGAATGTCTACAAGACTGGACAGTAAATACAGATAACAGCGCTGAAACTTATGTAATTTACTTAGATTTTTCAAAGGCCTTTGATACTGTACCCCATAAACGATTGATTTATAAATTAAGACAATATGGTATTAAAGGCAAAGTGCTATTATGGATCCAATCTTTCCTAGCACATAGAAGGCAGAGGGTGGTCCAAAGAAATGGTCATTCATCAGGGGAAAATGTCAGAAGTAGGGTTCCACAAGGCTCAATTCTAGGGCCATTACTATTTTTGTCATTTGTAGATGATCTACTCGACTCAGTCAAGGCAACGGCCAAAATGTTTGCTGAGGACACAAAACTCTACTCAAAAATGTCTACATTAGCTGACTGTGAAGCTCTCCAAGATGATCTAAATAAACTGGCAGTTTGGTCAAAAACTTTGCTATTAAACAAAATAATGCCACTAAATGTGTAGTTCTCAAAATTAGACAAAGTCTCAACTATGTATACACATTAAATGGATAAATCTTAGAAGTTATTGAAGAACAAAAAGATCTAGGAATCACCATATGTGAAAACATAAAACCAAGCACCCACATGAAATATATTACAACTAAGGCAAACCAACGCATAGGACTAATTAAAAGATGCTTTGAAAGTAGATCGGAAAAGATAATAAAGACCTTATATGAAACAATGATACGACCAGTGCTGGAATATGCATCGCCAGCTTGGAACCCCTTCTATAGAAAGGATATAGATGAATTGGAGAATGAGATGAGAGCGCTGAAACTCAGCACAACACCTGTCGAATCAGTTCCTTTGGAACAGTGACAACTTGAGGTACTCACGTATGCACGCACGCACGCACGCATGCACGCACACATGCACACACGCACAACCTTCTGGAAATGCCTGGATAACATGGACATGAACTATCAAGTTATATCAACTGCTAAATGAGCACTTAATTGAGAGTTAATTGGGAATTTGTTAATTAAATGAACCCCTTTTGGTAAAGTTAATTAATTAAATTAAATTACGCTTTCTAGAAAAGTTTATTAAATTAACTTAATTGAGTTAATTCAATTAACAAATTAGCAATTTAAATTAACCCATGCCTAGTTAACACCATATTATGATCTTCACTTCTATATGACACTCTTGTATGAGGTGGCTGTGACAAATACCTCTGTAATATATCACACAACCAGCACCAAAATATCAATAATAAAAAAACAACAAGACATTGTCTGTAAAGTGATTTAGCCCATCATGAATCATGTTCGTTGCTGTTAAAATGCATAATGTGTAAATTGTTTAAGTAACAAACACAGTCAGTTTAATAAAAGAGCGAGTACTTCTATTAACTACATAATTCACTTTGATCATTAGTAAGCGACAGTGTGAATAGTATGTAGAGCTAAACCACTTTTATCATGTCTTCACCAAATTTTTGCTAAATCCTGTGAAATATAATTTAATAGTTTATCCGATGATATCACTAAAACTAAATAACAAGTTTGTACAAATGAATAGTGGATATTAGATACATTCAATTGTTTGCAAATTCAGTCTGAAACAAGATGAGTGAAAAAATTTAATTGATGAAGGAACATTTAAAGAAGTGACAAGAAAGCGAAAAGAAAGCGACAAGAAAGTGACGAGAAAGTGACGGGAAAGTCATAAAAAGAAAGTCACACAAAAGAAAATCACAAAAAGAAAGTGACAAGACGGTTACACTCACCTGACCTGCTCCTCAGCCTGCATGAAGACAAAGTCCCACTTATCACAGAGAAGTTTCTTGAGTTTGGTGAAGGCGACCTGGCATGGACGGAAGGACAATGCACTCAACCAACCTGCATTTAGTTGTCATCATTTAGTTGTCATCATTTAGTTGTCATCATGCTATCACTTTCAGAAATGGTTTCCTTCTATCTGATTATTGAATTATTGATTACTCAGGCAGCACTAGGTGTCCCTGCATCTAACGGAGGTCACTCAGATCACTGGTGCAATGGCAGACATGAATTTCTTGTGGTTCCACCACAATGTGTATATATATATATACAGATATGTGCATTTGTCATTGTCACATATTGGTAACAGAGGTAGATCCAATTACACAAAATTATATCAATTACAATTACATTTCATTTTCAATTTCAATTACAATAATACTCATAATTTTTCAAGTCAATTACAATTACACCGTTTTAATTTCAATTACATTATGCGTAACCAAATATATTCATCATTTGCTAATTATATATATTTTTGCATGTTTTGCTGAATTTCAATATTTTGTACACAATTGATAAACAAATATAACGGTAATGTTGGTACATGGTGTTGAATTGTGACTTTGAATTATACTAAATAAAAAGGCAGCCGTTTTAAAAAATTTTATATAAAAATATATACATGTTAGCAGGCCTGTACATTAGAAACAATAACAACATCCAGTCAATCGATCATTTATCAGACTTTTGAGTGCATTCTAAACAATGTCCTTGTTGGTTCTTACAAACATCAGGTGTTCAAATCTTCGTCTGACAAAGAGTACCTTTCTGGATGAAAGACCTCGCTGGCAATGGAAAATATGCGCTCTACAGGTGCAGATGATGGTCCTTGAATGAAGTTTCCATGTGTTTCATATTTTGTTATAGAATTACTCCCAAGTGAATCTATTAACACTACATTTAAAACAAAGAGAACAATATCCAGACATAATCCTACAGGACATATTCCTTACAGACAAAATCACACAATATGAAAAGTGAAAAAAATTCCACAGGACAAAACAGAACAATGTGAAAATTGGACAAAATCCCACAGGCCGTAATACAATATTTATTAGTAGTTCTTCTCTAAGCATCCTTTCTAGTTGTGCAGACATTTTTCAGTGTGCATTTCTATTTTTCTTCGGAAAATACTAATAATAGGGTACGATGTGTTTACTGTGAGGTTGTAGCTCCTGCTCTAAGCTAACATTTTTAATTGGTCTGCCCTTTGCTTTGTGCGAGTTGGGAATGGGGAGAGAGGCCATATTAACGGTCCTTGCAACCTGACCTGTCTCCAGTCGGTCACAACACAAGGGGTGTAATTGGCTTGCTAACTCTGTGATGTTTCACTGAGCTGATATTTTCTGAAGCAATATCAGGCTACAGGTCTTTCTATGTTGTTTGAATATCAGCTTAGCCATTGTCTAACAATGTTTTTGTATTTTTAATTGCTTCCTGGCTGTCACCAACCTAATGAAAAGTAATTGATTGTAATTTAAATAAATTTTCAATTATACAACATATAACAATTACAATTACAGCAACATTTTGAAACGATAATCAATTACAATTAAAAAAAATTGCATAATTGGACCCAGCCCTGATTGGTAATTGGTTGTGACAATGTGAAAGCCGACACCCCCCAAAACTCAATTATACCCCTGTAAAATGTATACATTTTGAGGGTTTTTATTCTGTAAAATATACACATTTCAAGTTCTATCAGTGGTGCTGATAAGGGCAGAATGTTGACCACCTGATAACTGCCTCAGAAAAAAAAAAAAAAATATCATGCCCCTGGTAAACTTATGCTGTGTTATTACTAAATTCCACCAATGGAAAAAACTACCGTCAAAAGTGTAATATGACTGACACTAACTTAAAGGGAATATACATAATTATGATTGGTTAAGTGAAATGGAGTCAGTTAGGTGAATCATATAAAAATGGCCCAATTCTTAATTTTTCAACCTTGAACTTCATTTAAATTAACAGTATTATTTTTTATGTTTTTATCTTTATTGTTGTAGTATATTTACCATAAAAAAATTATATAAAACAGGAATTTGACAGGCCCATAAATGCCACACAGCAATACAAAATATTCAGACATGAACGATGACAATAGCAACATGTTCTATATTGATATTATTTTTAAACAACGAAAGATGCTATAAATTGAGGGTCGCAATGTCTGTAAAACAGTTGTTCAGGTAACCAATGAAAATCACTGTACATTACTTTAAAAAAAACGAGACAGTGTGAGACATGTAGAGATACTAACTTGCTCATGGTCCTCCAGACCATGTCTCTGTTTGTTTCTCATTGTTCTCTTCGCAAGATAAATGGCTGCAACAAGATATATGAGCAAATGTTTACATTGTAAGGAACTGTCTGTAAACAATTTATCATTATGATATGCTTAAGTAAACATTATGATATGCTTAAGTTTACATCATACCTTTACAAGAGTTTGCAGGCAGACAGTAACAAACACATGAAATGTCTTAGACACTGTCTAAAACCCCTGTGATTTATCCCCACTCAGGGAAGACAGCAATAACAAGCAGAGTTGGCACCAAAGTACTCACTACATGAACTCTGACCAAGGACTTGCTTGGCCTGGTAAGTTAGAAGTATTATGTGATTCTTGAATGTTACTGAAGAGTATTAGGATGTATTTACATAACACAGGGGAAGGTAAAAAAGAGAAGGCAGCCTACCATAGTCGACACTGTCAGACTCCCAGTTCTGAGATGGCCAAAAATAGGGACTCTGGAGAAGGAATAACGACACCGTGATAATAGTAATACAGGAGCATAAACACATCAAATATAAATTACAATACAGCAGCAAATGTGTATCTGAATCCAAATGTATCAGAATACAGTAACTAATGTGTACCAGAATACAACAGATACAAAAAGTATGTCTATCAGAATACACATACAAAACTGTATCAGAATACAGTAACAATTGAATCTCAGTTCACCAGGAAATATGTACTACTATACAAAAAAGATGTATCACAATGTGCAATGCAACAAAGATGTATCACAATGCACAATGCAACAAAGATGTATCACAATTCGCAATACAAAAAAGATGTATCACAATGTGCAATACAACAAAGATGTATCACAATGTACAATACAACAAAGATGTATCACAATGTGCAATACAACAAAGATGTATCACAATGTGCAATACAACAAAGATGTATCACAATGTGCAATACAACAAAGATGTATCACAATGTGCAATACAACAAAGATGTATCACAATGTGCAATACAACAAAGATGTATCACAATGTGCAATACAACAAAGATGTATCACAACGCATTGGCAAGTATTATCTTAATACAGTAACATTTGTATCTCAATGCAGCAGCTAAATGTGTATTACAATACAGCAATAAAGATGTATCACATACATTGACAAGCATGTATTTCAATATTGTAACAACTGGTAGATCCATCAGGTGATATTTTGCCTAGCTAATCATGACATAGGACAGCCATAATGGTATCCATTTCAAACATTTATGTCGATTGCTGAACCTTTTCAGGAACGGCAGAAAGTTAATTCCATTTATCAATCTCTCACGGTATTAGGTTTCTGAATTGCAAGTCCTCCATGCATGCATATTCACCTTTTACAAACTATGACACAGCGTCTCTCAACATGTAAGCACAGTTGCTAAGGTGAAGCTTGATGGAAATCTGTATCATGGACTGTAGCAACTGAGACAACGGCACATGCTCATAATTCAGATTGCGATGTCACGGTTTGGGGCTCACCATATGACTGCGAGGTAGTGGGCTAACCATGTGACTGCGAGATAATGGGCTCACCATGTGACTGTGAGGTAATGGGCTCACCATGTGACTGCAAAGTAATGGATTCAAACCCTGCAAAATAGCATTTTTGTAATCGCCAGATGCCGAATACTTGTTAATGCGAGGTATCCTGGGATCATTGTCGACAAGATTTCCGTGAAATGCACATGTGGTTTATGTTTGAACTGATACGTTAGACACTAGCTGTGACAATGACTTCATATCATGACACTGCATACTGTTCGTTGGTTAAAATTACATATTTATATTCCTGAGTGGTAGACATAATTTTATTAAAATAAATAACTAGACAGCTAATAAATTCCAAATTAATTTGATGGGCACCAAAACAATCACATATATATGCCAACATATTATACTTGATTACATCTGAAATTATTCAAATGGCAATTTGACAGACTTGTTTGCATGTTGATGCTAGTTTTGTGATGTTTGTTAAATATCAGTAAGTGTTATTACTGATGGTGTATTTTTTGCCGACACGTTTTGTTAAGTATTTTTGGTCTAGGATCGGGCATGCATTGCAGTGGATCCAACTGTCCTACAAACCATGTATTGACATATGATCATTAAAATATCTTCCAGAGTTATTTCAGGCAGACTCTATAATGAGGGATACACATAAACCTGCATGGAACATAGAAGTGTATCATGGATAGCTGAAAGTAACCTCAATGTATCAGCAAATGTATCATAATTTGCAGCAGAGCTGAAGTGTATCACAATACCATGGATAGTATGTATCTCAATAAGTCTACCGGGTATGTATCACCATGTACCTGTCAATGTATGACAATATAGCATCCAGTATGGTGTATCAGTATGGTGTATCACCATGTACCTGTCAATGTATGAAAACACAGCATTGAGTATGGTGTATCAGTATGGTGTATCACCATGTACCTGTCAATGTATGACAACACAGCATTGAGTATGGTGTATCAGTATGGTGTATCACCATGTACCTGTCTATGTATGACAACATAGCATCCAGTATGGTGTATCAGTATGGTGTATCACCATATAACTGTCAATGTATGGCAACACAGCATTGAGTATGGTGTATCAGTATGGTGTATCACCATATACCTGTCCATGTATGGCAACACAGCATTGAGTATGGTGTATCAGTATGGTGTATCACCATATACCTGTCAATGTATGGCAACACAGCATTGAGTATGGTGTATCAGTATGGTGTATCACCATATACCTGTCAATGTATGACAACACAGCATTGAGTATGGTGTATCAGTATGGTGTATCATCATATACCTGTCAATGTATGACAACACAGCATTGAGTATGGTGTATCAGTATGGTGTATCACCATATAACTGTCAATGTATGACAACACAGCATTGAGTATGGTGTATCAGTATGGTGTATCACCATATAACTGTCAATGTATGACAACACAGCATTGAGTATGGTGTATCAGTATGGTGTATCACCATATACCTGTCAATGTATGACAACACAGCATTGAGTATGGTGTATCAGTATGGTGTATCACCATATACCTGTCAATGTATGACAACACAGCATTGAGTATGGTGTATCAGTATGGTGTATCACCATATAACTGTCAATGTATGACAACACAGCATTGAGTATGGTGTATCAGTATGGTGTATCACCATATAACTGTCAATGTATGACAACACAGCATTGAGTATGGTGTATCAGTATGGTGTATCACCATATACCGGTCAATGTATGACAACACAGCATTGAGTATGGTGTATCAGTATGGTGTATCACCATATACCTGTCAATGTATGGCAACACAGTAGCCAGGATACCAGAACCTACAACCAGACTGAAATGTGAAACGTTGACACCAGTCATTATTGGCAGGTTGGCTTTATTATTAAGGCTTTGTCAATAAATCTGTGTCAATATTACTTAATATTACTCACACAAATTATAGACACATTCACTGGGAACACAGAATGCATTATTGACATGCTTTTAATTAAAGCTCCTCCTCTGCTGATTTCGTCTGTCGCAAGTCATGTTCATTCAAATCTGTTGTGTGTGAATGATTTAAGTAATAGACAGAGTCAGCTTAATAAAAAACTACTTTTGTCAAAATTGTCAAAAGAATTGACTCTGATCAATAGATCGGGTAACTTGCGAAAGTGAATAGCCTCGAGGAGATCGGAATATGCATGCTGTCGCTTTTTTCTGCAGAGAAATTAATTTAATAGCTTGTGCTATGATTTCATCAAAACTAAATAGATAGCATGTCATAGCCTATACTAAATAGGTTGGATTTTTCGAGAAATGAGACTCAAATGAGACAAGTGAAAAGTCTAATTGAGCAGGCAGCTTTAAACCCAGCCATTACCAAGCACACTCGCTTGAGATTTAGGTACAATGAACCTTCCAGCTGCCATTAGTCAACAGTCATTAGTCACTGCCATGCAGGCCGTCCTGTCTATGCAGGCGTCCCAACAGATTCATCGGGCAGTCTGATAAAACTAGGACATTTAAAAACAAAAGACAAATGTAGGAAAAATACAGACAAAAACAGCAGGTCAAATACTGGAAAATTCAGGCAAAGATTAGGAAAAAAATAGCATTTATATTTACTGGTGACAGGGTGTGACACATTACGGCTAGGTAATATTGATCACCAATTTAATCATCGCTGGATCAAATAGGCATATTAGTGATGAACAACTAACAGAATGTCCCACTGATGTCAACTGATGGCAATATACAGTAGAATCCTACTGTCTTGTTGATTCGGCA
The DNA here is from genome assembly GCA_963662155.1 of Lamellibrachia columna. Classification (NCBI taxonomy): domain Eukaryota; kingdom Metazoa; phylum Annelida; class Polychaeta; order Sabellida; family Siboglinidae; genus Lamellibrachia; species Lamellibrachia columna. The sequence goes on from OY759266.1 coordinate 55,181,515, forward strand.
CAGATACAGTCAAACAGGCTTCAGATTCAGCAAGTCTGCATTACTATGTTATAACTGCTGACAATCTCCAGTGGCACACACTGAATGTGTCACCATATGATGATGATTCCCAGTGGTACACACTGAACGTGTCACCATATGATGATGATTCCCAGTGACACACACTGAATGTGTCACCATATGATGATGATTCCCAGTGGTACACACTGAACGTGTCACTATAAGATGACAATCTCCAGTGGTACACACTGAATGTGTCACCATCAGATTATGATGCCCAGTGGTACACACTGAATGTGTCACCATCAGATGACAATTTCCAGTGGTACACACTGAATGTGTTACCATAAGATGACAATCTCCAGTGGTACACACTGAATGTGTCACCATATGATGATAATTCCCAGTGGTACACACTGAATGTGTCACTATAAGATGACAATCTCCAGTGGTACACACTCAATGTGTCACCATCAGATTATGATGCCCAGTGGTACACACTCAATGTGTCACCATTATATGACAATTTCCAGTGGTACACACTGAATGTGTTACCATAAGATGACAATCTCCAGTGGCACACACTGCATGTGTCACCATATGATGATGATTCCCAGTGGTACACACTGAATGTGTCACTATAAGATGACAATCTCCAGTGGTACACACTCAATGTGTCACCATCAGATTATGATGCCCAGTGGTACACACTGAATGTGTCACCATTAGATGACAATTTCCAGTGGTACACACTGAATGTGTTACCATAAGATGACAATCTCCAGTGGCACACACTGAATGTGTCACCATATGATGATGATTCCCAGTGGTACACACTGAATGTGTCACTATAAGATGACAATCTCCAGTGGTACACACTGAATGTGTCACCATCAGATTATGATGCCCAGTGGTACACACTGAATGTGTCACCATTAGATGACAATTTCCAGTGGTACACACTGAATGTGTTACCATAAGATGACAATCTCCAGTGGTACACACTGAATGTGTCGCCATATGATGATGATTCCCAGTAGTACACACTGAATGTGTCACTATAAGATGACAATCTCCAGTGGTACACACTCAATGTGTCACCATCAGATTATGATGCCCAGTGGTACACACTGAATGTGTCACCATTAGATGACAATTTCCAGTGGTACACACTGAATGTGTTACCATAAGATGACAATCTCCATTGGTACACACTGAATGTGTCACCATAAGATGACGATTCCCAGTGGTACACACCGAATATGTCACCATAAGATGCATGTAAGGTGAATATAAGGACATATTAAAAGGATGCTAGTAGACCTGCATGCCTAATAAGTGAAGCCTTCAGAAAAGCATCAAAAGACCTTGGTGTCAAATCTTTACAATAATTACAAATTACATACATAGAGTATAAAAGGTAAAGCTTGACATTTTTCAGAAAAAGCAGGAAAAGCTGGATTGATGGATCTATGATCTACCGGTATTACTAAAAGTAGTGATTACCCTATACAGACACAATTACATTACTTGAATCAAAAAGATGACTATGAAATTATCATGTTCTCCCTGCAACATATACGACTGCACAATTGCTCCCTTCATTTTATGCCATTCCCACCACGGTTGGGTGTTCTCCCGCTCCAGTGTACCCCTCCCATTATGACCTGCTCCCATGCACAGCTCCCATTATGACCTGCTCCCATGCACAGCTCCCATTATGACCTGCTCCCATGCACAGCTCCCATTATGACCTCCTCCTCCTCCTGTGCACAGCTCCCATTATGACCTGCTCCTCCCATGCACACCTCCCATTATGACCTGCTCCTGTGCACAGCTCCCATTATGACATCCTGCTCCCATGCACAGCTCCCATTATGACCTCCTGCTCCCATGCGCAGCTCCCATTATGATGCTCATCTCCCATTATGACCTCCTCCTCCCATGTACAGCTCCCATTATGACCTCCTCCTCCCATGCACAGCTCCCATTATGACCCCCTGCTCCCATGCACAGCTCCCATTATGACGTCCTCCTCTGATGCACAGCTCCCATTATGACCTCCTCCCATGCACAGCTCCCATTATGACCTCCTCCTCCCATGCACAGCTCCCATTATGACCTCCTCCTCCCATGCACAGCTCCAATTATGACCTGCTCCTCCCATGCACACCTCCCATTATGACCTGCTCCCATGTACAGCTCCCATTATGACCTCCTCCTCCCATGCACAGCTCCCATTATGACCCCCTGCTCCCATGCACAGCTCCCATTATGACCTCCTCCTCCGATGCACAGCTCCCACTATGACCTCCTCCAATGCACAGCTCCCATTATTGCCTCCTGCTCCCATGAGCAGCTCCCATTATGATGCTCATCTCCCATTATGACCTCCCGCTTCCGTGCACAACTCATTATGACCTCCTGCTTCCGTACACATTACTTGAATCTGCTTACATACACAGCTCTCGTTATGACCTCCTGCTCCCATGTATAGCTCATTATGACCTCCCGCTCCCATGCACAGCTCCCATTATGATCTCCTGCTCCCATGCACAACTCCCATTATGACCTCCTGCTTCCATACACAGCTATCATTTTGACCTCCTGCTCCCATGCATAGCTCGCATTATGATCCCCCCCACCCCCATGCACAACTCATGACCTCCCGCTCCCTTGCACAACTCCCATTATGACCTCCTGCTCCCATGCATAGCTCCCATTATGATCTCCCACACCCGTGCATCACCTTGCTAGTACATCAACCATGGCAACATCAACAGTTCGAGGAAACAAACTATTTTACATCAAATCCCTACTAAGACGCTGTCAAATCTGTTGAGTGTGCGCACAAGATTCTCCTTGCAGGTTTAATGTATTCCCACGTGCTCAACTTTAATTTCCTGGCCACATAAAGCCAATCCACTGTCACACACGCCATGTCAGCGAGATGAGTAATGCTGTCAGGGGGACTCAACAAACAGCCACTCTCGTCATAATACATGACCATTTGGCACAAGAAATGGCAAGAACACAACGTAATGCTGCCCTTGAGAGATGGCAGTTTTCTGGCGATAAAAGCAAAGTCATAAATTACCCAAATGAACAGAGAATATAAAACCACGCTGCTTGTGTTCCTAATTCCTCAATGGCTTTTGGTGTAACTGCTCAATGGCTTTTGGCATTTGAATTCCGAATTTTTTCCAGCATTTTCCTGAAAATATCATGAGTGTAATAGTGCAATAAAGCCTGGCAATACATCATTGGTAATTATTCATACCAAAGGCTGGCATACATACTGTCATTAATGTCCTCTGTGTGACATTGTATATACATGTGTGCGTTTGGGTGCATGCATGTCTGCATGTATGCACATGGTGTGAACAGAGGTGCATATCAACAGTGAACTCATGGAGATTCAACCTGTCAACGGTGAAGTCGTTGAGATTCAAACTGCCAACAGCGAACTCACTGAGATTTAATCTATCACCAAGTCTTATGTAATAGCACCACACAGAAACGGAAATGATATAATAAGGTTGCCGTGGCTACTGAAACTCTTGCAGCTTGTTAAGTTGACGATCAATCAGTCAATCTATCAACACATTGCTAATGACTTCTATGTAAATCATTATCTGGGCTGTTGCAGTGTTATAATAATAAAACACATTCTAATACTATAAAACATTAAACTGTAATGGAAATGAATGACATATTTATCAAAATTAAGAAATGGGTAGACATAATTGTATGGGTGGTTGTCAAAAATTAAGCACCTGTGAGTGTTTGTTAGTTACTGAGCATCACTGAGGGTCACTGTTGGCGGCCACTGATGTAGGTCACTGATGGGGGGTCACGATGGAGGTCACTTATGGTTTCATCGATGGGAGGTCACCACGATGGGGGTCACCGATGGGGTTCATTGATGGGGTCATCGATGTGGGGTCACTGATGTATGTCACTGATGGGAGGTCATTGATGGGGGTCACCGATTGGATCGCTGATGGAATCTCTGATGGGAGGTCACTGATGGGGTCACTGACTGTGATACTGATGGGGTCACTGGTGGCATGGTACAACAACTTCTTGACAGGTACTTCATTTGTCACAATAAACTAAATCAATTATTCAAGCACTTCCTCCAGTAAACGTAACCTCTGATATCTTGATCTCTCACACTCTGGCATTCACTGGAAATATTCATGGTGCTTTGTGCGAGAAAGCTTCCACAACATCTCTATGGCTATGTCAGTGGTATTTCCAAATGAGATAGCCAAATCTATCCAACTAGTCTGATATGATATTAAAACAGCCAAAAATAGTCAATGACATGCGACAGATTACACAGCATAAATTCTAGTCTGGCTGATCACATGGCATCCCATACAAACAGCAGCTGCGACTACTGTTTCAATGCTATCTCTGTGACAATCAACTCAAATTCACAGAATGACTCTGCCTTTTCTCCTCAGTCATACAGTATCAAAAGTATGACACGATAAAAGTTGTACTGAAACATGTGTTGCCACAATTAAGCGTGACCTCTTTTAAATGTTGTTTGACATTTCTGATTCTTATAGAATGATCAGAAAATGGCAGTGTTTACAAAGATTGGTGGGAGTACAGCTGGAATGGCTACACGTGCTTCAGACAGTAATATCACTCACCACATAAAAGTCTACACTTTACAACAAGATCTGACATGATTGCCAACAAATGCAGTAAGTTCAAATGCCTTATTCAGAGTCCGGATATTTTTAATTATAGAAAATTCATGACCTCTATTTTACAAAATATGTCTCAATATCTTTATAAAATCCAATATTATAAACACTTGAATTTAATTGTTTTTCTTCTTAATCTCCTTGTCTCAAGTGTTGTCTACTTGCATCCTTAATAGCTGTTTTCCAGTTAATTTTTTTCTAGTTGCGAGTTTAGTGTTCCTCAATATGTGATCTTTTCCCCAAACATTTGATTCCAACCCATGATAACCTCACCTGGAACCTGTAGAGACTGTCATCACCCTTCACCATGACCTCACCTGGAACCTGTAGAGACTGTCGTCACGACCTCACCTACAACCTGTAGAGACTGTTGTTGTCTTTCACCATGACCAGAGACTGTTGTCACCCTTTACTATGACCTCACCTGGAACCTGTAGTGACTGTCATCGTCCTTCACCATGACCTCATCTGGAACTTGTAGAGACTCCCATAATCCTTCATAATGACCTCACTTGGAACCTGTAGAGACTGTTGTCATCCTTCACCAGGACCTCACCTGGAACCTGTAGAAACGCCCATGAGTCCCATCATCCTTCATAATGACCTCACTTGGAACCTGTAGTCATCCTTCACTATTACCTCACCTGGAACTTGTAGAGACTGTTGTCACCCTTCATTATGACCTCACCTGGAACCTGTAGAGACTACCATTGTCCTTCACCATGACCTCACCTGGAACTTGTAGAGACTCCCATAATCCTTCATAATGACCTCACTTGGAACCTGTAGAGACTGTTGTCATCCTTCACCAGGACCTCACCTGGAACCTGTAGAAACTCCCATGAGTCCCATCATCCTTCATAATGACCTCACTTGGAACCTGTAGAGACTGTTGTCATCCTTCACCATGACCTCACCTGGAACCTGTAGAGACTCCCATCATCCTTCACGGTGAGACTCTTGTTGTCAGCAACGGGGAAGAAGTAGCCGAACTGACAAAGCAGACTGGCGAGGTGGAGCAGCTCCGTTGACTCCTCGATCTGGAGTCGCTCCATCAGCCACTCCACAAGGTCGTAACCTGCATCCACAAGGTTGTACCCTGATCAACAAGTCATACCAGATCAGAGTAGAAGTGACACATGCATACTACCATCTTATGACTTACGAGGTTATACTCTAAACAGCCCTATGTCTACAGTCATAATTCGCCAGGTACAAAGGGCCTATGACTTCAGTGTCTCATCTGAAAGGCACATATTTCCAACCTCCTATACAAAACCCAGTACCTCCTATCCCAACGTGAGCACCAGATCTACTGAGCCACCACAATGACAACCAATCACATATCTTGAACCACACAAGGACTGTGTGGTTGTGACTGTGTGAAAAAAATATATTTATATATATTTATCAGGTGTAGGAATATTGCCATTATAAATCTGGACCACATCATAAAAGATTAAGCAAGATTTTCATACAAGGTGACTTGACTTTCTCCTTTTCACTTCCCGGTGGATCATAGGCCATCAACGACTCCTTTCCACCAGACACGGTTTTGGGCCTGGGCTTCCAGCTCTCTCCATTTGTGTTCAGCTTTTGACATCTCTGCTTCTACTTCTCTGCCCCAGGTGTTTCTTCACCTTCCCCTTTTCCATTTCTGTTGGTTTCCTGAGAGAATGGCCTATCGAGCTCCATTTTTTCCTTCTAATTTGATGTTCAATTGGTTCCTGGTTGGTTCTTTCCCATAGTGCTTCATTGCAAATTGTTTCTGGCCACCATGCATATCATTACAATTCTTCTTAGTCGTTTATTTTCAAAAGTTTGGATTTTCTATAGCATGGATTTTGTAGTACGCCTTGTTTCTGGTCCATACATCAGCACAGCCTTAACATTTGAGTTAAAAATGCATAACTTGGTTGGTATTGAAATTCCTCTGGACTTCCATAATGTATTAAACACAATGAAGGCTGCCCTTGCTTTCCCAATCCAAGTCCTTACATCACTATCTGTTCCTCTGTTTGTGTCCACGATGCTTCCTAGATACGTGAAAGACTTCAACTAGGCCTTCCCCTTGTAGTGTAAATGGGCTTATTGTTCTTGCAGTTGATCTTCGTGATCTTGGTTTTGCCTTTGTTCACATTCAGTCCTAACATGGCTGCGGTTGTTTCTATTAGTGATGGTTTTCCTTGGATTTGCCTCGGGTTGTGTGAAAGAAGGGCCAGATCATCGGCAAAGTCAAGATCATCTAGTTGTTCCCATAATGTCCATTGTAAACCATTTTTCTGCCTTTTGTAGATGTTCTCATGGTCCAGTCGATGGCTATCAGGAACAGAAATCATGACAGTATGCTTCTCTGTCTCACACCAGTCTTTACCTCAAATTGGTCTGTGGTCTTCCCTTCGTGTAGAACTCTGCAGGTCATTCCCTTGTATGTCGTTTTGATTATCAATACAAACTTCTGGTATTCCATAGCGTTTCATTATTAGGGTGGGAAACCAGAGCTTTTATTTATGTAAATGACACCAAAAAGTTTGACCCCATGGACTGAATTGACCACCCCCCGACATCTCAAAAATGCATTGCTGCTGGGTCTGGGGTGGGGGGTTGCCCCCGAAATCACCCATTGAAGGGGGCAAAAAAGTACAGTACATTTATTTATGAGAATGACACCAAGGCTAAAAACAGTGCCAACTGTTCCCCTGGGGTTCCCCGAGTATGGAATGACCAATGCCAGCAATTTTAGGTGGGGGATTCCCCCTGCCAGCAATCCCCAAAGGGTGTGAAAAAAGGGGGCATTTATTCATAGGAATGACGCCAATGCTAAAAACAGTGTCAAATCTGTCAAAATAAAGAAGCTTTACTGTGTCTCTCTTCCCCGTGCACCAAGATGCTTGCAAATCACATCAAAAGGGCCCACTTTGTGCAAGGATCTGGAAGAGGGCTGACCAGACTGATCCGACTGGTAAGGCGAGTACCACCGTTTGGAACAAAACTGAAAACTGCTTTGAGCTTGACTAGTGCACTTCTGGAGTCCCTCACAGCCACTGCTGCGGACGATGGGGACAGCGTGGGAGCGACGTCAGCAGATGATGAGTCAGGCAATGCATGGAACGAGGACAGTATTGACATCTTATGCATTCATTAACAAGATTTAACAAGAATCGCCATTAGAACAATAAGTGTAATAATAATGCAATTTTATTAGAACAATAAGTGTAATAATGATGCTATTTTCCTTATGAATGTATAACTGGACAAAGAACAATGACTGTACACATTGTTGAGTTCCTTTTTTAGTTATACAGAAACCAAGTGTTTCATTGGATAGCCTTTGAGCAAAATCACATTGTACTATGCTGCATAGTAGTGTCATTGCTGTGCTGTTCGAACTCATGAATTTGTGCATTTGTTATGACTTGGTAGTATTAAAATATTTATCAAAACCAAACATCGTGTTTCTGTAGACTCTTCTCATCAAGATCATATCTGATAGATCGAATTATGTACCCACGACGATCGCAATGGAAGTAGTTGGGACTAGGGGGCTTAGGTTGCTGGTGGGGATAAAGCCTACATAAAATTCCTGGCATTGGTCATTCCGTACTTAGGGAACCAAATGGAAGATGTGACACTGTTATTTACCCTTGGAGCCATTCCTTAAAAAACATCCCTTTCTCACCCTTTCGGGGTTGTTGGTAGAGGGAAGACCCCAATTATGTAGATGGGACCAACACTAATGTGATTATCCAAGTCAGGAGGGATACACAGTCCCCAATGTTGAGAGCCAGGTTTTTACACAAAACGTACCGACACACGGTCCAGGTCTCGAACCCAGAGTAATGGCATGTAATGTGGACGTGCTAACCACTGATTGCGCTTCTCTCAATCGTCACTGTGAGCAAATTAGAAGTACCCAGTAGGTGGAATTAGAAACTGAGAAATGATTGGGGGTGTTGATGCAGACTTAATACATATCAACAGATCGTGATGCAATGGGAATCACATGTGCAGTACTAAAATGTGATGATGTTACAGCTAATTTGATCATAACAAACATGCAAAGCATGCGTGAGCAGCACACATTTAACACAAAAAGTACACAGTTGTGCGGCACTAATTGTCTTGGTAGTTATTCAGCCCAGTAATGAGAAACAGGTAAATATCAGTTTACCTGTAGTGGCTGTCACTGGCTGTAGTAGTGGACTTCATTCAGCAGTATTTAATTATTATTCTAATAGCTAATAAGATGAAACACACAATATTGTCACTCAGGTTGTGTCAGCGTTGTCTTCTGTAAATAAATTGTTTGATGTAGATTATTAAAATCCCCATCAAAGTTACAAAATGCTTGGTTCTCAATCTTAGGGCCCCTCAGAAAGAAAATGATCTATTTAAACACTGTTTTTTTTTTCTGGGTATTTAAAATCCCTGTCAAAGTTACAAAATGCTTGGTTCTTTATCTTAGGGCCCCTCAGACAAAACATTTATCTATTTACCTGTGAAGACAGCAGGTATGGTGGTGAGGAAGAGTTTGTGACACTTGACTGGCACACCAGTCTCCTCGTCCTGCATCTCCTGCACAATCTTCTCGATCTACAACACATAATAAATTAATGCTATTTAAACTATTTTAGTATCAGAATATAATATAGAATATATAATATACTCAAATTAACCGTAAATTAATGTATGAAGTATTTTTAATGGATGTGTGTGACAGGCCTTGCAACAATGCATCAAATTAAAGTAGTGCTTCAATACAGTTTGAAAATTTTAAACCAACAATCTGTAATCTTCGATACTACTCAAAACACCTAAGTCACTCTGTCAAATGCCCATTAGGCATTACATTAGAGCCATGCCCATGACTGAATATTTTCTAAGTCGTTATTAAAAAATTTATGAAGTCATTTTTAACTTTGTGACTGCATACAAATGTTCCACATATCCATGTCATCGTTCCCTATTTGGCAATCAATGACAATGTTTACTGTCCTGATATTTAGACAGCGTTTAGACAGAGTAGGCATGCAAACGCCTTTGCACATTTGGCAGTGCCTATATGTTAGGCCTGGGCTGTGGTCAGCGAATCCAACATAACGCGTGCAAGATAAAAACATTAATCACGATTCATGTTCTGTGCCTGTGTCTGTGCCTGTGCCTCTGTGGTGGTGCCGTGCCCACAAGTACAACTCATAAGTCGTAAGACAATTGCTAGCTTATGATTAATGATAGGCAAACTTATGACACCAAGCTGATGTGCGTTATAGTACTTATACTATTATAGACTCATTGCGAATGCAAACTGTCTGCGACATTACCACGTTAATACAGACGCAATGCACATGTTGCGAGACACAAATGTCACTCGCGTTGCCAGGTTTGTTTACAAACGATCATATCCCGAACGCGGCACTCTACTCACTAGGCAAGCGCGACGCGCGGTAGAACAACGTTTTGACAGTGCTACACATTACCTTGGAGTAAACCATATTGCGTGGATGATAGTCATCGTCTTGGTCCATTTCCTTAGGCGATATGGTCATAACTGCGGCACGTCAATTGACTACTTCGTCCATACAAAACAATGTTCTTAACAAACCTCCGAAAACGAAACGGCGTTCGCCTGCGGTTCCGTGTTTTCGACAGCGCACACGCCAAGAAGGACCTCATGAATAATTCATGAAATAATGAACTACTTGTAAATACGCAAAATTAGTTTATTTTTATAATGAAGTAAACAGTTGTTGTGTGATATAGGAATAATGAAAACACGTGATTTTGTTATGGCATATCTAAGCGCATACGAAATATTTACTTTTCTAAATGTAGTCCCACCATGCACCGCCATAGTATACCGCCATATTCTTTTTCACGTAGCGTGTGTCGAAGAACAAAAAGAGTGAGGAAATAATTCTTTGTAGCGGCTTAAATTGGTAATTATTTTAAAACATGGCGTCCGACAAGATTGATATGAGCCTTGATGACATAATTAAAATAACAAAGACGAATAAATCACGGGGTCGTGGTGGTAGAGGAGCAAGAGGTGGGGAAAAAACCGGCGGTGGACGGGGACGCGGTGCATTTGGGGGTTTCCGTGGTGGTCGGGGCGGCGTACGACGCGGTAGCGGAGTAGCTCGTGGAGGTGTACAAGGAAGAAGGCGAGGAGGGTTTGCGGCTAAATCAGCCCCATATAGTAGGGTAAGTAAATATTGTGCATTTTTTGTTAACTCGGCCTTTGGCTTTGCTATAAAAAAATGGATAGGCCTAACACAAAAAAACTACGTCATATATCGATTGACCTAATTTCTGTAGACTCCCCATTTGTGATTTATCAAGATTATTATCAAAGACCCAGGTGGCAAGTGGACAAGGAAGCCATTGGCTTATTTAGAGTACACAATTTTTCATCTATGACTGTGTAACCTAGGCAAAGTTAATCGCCATACAATTTTTTTCTATCTGGCTGTTGCTGTTATAAGGCGAAGTTCTCACTCGGCTAAAACATAAGTATTTTCATGAAACGTGAAACCTTATAAAAACCCCATAAACAGATCAATAAACATGCATTTCTTGTCTTTATGCATTCTTATATATATGTATATCACTAAAGTTACCTGACAATAACCATGTAAAACTGTGAAATTATTACTAAAATGATTAAAGAATTGAAAGACCTTAGTTATGAAAGCCACTTATTAGAATGTGGTTTGACAACACAAGAGACAAGGAGACTAAGAGGAGACGAAATAGAAGTGTTTAAAATAGTGAATCGTCTTGAGGATATTGATAGAAATATGCATTTCAAACATAAAGAAGGCAGTAGAACTAGAGGAATGCAGGAAGCAGAAAAGACAGGCATGAAAATAAACATACATAAAACTAACCTACTAAAGGTTAAAGTACACAACAAGCAAAGGTACAACTGGAGAGAAAAGGTACAGAGAAGGATAACAACTTCACCTCTCTGGGAAATGTAGTGACAGGCGGAGGATGAACAGATGAAGATGTCAAAAACAGGATTGGAAAGACCAGGCTTGCATTTAGCATCTTAAAGACAGAACACATCATCTTTCTCAACATGAAACAAGACCAGAATCAACATAAAAAGTGTGCTGCTATATGGCTCTGAGACATGGAGACAACCAAGACAACAACCCGGCTGAAATCCAGTTTTTGTGCTGTCTTGTTCTCCTCCCAAGTATCTTGTCACATGTTTCTTTCCATGCTGATTTGCTTTGTTGCCACACTTGTTCCACTGTTGTATAGTCTTCAATGAGGTTGGACAGGAGTTGGTATCTGTTTGCTAGTTCCAACTGGAATCTGTACTGTTGTTATGTCTCTCAACAGTTCAGTGTTGTATCTGAATCATGGTTTTGCTGCCATTGGGTAATATCTCTTGAGCTTGAACTTGATTTTTCCTGTGACCAGGTGGTGGTCTATTCCTACATCAGCTCCCATCTTGCTGGGATCTTCTAAAGGGACTGGCGATACAGATGTGATCAATCTGGTTCTCTGTCTGATGGTCTGGTGAAATCCACGGGGTCTTGTGAATCCTCTTGTGTGGGAATACACTTCCACGATAACCAGACTTTAAAGTGACAGAAGTTGGTAAATAGTTCTCCATTCTCATTTATCTCATCAAGGCCCTCCTTCCCCATGACTAGCTCTTTTCCTATGTTGTCCTTTCCAATCTTGGCATTGAAGTCACCCATCATGATTAGTAAATCTTTCTTTGCTTTTTGGTCCACAACTGCTTTGAGTCTTCCATAGAGCTCAGATTTTTTTCTCTGCATCCGAGTCGTTTGTTGGGGCATAGCACTGTACAATCAGTACCTTGCATATCCTGGTGTGGAATCTTGCTGAAATGATGTAGGATAAAAATGCCTTCCATTCCAGAAGGGCTCCAGCTGCTCCTTTGGATAGCATTATACCAACTCCTGTGTGCGGAGCGTCCTCTTCCTCGTGTCCTGGATAAATAAGGGTCTCGTCTGTGGCGAGGCGAATCTGCCCTGACACCGCGTCCATCTCATCTGACAGTGACCGGGTATTGCAAGTTTGTACCGACTCATCTCTGCTGCAATCTGGGCGGTCTTCCCTGTTTCATACATAGTACGCACGTTCCAGTCCCAACTTGGGTAGTTGTCCAGGGAGAAAGAAAGTTCCGCGGGGCAGTTTCCTTCATGCTTTTACTGCAACGCTTCATACTCAATCCAACCAGATTGTCTTCCCCTCCCGAGACTTGATCTTTTGAAAAATTGCTTGTAGTCATTTCTGTAGCAAGCCTTGTTTTACGGAGTGGGGCTGCTAACCCCACGCCCAACCTTCCTCCTTTTCTGGGCTTGGGGCCGGCACGTATATCTAAGAGAGTACGAGGCGGAATTAATGACAGTCCTGTGTCCAATTAATATATATTTTAATCAACATTTAAAGGTACATTACATTCATTAATATTGTAGCTCAGAGACAAAATGTTAAACTACATGCATTCACAATTTATCATTTTATGTCAATCTGACAATATCTACTCAGTAATGTAGCACTATAGTATTAGAAGTTCATGCACACATAATTCTCCTTCAAGTCCGTCTCAAAATTGGATAATTTTTAGTCAGTTCATATCCAAATGATGTGCGTTATTTATTAATCAGGCGATCTCTACACAAGCAAAAAAATGTAGGTAATCAGTTTGCACTTCTTTTACATGTAACAGTGTATCTCTATGTTGAGGTATAGCAACAGGTGGCTGGCCAAGCAACTTGCTAAGTAGAAAGCATTGGGCCAATCAGCTCATACCTCCATCAAGCACAGACAGATGCACATTATGATAAAAGCAAGACAAGACAATACTCAAAAAAAAAAATTTGTAGCTCACTTGATAGTTCAGCTCTGGAAATTGGGACTTAAAATGATTGCCAGGACATGCCTCGAATCTTTCTTTGATATCAATTTGTCTAATTTTACACAATGAAGCTGTTCATAGCTCGCTATCAGCTCATAGCAGTGAGCAGTACAAAAGTACAGTTCTGCCTCAATTGCTTAACTTTTTAATGAGACGGTAAAATCATCCTTGTATTTACCGTGGTATGTACCATCTCGTCAGAAACTTGCCAACCCTGCCAAAACTACTTGGAGGAGATCAGTAGCTGAGGAAGTAAAGAAACATGGAACCACCTGGAAAGAGATGAAGAAAGTAGCAAATAATAGAGTGCGTTGGAAAATAGTCATTTCAGCCCTACGCTCTACCTTGAGTGAAGAGGACTAATGAATGAGAACCAGAGGACAAAAAGCAGCATTAGTTAAGGAACATTGTAGGTTAGACACGAGAAAGTACTCATTCTCACAGAGGGTGATAAATGAATGGAACAAACTGCTAAATGATTGTGTTAATGCTAGTAGTGTGAACGTTTTTAAAAAATAGAATTGACATATCTGAAAAGGGCGGGCTACATATAGATGAGGAAATTGTTGGACTCTCGATAAGCCAATGGCTTCCTTGTCTACTTGCCATCTGGAACAGTCCAAACTTGTTGTTTGAGATAGCAATCTTGTTAAAGTGCTGAATAAACATCCCTATACGCATATTTATTTGATGAAAAATGCCCCCATATATGCACCTTATTTGGGACTATACTATTATTAGATTTAAACATTTGTGCCGGCCTACATTTTCCAATTATGCTCTGCACATTATGAAGGGCATAATTTTTTTGGGAGAGCTATTGCTCATGCTAATCAATCATCCACGGAGTGGTTTACCGCTCATGCTAAAATCACTTGCTCCCGACTGGAGCTGCATGTGGTTCCCTCTGACATATAAGTTTTCATCCTTTTGAGCAACAGTTTTTAGCGGGATTTTAGCGGGATCCCATGCTTCCAGATCGTAGCTTTTGATCACGAAGTGTTAGACCGTTAGATTTTCATGATTAGATGAGTCGGTCAGAATCTTTAGTTCTCGGGAGCACAATATAGTTAAAATTCCATTATCACCGCGTAAGCCGACCGTAAATGGTCGTGGTGCGCAGCGCCTCAAACCAGTCGTAACTGGCTGGTGGCTGTTTCCACTTAAATGGGCTTGGGTATTCAATTCAATAAAACTTTAATGTCCATTTAAAAATGGACAATTCCCTGGTTTTTCTCATATAAAACACAGCTACTATATCTGTGGCGACGCAAATATGCACGAAGTTTATATTTGGCCAAAAAAAAAATACGCTATGATCTGCATAGTTTCTAGGGACGCCTTGGCTTTACGTCAAATAAAAATAGTAAAAGATATCTTCGGCACTAAAAAAGATCAATATACTAGAGCCTTTTTTGCACTATACTATGATTTGTTTTGAACAATTTGCCACCCTATATTGTTATTCGGCACTATACTATTATTAAATTTGACCGATCTGCCACCCTAAACTGTTATTTGGACAATATGTTTAATTGACACTCGAGAATAGTCAACATGTACGTCAACCATGCATATATATCTGTGGAATCAGGAATGTGTAAATTGGTAAACATTTTGTGTATAAACACACATTTTATCACCTTTTCTGAAGCTGTTGCCTACAAACACTCGATTTCGAAGTAATTTTTTAAACTGAAACTGCATTATGCATGGTCGCTGTACATATTGAATCTTTATAATGATGAAATTAAAATGGGCCTAAATTCTAGAAAAGTGCCCCTTCACCAAACATCTAATAGCACTACAATGTAGAGTAAATCTGTATATTATAACATGGCTTCAGGTTTCTTTATTGGTGTGTTAGACCTACTAAGTTGGTTACAGAATTATGGTGAATTGCAGTATTTGCTTGATATGCATTCATTTCGAAGTAATTTTTTAAACTGAAACTGCATTATGCATGGTCGCTGTACATATTGAATCTTTATAATGATGAAATTAAAATGGGCCTAAATTCTAGAAAAGTGCCCCTTCACCAAACATCTAATAGCACTACAATGTAGAGTAAATCTGTATATTATAACATGGCTTCAGGTTTCTTTATTGGTGTGTTAGACCTACTAAGTTGGTTACAGAATTATGGTGGATTGCAGTATTTGCTTGATATGCATTCATTCCCCTTCAGCACCATCTCAGTCCCTTTGTCAATGTCAGACTGAACTGACAAGAGAGTCTCAAAAACATGATTGGCAGGTTTTCACAATGTAATGATGGCCAATTTTTTTTCAGCCAAAACAGGTACCTGATGTATGGCAGCACGATCTGTTTGATGGTGGTGCTGGTGGCGGAGTCCGAAGATACAGTGGCGGCGCTGCGGGTGGTGGTGGTGCCAGCGTGGGAGCAGCAGGGAAGTTGTTGATCTCGAATCTCGACTTTGGTGTGAATGACAGCGATATACAGGTAATTTTTTACCAAGCCTTTCTATATGTAACTTTAAATTATAGAGTAAACCACCATTTGTGTATCATGCATAAGTAAAATGTGTTCAGTGAGAGTGGTGTAAATGCATTATTGTATTATTCATACAGAATATATATTGTATTATTTATACAGTATATATATTGTATTATTTATACAGCAGAGGATGCGTGTGATAACTTAAATACTTTTGCATTGGTCTCCGAGGATGATGTGCACAAGTTGGTTATAAAATCTAAGACTCAGATGTGCTCTTGACCCTATGCCAACCAAGCTGGTCAAGGAGTGTATTGAGGAATTACACACATCATCAATTGCTCTATTGCAAAGCTGGGGAATTTCCACACGAATGAAAGACTGTGCTTGTAGTGCTGCTGCTTAAAAAAGCAGGAATGGATCTTATTCCGAAAATTATCGCTCTGTGTCAAATCTCCAATGTGAGTTGAAACTAACAGACTGTCATAAATCAACTTTGTCTTCATTCAGAATGTGGATTTCCATTGCCACCTTGTCAGTCTGCTTACAGAGCAGGGCATTCTACCGAAACTGCTTTTATTAAGGTTCAGTCTGACAATTTTTTAAACATGGACCAACAGACTGAAGGTAACACAACTGGCTTTTAATTTTAAACATCTCAAGAAACTTCAGTCTGCTGAAGAAAACCGCAGGATGCGGTATTCAGATCAAATACCAAGTTTCTTAAGAGGTAATTGTGTTTAATATTAATAACCGAGAAACCGGATCATCTATCCATTCAATGGTTTTTAATCGATTTGTTGTTGGTATTTGATGCCGTGGACAATGACATTTTACTTAATATCATGAATTGCACTTTTAGAGTATCAGGCACCGCACTAAATTGATTCTCCTCATATCTGCAGTCAAGATCGCAGCATATTACTATCAATGGTAATTATGGTATGGTGTTTGACCAGTTTGACCTTGACTGCCTAGTGAGTACCGCAAGGATCATGCCTAGGTCCTGTTGAATTCACAGTTTTCTATGTCAATAATCAGCATGGGAAACTGCAGCATGCCTACACTGATGACCATCAAGTATACTATAGTTTCCACCCTGATTCTATGGATAGTAACTACGAGTCTATGGAACGGTGCATCAGTGATATCAGCAGCTGGATGCAGAGGATGAAACTGAAAATGAACGATTCCAAGACTGAGTACTCCACAACAACTCAGGATTGTGTGCAAAATTTGGGGGCCTACTTCGATAAGCACATGTCCATGGAACAAGATATCAAATCCAAATGTTGGACATCATATGCACAACTGTATAATATGGGAAAGATCAGAAAGTATCTTGATCGTCAAACTCATTCATGCTTTGGTCCCTAGCCACATTGACTACTGTAATGCATTGCTGATCGGTTTGTTGTGTAGATGTGGTAAATATGACCACGTAATTCCTACACTCAAACGACTTCACTGGTTGCCAGTTGAGTTTCGCATTAAGGTGGCTGGGGCGGCTAGTGTGTCAGTTGATTTTTTTATATTTTTCTTCATAACATCATATTTTGCTAATCCATCCTTTTAAAAAATTTCTTTTTGGAAATCCCCTTGAGTTCCCGGAAAAGCGAAATGTTTCCATAGTAACAATCTCGTGTGCTACGATGTTCAAACCAGCTATATTCGTTCGCCGTGAAAGCAGACCACATCGTCTAGTTACTGTAATGCTACTACACATCAGTATTATATCTACCTAACTAAATCATGTACTTAAAACAGCAAATATCAGCATTCAGTGAGCGTTAACATAGTTTATCGTGCCTTTGACATGAATGGAAATGCCGACGCGTATGTGACCTAGTGACCCCGCAGGATAACGGGCCAATCAAAATGACCGTACACACACCCTGCCACATGTTTGTTAGATGGCTGGCATAACCTGATACCATAGACGACAATATGTTACAAGTACAGATTCAAGGGCTGTTGTGGTGGCAAATTAAGGAGACATGTCAATATTACAAATGGCCATTATGTTTTGTCAACAATACATAAAACGCCTGTAAAAAACCTAAAATTTTAACACAAAAACAAGCATTTGTTGAAATTGTGTTTTCATTAATAACCAGGAAATGATGTTTAAAATAATGTTTGAGAAAAACTACAACACTCACTATGTTGCAATTTTGCGTATGAACATGTCTTACGTGCATGCAACGTAATACTACAGTAAATTACGATTGGTGAAGGGTTTGTATCAAAAATACACTGCCACCTTAGGCTGTCATTAAACTTTTGCTTATTTCATTCACGGTGGTGTAGCAAACATAATTGGTTTATGTTAACCAAAATCTGCTGTAAAGTTATCAGTTACACTGTCATGCTTATATGTATGTCATTTATTTCTTTGGAATTGTCTAAAAGCAATTAAACTTTGTTTTAGTGGCTATTTTCTCACATTTACACATTTTTTTAAAAACCTTGTAACCAAACAAATAAAAAAACTCAATTTTTGTATCTGGTATGTAGTATTTCAACTACAATCTATGAAGAAATGGTTAATTTGTCTTAAAAACTTCTACTGGAACTAATCAATTCAAGACAAGCATATAATAGCCACCCAACTACCTTAAATACAAGATATGCTTGCTGACTTTTAATGAACTAAGTGGTCGTGGTCCACAGTATCTGTCGGAAATGTTGTCTACTAGAAACGGACTGAGATCTCATGAGGCTCTTAACACTCAATACACCACAAACAAAGTGGAAAACTCTTTGGGATTGCACTTTTAAAATGGTTGCACCTAAAGCTAAACTACGGAATTCCCTACCTGAAGACCTGCACAGTAGCAACAATGTCAGTGCTTCTAAGAGTAAATTTACTACTCACTATTTTAGCATAGCATGTTAATTTTAGTCATTTAAATAGCTTTACTTTTTATAATCATTTGTATTATGGCACTTGTTTTTACTGTTTTAACATTTTACTGTACCATTTCTTTTATTGTACAGCACAATAGAATGTTGTTGTATAAATATGGTGCTATAGAAATTAATAAACATTTACACTTGCTGTTTTAAATTTTAGCGTTGTTTTCGCCATCTACTTTACAAGCTGGACACTGTTAGACACCTCCTGTTTCACTGTTTCAGGAGCTGTTTGCTGAGTTTGGACCTCTGCGCAAGGCAGCTGTCCACTATGACAGGTCTGGAAGGTCACTTGGCACAGCAGAGGTCATATTTGAACGGCGGAGCGACGGTGTGAAGGCCATGAACCAGTATAACAATGTGCCGCTGGATGGTAGGCTATGCTGCCTTTGAGTAACGACTCACAAGGCACTTTGCTGGTTAATGCACACTTGTGTATACATGCTGCTCTCCTGTAAGATTTGCTAAGTTTCGAAAACAAAAATGTCCCCCAGCAAGACGCACGAAGGTTGGCTGGTTGCATTCCGTGAAGTCGGAGGGCGCCACTGTCATGTCTGTCAACTCCCGTCACATTCGTTGAATTTATAAGTGTCTGTCGACTGTCCTTGAGCGTGAGCCTCGACTCTTCCCACTGGGTGAGCTACGGCCGGCGATAAACCGCTGTCAAGCAACCGAGTCGTGAGTTGAGGTGAGGTCTTGCCGTGTATTGGGGGGGTGGCCATCTCTTCCTAGGGATCCAAATTACTCTTTGGTTTAACTACTGCATTTTGCTTGTTTAAAATTTAACAAATGGATTTCTGCGCAAGCGAGATTCTATGTTATGACAAGCAATGCGGTTGGGTGTGGTGTTTTGTTGAATTTTTACATCATTACTTTTTTTGAGGATGCCAATTTTGTCAAAGAATGGCAATTTAAAAAAAAAACATTAAAACACCCCATAGCCATTAAATGTCAGTCAATTATTCTTTGAAGCAAGTTTTTCCAAAATCAGATGTCAAAAATATTTATTGAAAAGCCAGCTCTAGATATATTTTTTATGGATTATACCTTCCTTACAAAATGTGCAAGTTCTTAGCACTGATAAAGTGGTATCAAAAATTAACATTTAGTTGTATTATATTTTTTCACAGTAACCAGTTGCTGTTTTGATTCTAGGATGCTTTGCATATTGCATCAGCACCTGGAGCGCCACCTGGCCACACATGTGGAACTTGGAGACACTGCAGTGACGTCCCAGAGGTGGTATTCAGGTGACTGCATGGCTGCTATCATTCGTGGCAAGGTTGTTTCTTCTGCTTGCAGGTCGGGCCATGAACATCCAGATGGTGGGAGAGACGGGAGCAGGTCGGGTGTCATCTGTCGGTGGCAGAGGCGCAGCTTCCAGGCTCGGGTTAGTACCACTTTGTGTATTCCAAGAATATGCTATTCATTGTTATCTTACATATTCTGAATTTAATGCATTTTATTCTTTATTCCTACCTGCAAAGAGCAGATCAGGGTTGACATGTTTTTTATGGGTTAGACCCAAGCTTTCCACCCAAGTTCACTCTATGGTACGTGTACCTGGCTATAAATGTGATTGAGGTTGGTTATAGATACTTCTTGGAGAAGCTTATTTACTGTTTCAATGTTAATGAGGAATAGAGATGCCAAGGGTATAATAAAAAATATTCTTAGCTAAATCCTATGGACTTGTGCTATGCAGTATAAATGTCGATTTCAGCAATTGAAAAATTTCACAAGTAAAATGTTACCATGTCTGTGTATTAATGTATTTTCCATCTTAAACCTGATTGTATTTGTACTGATTATATTGCATCTTCCTCGTTTACAGCACGAGCTACAGCAACAACAACAGCAGCTACGGCTACAGCAACACAAGAGGTCGGGGACGTGGGAACACAAGAAGAGGTTTTGGTGGGCGCGGTGGGCGTGGAGGTGGCAGAGGTCGGGGAGATCAGCGGAAGCCAGTGACCAAGGATGAACTGGACGCACAGTTGGATGCTTACAATTCTAAGGTGTGTTATAAAACACTACCTCAAACTTCTCTTCTTCTAAGTATGTGTTCTACTTTGTGATTTATTGTGGACAACATGGTTTGTATTGCATGACTATTGCTTTTATTATTATTTTAGTACTGTATTTCCATTATATATACATCAAAATATATTTCTAAATATAAAATATGAAGACCATTATTACCAGACATTGTATTTGAAAGAGAGGTGCTTTCTAATTAAAAGTTCTAAATGTTCTGTGCTTTCCGTTTACAGATGGAGGTTGACTAACTGCCGGGTGATATCAAATGAACAGAATACAACAGTGGAAGAAGTAGCAGCAATGAAGTTGTCTATCACAGTGTCCACACTCTTGAAATACGACACCATTGACTTTACTGTGATTTGGCAAGATGTAAAATGACATGAACTTTGTCACCAAGCTATCCTTGAATTGGAATTATTGTTAACCGGTGGATATCCAGCTGGGTGTATTGACCCACAATATTTCACAGGACATTTGTAATGTTTTCTGTTTGACCATCGTCTTCTGAGTGGCTGATGTATGTAGTTATCTGCAGAAGCTCTTATGCAAATTGTGCATTTTAATCCTAAGTTTGTCTGGTCACTCGTGCAGTTTTGAGTTGCCATGATGGTCTGATTGTGTCTTGAGATATGATTGCAGTGTACCGATATAAAACTTGCCAGTGCATTTGAATAAGGGGCGACGGCTTGTTGAGCGTGGTATAGATGAATCTTCACAAGTTCATAATGTTTTTACTAGAATTGTTTTTTTTTTAATGGGATGTCTCACCGTGTAGAGTAACATCAAATTGTATACAAAGTTAGTTGCACTGCGTAGTTAAGGACTGACAGTGGCAGTTGTTCAGCTGTCAGAGCTCTTAAAATAAATCTCTTTTTTACATATCTGTAGTGCCTGTTTGTGAAAATACAATTAGTCAAGTTTTCAGTCTGGAGAATGACAAAAAGTTGGCTGCTTTTGAATTTGTGTAGCGCTGTGTATCGAGAGTGGACATGAAGATGAATGTCTGGGTCTGACAAGTTTGTGCCTGAAGACAAAGGGTGACAACTAGCGAAATATGGACAATGGAAACAGCAAAACTAGTATTACTATTATTAGCTAGTAACACTCCACCTGGATAGGGTTTATTTTTAAATTCCATAGCTAATGCAATTTGTTCAGCCCAAACTAGAGTAAATAATCTTGAAAAAGTTAGGATATTTTATCACTGCTTTCAGTGGTTTACTTGACCCTAACGTTAGAACTTCTCTTTAAAAAAACTTTAATATTTTGTAAATTATCAGTTTTATTTTAAATGCAGAAGTTGTCCACATATTTTATACCCTCAAGATATTGCTCAGATTTCGAAGAATGTGCAGGTGAGTACAATAATCTAAACTGTTTTGACTTCCAGAGTGTTGCCAAAAACGTGATTTCCTGTAAATTAAATTATGAAGAGTATTTGATAGAGGTACGCTTTATCCATGAATAAAAGTGATTTACAGGTAAAGGTGAACTACTGGTATATAGATATTAAACATTCAAAGCTACCAGAATATGGTGGAACGAAATTTTGAGAATTAACAAAATGTCACGTGGGATGTCTCCCGTTTGATGGACGGACTGCATGTATTAATAACATGAAGCAATGGGCAGCTGGAGGCTGCGAGGCCCCGGAATGACTGGAGGACACAGGATATGGCTGATTTGACCCCGTGTCTTTTTTTACCACACAGAATGGCAAATTATGCACTTTATTTCCAGTTCTGCAGCTAGGGCTACACACCGTTTTCTTATAAAATAGCCTTTATAAGTAAATGACGACTGTAGTAATTAAAATCAACATTCTTGATCTGACAAACTTTAAATGACTGCATGACATGAAGTGTCATGTCGACAACATGGAAAACTCCAAAAGAATAGTTGTAGACACCTGTGAGTACATTTGTCTGCCTGGTTAAAAACATGTTCAACAAAACAATTACCATTGAAATAAGGATGCCATAGATAAGTTCATGGATAGCCAACCTTAAAAATGTATTGTGTTTGATGTGTGCATGTGATTAGGTATCTTGATCTAACAAATTTAAACAGCTATGCTACATCAAGTGAATTCGACTGGAACATGGTGCTGAATAGAAGCAATAACAGATGGCTATCCATGTAACAAGTATCTATGGGCTGCATTAATGTTCACACAAGATCTTCAATCTAATAACCATTTAGGTAACTTCTCAAGTAGCAAACGGCACACACTTCATTATTTATCAGATGTAACATGCCGTATATTAACTAACGTGATTAAAACCCTTGGCAGTCAGCACCCTGGCCACCACAGCAATGTGAATTCATCCTCGTCGTTGACGTATCAACCACCATCACTGTCTGCAGGGATGGACATTGTTCAATAAGTTGCCTTTGTTTGCTGCACACTCTGGAATACTTATTATAAATACACATTTGCATCGTCATTTACTCCTGTACAGTGGCACATGCATTCTAAAATAGTAACTATCATAAACGCTTGAGCGTTTTCTTTTTGTCCTTTTTCTTTTTATCAGCAAACTTTTTGTCGCCCGCATGTTTCTTTGCCAAGGGACCATCACAACCCTTGTATTCTGCCAGGCAGTCTTTTGATGACCTGAAACAACACAGAATGTCAAGTAAAACAGAACAGTCAAACATTCATATATGCACCTGTTCACATTATACTCGAGGCAAGACGATACCCATTATTGATGCACATATAAATAATTGAAGCATTCAGTCTGTCACATACTCTGTTTTCTGTGTTGTTAAAAAATTTATGGAATTTCATAACATCAGAACAAATACTCCTATTGTGTCATGTTTTGTAATGCCCTATGTTCATAGGTCAAAACCCTTATGAAAATATACAATGGTAAAAGTATTGGATATATTCCGCCTACTGAAAGAGATCGCCTGACTGAATTGTTGCACTCAAATCAGCAGGTATTTGCTCAAAATGAAAGTGATGTTGGGTTAACCCACACTGTCAAACACCGAATATGCACAACAAAAGACAGCCCTGTCAGAGCAGCCTCCCGTCGCATCCCACCGCCTCAGAGGAAGTCAAGGCACACATTAATGATCTAATTCAGCAGGGAATAGTCAGACCTAGTCATTCGGAATACGTCAGCCCAATAGTTATTTGTAAGAAAAAGAACGGGAACATTAGGATGTGCGTGGACTACCGTAGACTTAACACCAAGGAGGAAGGATGCACTCCCATGAGTGGATGAGATTTTTGATCATCTGGCAGGAGCCAAATATTTCTCGACGGTCGATTTGAAATCGGCATACAATCAAGTGGTGTAAGAAGTGGGATATCTGACAGTGTAAGCTTCCAGAGGAAGGATGGCATCGGCAGAAGGGATGGTGGAGACGCTAAAATGCAACCAACAGCAGTCTGTCAACGTCACGGTGACCGCCCCTCTGACTCGAAAACTGAGGATGTTCAGCGGTTGAACTAGTGAACTTCACTACTGGATCGGGGAAGCACGGAGCATGTTACCATCCGTCTCTTCAGCCGATAGACTGTCATTTTTGATCGCCCACTTGGATGGACCGGCCTAGGAAGAAGTAAGGTACGCCCCAAGTGATGAGAAGGACTGTATCGACAAGATATTTACATTACTGGTGTCTGCTTTTGGGGGAAACCACAGTAATGCACAGCTGAAGAGAGAATTATACGATCGGGTGCAGGGTAGTAGTGAAAGTGTTAGAGTTCTCCAGAGCGCTTCTGGAAATTTCTGAAGGATTGACTGATAAGGCTGAAAGTAAGGATAATATGTTGACAGAAGTATTCTGTGAAAACCTGTTAGAACCTCAGATAAAACGGGAAATAAAGAGACTAGTTCGGACTGACCCCAAATTTTTTTTGCCGCATTGCGTTCCGAAGCGATTCAACTAGAGGAGGACGGTTTGTGTGGGCCACACAGGAGTGTACGTGTGAGGGAAGTTCACGAACCCCGCCAAGTATTGGAGTTTTGAAACAGGTAAATCATGGTAAACCATGGTAAATACCATGGTACCATGGTATACAATGGAATACCAGGGTATATTTTCATAAGGGTTTGTCTGGGTCTGACAACAGGTTGGTTCCCTTATGAAAATATACCATGGTAAATGCATGGTATACCATGGTGTTTTGAAACAGGTAAACCATGGTAAATACCATGGTATATTTTCATAAGGGAATACATGATATTAAAGCTAACAGAAATCTACCTGACAGTAAACAAAATTAAAGAGGAGTTTCGTAATGAAATGCAAGCTACATAAAACCATACTCCAAAGGACTTTTAATTTGAACCACTTTCAAGTATTTTATAATGTGTCCATGCTGATTTTTCCTTCTGAATACTGAAACATTACTAAATTCAATAAGGTGTATCTGCAGATTCTCTATATCTGACAGGATTCTGACATTGAAGCATTACACAGACAAGCAATTGGACCTGATTTTAGTCAGATTGCTAAAAAAAAATATATGAGTTGCCTTCTTAGTGGACATCTGGGGGAACAACAACCTGGCTTATAACAACAACCTGGCTCATAACAACAACCTGGCTCGTAACACTACTGTACAGCAGAAAACATTTGAAATTTCATGTCAACAAAAATGGGGTTACTCGGAATCGTGCAAGATTTCATTTAATTTGAATTTTGCAAAAGGTTTGATGATTGTCATAAAAGCTGTTTAAATGTAATAACAAATTAATAGGTTCTTGCAATTTGACAACAGTGAATAAGCAATATGGGCTCAAACAAACTGAGATGTGGCTGCAGTTTTCTTAAAACTAAGCTTGTGTCAATTGTATACTATCAAAATATTTAAATGGCCAATTGGTTAGCAATCAGTGTTTCAACAGAGGCTGCATTTACCCCTTCGTAGAAAATTTTATAAGTTATATTTATGACATGACACTTCTTTTTACCATGATATTATTTCAGAGGTTCCAAGTGGAATAAAACAAAATAGTGAGATCTCACACTTTGTTCAAAATGAAATAGGGAGATTGCGGCAGTCATACCTCTGTGCTGCAATTTTAAAACGTCTGGAATATAAAAAAAATCTTGGAGCAAACCAAATCTCTATTGTGAGGGAATTTTATGTTAAAATTGTCGAGAGAATATACTTAGGTTGTTAGATTGGGTAACTTGCAAAAGTGTGAATGGTCTTACGTCATAGTATTTTATAAGTCACCTTTGCCCTTTTATGGAAAATTTCGGCAGGACCCAGTAAAAAATATTTTTAAACTGCATCCTCAACTGATTTAGCCTATCGTGAACCTATTATTATTATTATTATTAGATCTGGGAAGCCTCAAAATAGTAGATATCCAAAACGGTAAACACTTTATGGAAGGCTAATCATGGGAGTGACTTCCATCCTCTCACGGATCACAAAAGAAAGTTATGAAATTTCACCAAGGGCGAAATTCGCAAGTTTTCAGCATTTCTGCTGTCACTTCAATAAATACTGCATGCAGAATTAAATAATTTAATAGTTCATCTCATTCACCAAAACTACATACAAAAGTTGCACAAACGAGCTAGCATGTCGTAGTGGATACTAGACAAGCAAACACACTGAATCGATCATGCACCTTTAGCGTTCAAAATAATGCTTGTCCGCTTGTCCGAAACAAGTGATAATGTGCTTGGACAAGTAGAAAGTGCCTGTGTGATTATCCGGTGAACAAATGAAAATGTACAGTGCATTTTTAATCCGTGTGTATTTTATTGCTGTCGATCACATTCCAAAAAGATTACCAAAATGAAAGGCTGTAAATTTTGCCTACAGTGCAATGACGCATGTCTCTGCATCCTGGTCACTGGTTAACTTGCACGTTTTTGTTCTCTTACCAGATAATTGGATGTATCCATCCATGGTTGCGCAGTGGCGGCACTGATAAACGATGGACAGTGTAACTTTGCCACAATTTTACACAAATGTTATGAACATCGCATCTTATGTTATTTGAGAACAATATATTTAAAGTAGTTTTTATAATTTTTTTAGTATATTTAATTTTGTTAGCAGTTTCATGATCATTTTCTTACTTTTACTTGTATTACTAATTTTATTTAAAGTAGTGTTATTTATAGAATATTTTAACATGGTTATTTTGTTAGCATTTCATTTTTATGTTTAGCATTTGTGTAGACTACTCTTAGTGTAATTATTCTCTTAGCAACTTATCGCCTGTAAAATACTACTATGCATGTAAAGCGCCTGAGAGCGATCTTGATTGATCGGGCGCTATATAAGTACTTTTATTATTATTATTAATAATAATAGTACTTACGACAAATGGGAAACTTTTGTTTATTAATATTATACTTTAGTTTCGAAATTGGACGATGTACTATACTACAGAACCAACAGGCACCAACATGCGGAGAAAGGCAGCTTCACGGAGGGGACATTTAGTTTTCAGCTAACGTCTGTGAAAGCGCACAAGCAGAAATCTTCTCACAGAAAGGAGAGTTTGGCAGTCAGGGATGAAAAAAAATCATGATTAAAAAAAAATTATTTGATTTTTTTTAATCTTGTATATAGACATTTATATAGATGTTTACATTTATAAACTCTTTCAAATGTGTTCTATTCAAATCGATTTGGGTTCTTGTCTTAACAGATGGTACATGATTTTTGCTTATATAAAGGCCTCACCAACTGTAGTTGCATAATCTGTCTTGGAAAGGAAAGCATGCTGTGTGTTTGTGGCTGTAGCAGTGCTAATTATTGTTTGCTGAGAGGGTGGAATAGCACCTGTTCAGGGCTCTGTGTACTCTAAGGGTCTCTAACCAGAATATAAACCGGTACAGTATTAAACAATTGAGTCAACATACTGAATTGGTAACAACTAGCACAAGCTCTAAGTGAACTTTAACTCAGGGCTTCTGTGTTGAAAAGATACTTCCTCTGGAAGACAAGTTTGTGTGGCTTCACTGCATTCAGAAAGGGAATAGCTTAAACATAAACAATGTCATAAATTATTTGACTATCAGGCTATCTGGTGTCAATACAGCTACACAAGTGTGCGCACTTTGTGTTTTGTATTAAAAACGTACAAAACTTTGTTGATCTGTTGATGCTTGTAAACAATTATTTGTGTTAAATTCATATAAATCAGCGATACAAAAAATCATAAATCAACGATTTTTTTTGAGTGATTTAAATCAAACAACCTTGCTGGCATTTGAAGCTGCTTTAAAACCATCAATGGAATCGGTGGCCGGCAAGATGCTGGTCCAATTAAACAAGGCATTAACCGACAAACTGATGCTGAAATTTAGAACTGTTCATGCGCTAGCCAAACACTGTCGTCCATTTACAGACTACACCTGGCAGTGTTCTCTTGATGAAATAAAAGTAGACTAACGTCCACAACAAGTTGGGGAACCCTGCCCTCAATGATTTGTTGCGAATCATGTTGTTGTCTCCACCTGAAGCAGAGTTCAACCCAGAGAAGGCCATTAACCACTGGTGTGGTGCACTAGAGCAGAGGAAGTCGTTGCAAAGATCACGGGAACCTGTCCATGATTCAGCTGATGAATCAAATCACGAGGACTTGGCTGAACTATGAGATTTGGATTGAAGATGCAACAATTGGTGACTCAATTTTGACTATGGTTAAGTAAAATTTTTTCCTCAAATATGTACAGTTTTGTACTCTTGGGTGCCAAATAAACGTATAGGCCAAATAACAGTATAGAGTGGCAAATAACAGTATAGAGTGGCAAATAACAGTATAGAGTGGCAAATAACAGTATAGAGTGGCAAACCAGTCAAATTTAATAACAGAATGGGGGGCAAATTGTTAACAAATAATAGTACATTGCGAAAAAGTCACTAGTATATTTGTCTTTTTTAGCGCCAAAGCAATTTTTTTTACCCGATGGGCTGAGAAACTTGCCGGACGGCGCTGTACATGTGTTCAGTTCCTGTCTGGTTTGTTTTAAGGAGCTCACATTCCTGTTAATATTCTTCCCAAAGTGGCTGCGTGATAAGCAATCCACTTTGCAATAAAAACGTCATTTATTTGGCCCGTTTCAATTCTCCACTGCATCGGACTTGTGTTGGTTATTGCATAAATGAATTTATGCAACTTACCAGGTGCATAACAAGTTTTATGAAATAACCAAAGCAGGTCGTCGCTAAACTTGCCCTGGGTGTCCGAGACTACACCGGAACTATTTGGCCAAATAAATTGTATTACTCAGCGCTAGCCAACCAATCAAGGCTTAGCGGAAACCAGTTCAAACCGGAACCAGTAGTTTGAATCTTTCACTCCTGCTCTCTGCATTGCGAAGTTGTGTCTAAAATTTGTCTCTCGAAATCCGCCCTCCTCCCCACTTTTCTTCCTTATTTTCAATGCTTAGTTTAAATGCGATTGTACATCGTTGATGAAACAGGAAGTTGGAAGATGTCGAAACCGCTTTCCCCACTTTTGGCTTTATATTAGATGAACACGGGGGTGTGTCCCCTAGTATTTGGTGTTCATGGGGTTTTCTGTGCAGACAGGCTTCCTGTTTCTTCATCGGTATTCTTGGCTTATGTTTATATAGGCTAGCGAAATGGCCCCACCTGTTTGTAATTAAATTTGTGTATTGGTGGTGGAATGTCTGTATTCTTTGCATTACATGTTCATGACGACTTCTTGATGTATATATGTTATCGTCATGCTTGTAAGAATGTGGGCTCTGAGAAACTTACCGGACGGGGCTGTACATGTGTTCAGTTCCTGTCTGGTTTGCTTTGAGGAGCTCACATTCCTGTTAATGTTCTTCCCAAAGTGGCTGCGTGATAAGCAGTCCACTTTGCAATAAAAACGTTTTTAAATGGACATTAAAGTTTTACTGAATTTAATATGCAAGCCCGTTTAAGAGAAAACCGCCGCCAGCCAGTTACAACCACTTTGAGGAGCTGCGCACAGCGGCCACTTACAGTCGGTTTACGCGTTGATAATATATACCATGTCGAGCTCCCAAGAACTAAGTATTCTGATCGATCCATCTAATCATGGAAATGTAACGGTCTAACGCTTCGGGATCAAAATCTAGGATCTTCAGAAGCACGGAATCCCGCTAAATTCACGACTGTCGTTCGAAAGGATGAAAAATTAGCCGTCAAAGGGAGCCACATGCAGCTCCAGAAGGGAACAAGTGATTTTAGCTTGAGCGTTAAGCCGCTCCGTGGATGATTGATTAGCGCTAGCAATAGTGAGTGAGAGTGATACTTTGTCTAAAAGAGCGATTGCTCTCCTAAAAATTATACCCTGCATAATTTGCCATGATTATCGGAGAATATAGGCTGGCACAAATGTTTAAATTTAATAATAGCAAAGTGCCTAATAAGGTGCATATAGGGTGGCATTTTTTATCAAATAAATACGTATATAGGGACACTTATTTAGCACTCAAGAGTATGTGCATTTTACAATTACATTTTGCAATTGAGATCACTTGAACCTTTGGCTATAAGTTCCCTAGTTGCTCTTGCAGTCGAAAGAGTGTGGTTGTTTTCATTTAAAATTAACCTTTTTTGTTTATTTTCCCTAAAAACTTGCATTTTCACTTCCGCTTGCCAATATAAATCCGGACAAGTCCAATTTCTGGTGGACAAGTAAATTTCAAGATTGACTTGTCTGGCAGACAAGTGATTTTTTGGCTTATTTCTATCACTGACCGTTAATAGTTTGTCTGATGATTTCATCAGAACTAAATAACACTTTTCTTTAAAATGAGCTAGTTTGTCGCAGTGGATACTAGATAGGTTTGATTTTTTTGCAAAATCCTTCTAAAACAAGACGAGCAAAAAAATTAATTGTAGAAAAAGCTTTAAATGGCGACTGTCTGTCAGATTCATTAACTTTTTTGTTCATTTTTCATCCCCATAATGATTAAATTCCTCAACTTTTAATTATATCTTATAATTTGAACATGTCAGAAGTCAAAAGAAATTTACTTCCAAACTTACTGATCATTAATTAGGTCATAGGACCAGCAATTGACAAGGCGTTGATAATCTTTTATATTGTCATAGGACAAAAAATATAGAAGACAAGATGGTCATTGATGAGCACAGCTGTTGAAATATGGTGTTACCGTACTATGAAAAAGGTAACAATTGTTAGTAACAATTACTAGTGGAACTATTATTACACAAAGTACAACTTGTGTAAAGCCCATTTGACACTAAACACAAATATGACCTTCGATGCCTTGAGTTGTGGTAATGGATGTGAAAAGACAAAGGTCTTACCTTGGAGGTTTTGCGTGTATTTCTGTGAACATCTTTGCCCTGGTGGAGTAATCATCATACTGTTCAAGCAAGAGTTTGCCTGCTTCCTCATTCAACGCAGACTCAGGATTCGGCACAATCAGTAAACATTTGACTGTCTGAAAAACAATAATCACAGTAATTAAAGATATGCACATATATATATATATATACTATCTTAGAACAACAATATATACTGGACAGCATGTTGTGCCTAATCTGTTGGTACTTAAAGAGAGTGCATCAATAATCACCTAATTTGTTTCTGGAACACAACATTTGCATCCTGGAGATTATCATATTAATATGTAAAACAGAGTGGCCACTCTTTTTACATGTATATAAACCCAGAGTGTACGCAGATCAAATTTAAGAACTTTAAAGTTAATAAGACCACTAGTTTGATGAAAATTTAAGACTTTGAGCTATTTATTTATTCAAAGTGTAATATTTGATTAAATATGTGAATCACTCAGCAATATGCAATCCATTCCACCTTTGTCAGATTATAATCTAGGCCTAGTTTGTAAAATTAAATTTAAGACATTTCTTTAAAAAAATTAAATTTTAAAACCCTTTCAAAGCCCTAATATGCAAGATATAATTTAAGACCTTTTAAGACAGCCCACACCCTGAAAAGATCAACCCTACACAGCAGAGTTTGAAATTAACGGTGGTCCGAGTCTACCAAAAATGCTGTCAGACCACTAAACCACTCATGTGTGGTGAAATTTTGAGCCATTTTTTAGACCATGTTCACCCGTGAACCAGTGCTAAAAGCGCCCGGTCTTTATATTGGCTGATAAAACATAGGAGATATGACAAGACACTGACAAACGCACTTGCACCACTGACTTACCACCATCAGTCATAACATAACATGGAAAATTAACAGGCTTGTGTGAAAAGGATAGATGGCTGGTGGACCTGGCTTCAAATGACAAATTGGCCATGCAGCAATCACACTGTCAGTGTCTTCTGCCAATAGTGCTACAGTTCATTGACTGTCATGATTCAGATACTAAACCATTTTATCACCACTGTTGGGAAATAAATAAAACTGCATGTGAAAGACTGAACATGATGCTTGTCTCAGTATGTCAAAATAAATTTTTTTTTGGTCTGATTATGTTCAATGAAATTTTATTTTGGTGTGATTGAAATGTTCAATTGTAATAGCAAAGTAATAGCTCAATTACTATTACTTTGCTTTCTTTTACTATTACATTGCGTTCTGTTCCATCTATTACGATTACTTGAATAACTGTAATTGTTACTATTACATATTACTATTACCCCAGGCTTGATTTATACAGTATGTCAAATCTAAATACAATAAAAAATAACATGTTTGTGCATTATTCTGTTGTCCAAGTTTCATGCAACAAAGTAACCTTCAATTCACTAAATCTGGTACGGACCACCAGAAATTTGACAGGACCACCAGATTTCCAGAGCTGGTGGTCCTGTAGTCCACTGCCCAGAAAAGTTAATTTCTACCCCTGCACAGATCGACCCACCAAGAGAATGTGCTTGATCCCGAACTCTGCCTTCCAGTCTCGCTTCAGTGTGTTTACACAGATCTCGCCATTCTGTGCTACATTCGGGTGGAAGATCTTTGTAAGGAAGAATCCCTTTGGTGGTTCTGAGGGGAAGTTCTTGCTGAGGATGAGCTTCACGCGAAAAAACCCACCAGCATAGGGCGTGCCAGCTGGGGACACAAGACACAGTATGAACATCAGAAACATACGCTACAAATATGAAACATGCAAAGGAAAGTTATTACTGTGTACTTGCCTTGAATATATTTTTATTTTCATAAACCCCCCACCCGTTTCTGCCTCATTTTTGCAATATTTCATGGTGCACAAGGTTCCCCAACAATAATTATGCAAAATAATAACCACAGCTTGTGCACAATGGATTAACACTATATATCCTCAATAAATAACGGAATGAGTTCACCATTATTTACACAAGTTTCCCTTCCATTAATTTGGAATATTTGAGAATGCAAGTAGACATGGTCTGCTGATGGTGGACTTAACTAAATCGACGGCACAAATCACACAACTAACGCCCACATAATCCATAATCTCTTAACGTTTGGACAACAAAATTATATGACTTCAAGCAGACATGGTCTGCTGATGGGAAGTTCTTGCTGAGGATGAGCAAGAACTAAATCGACGGCTCAAATCACACAACTAACGCCCACATAATCCATAATCTCATAACGTTTGGACAACAAAATTATATGACTTCCAGTAGATTTGTAAATGTTCTATATGTCAGATTTATTAACTCAACTACCGGTAGGTGTGTTTAGCTTTACAATGATGTGCATATCACAGTAATTAAGTGGACAGCAAGTAATTTTTAAATGACTCAAATCAGAAAAGCATATTACATGTGGTGTCTGTAGTAGTACTTTACTGTTAAAAATATTTACTTCATAGATACTAGTAATTAGCTGATCAGTATATTTACCTGGGCCCTCTATGCTGGCCTGAACGTCGGTAATGTCTTCATCATTAATGAACACCTTAACACCTTCTGGTGGGTTCTTCTGCAATTCCGACATCTCCTTTGCAAGATGTCGGATAATTTGTGGCGAGAAATTTTCAACATTGCTCTGTAAAAAATGTATTTATGACATATTATTATTATGTGCGAGAAAGTATGTTTTACTAAGCATTACATATTACAATCAAGCATCCACACATCCCTGTACCCCACAGTTTTGAAATGGAGATGGAGTAATTTGTTTTCAAAACAATTTTTTTATTTTATGTAGACTAACTGTGTCAAAGATCAATCCGCATAATCATGTGTAATTACCAAAAATCAAAGGTTGCTGTTTGACCAACCCATTCTGAAAAAAACATCTATAGACATTTAATTTTTACAAGTAGAAACTTGTCGAACAGTCTCACTTTCAAGCTCAGTCACACATTTAATTTACGTTTTCATTGCTAGCTGCTTGGACCAGAAATACTAGTGTCATTGCTTAGATGTAGAAAACATCTTGGTAAAAGCAAGATAATAATAATAATAACAGAATATCGACTTCTTGGGATTTACGCAAAGTTCGAAAATGGTCCCGGCTGACTTATTAACTGTGTGTAGCCTGTAGGCGAAAACTGAAACTACTCAAACTGTTAAGTGCGCGTTTTAATATGACATTTTAGCAGTAGCAATAACCTGATTGCTTTCATATCCAAACACAGAGTATATCAATACTTACGGAGGACATGGTGTGTTTTGGTCGAATTTATGTATTGTAATTTTAGCTGCCTGAATAAATCATGAAATTAAGAAACTGCACATACTCCCAGTTCAACCAAAATACAAATCAATTCCAAATTGGCCAATCAGGGCACAGATATATTAAATGTTAAGTTATTTCCAGAAACAACCAGCAATTGTATAATTATGCGAGACTTTTAATGTAACCATTTTCTGAGTGATTATTAACAAAATCTACAAACGTAATGCCGTTAATATTTAATTCCAGATTTTCGTGTAAACACGAGAAGTGATTTCGTGAGTACATTTTCAAAATGGCGGAAACGGAAGAGTTGAGTAGAGCTGAAGAGGAACAGGTAACATTTATGACATTGTTATTTCTAGTAATGTGATTATGCAGAAATTACTAAAAGTAGTGTTAAAACTGCTTAATACCGCAACCATATAGCATACGGTGCTTAATGGATTGTGTAATAATCCGGAGCAATGACCCAATGCAGCTCTTAGGCTTAGCCCCAGAACTTGTAGAAGTCTGAGAAGGGGCTGTTTGGAATAAACATACTGAAGACTGAAGCTCGCGGGCTCAGCTCCCCACCCGAGGGCCGAGGTTCATTTAAGCCAATTCAGGGACAGTAAGTTATCACAGTTCCGGTCGGCGGAGTTAAACCTGGGCAGCAATTTTCTTGGGTGCTTCAGCGAATTAATTGGTCGCTTCGCCTTCGGGTATCGGATGTTTCGGCCCTGAACGGGTTCGGCCCGTGTTGTAACTGGGAAATGTTCTGTGCTAAATTATTAGCATTTTGGAATCTTAAAAAAGATGTGTTAAGATTTAAATCGTTTTTTAAACAAACATATATAGTATAATAATTTTTTATTAATATACAGATGAAGATGCAGAAACAAGTTTAGCACTTGACGTAGGCAGTCATTTGGTTTAATGATCAAATTAAACCTGTAATCAATAAAGGCATTTTGATGCATAGATAATATCATACCAAAGTATAAACATGTATACAAAAACAAGCTTATTTTTAAATTGTGACGATTTTAGCCGTTCGGTTAAAAGTCAATTAATATTATTCTCTAAGATATTTTAATAGATAATATTATGTAAAAAATAAAACAAAAACATTATTTATATGTAACATAATACCACTATGATATAAATATTCAATGCCATAGAATTGTCAGATGCATAATCAAGTTATAAACATTTCCCAACTTTGAAAATAGTGGCCGGTTAGTCAATAAACGTAAATTTATGTCATATCCGTTATCTTATGGATATTGCTCTATATAATAATTATATGTTATTATTATATTAGTATGTGCATATGTTTTTGTGTGCAATCATAATTTCATTTTTTATTGAATTAGGCTGTGGGCCAAAACGACTATACTTAGAATTCTGCTACTAGCATGGAACGAATCGACCGTCGCTGAATTCAATAGCGACACAGTTTTCAGTGATGTGGGCCGAACCATCCTTCTGCATGGGCCAAAACGATTAGGCGAAACCATCCGTCGGCATGGGCCGATCCATCCGGGACACTAATTAATTGTCTATGTCAGTATATGTGTGGCGTAGTTTGCTTTTAAACACACTTGTATGGAAGTGAAACATGGAAATTGAACAAAGGCGACAACAGAAAGTTAGATAATTTTTTTAAGTGCTTAAAACGAATCCTATAATTAGATGGCCATACATTGTATCAAATCAAGGTATTCTTACAAAAACAAAACAAAATTGAAGACAATCAGCACCAATATCAAGTTAAGAAGATGAAAATAGGTAGGACATATCCTACGAATGTATAAGAACAGCAAATGTGAGACAGCGTTGACCTGGATGCCCGAAGGTAGAAGAAAGGTTGGTCGACCAAAGGCAACGTGGCAATCAAATGTTGACAATGAAAGACGGAATGAGGCCATACGCGTATCAGCTGACATAGCAAGCTTGAGGAGATGCACTTTGGCCTTATGGCCCACTAGTGGCAGTGTAATGGTCAAGGATCATATCAACAGAAAAACAGGCTAGGGGGCCCATGGTGATAGGACCAGGGGGATGAAAGTATGCAAGCACATGCACAATGTCTACAGGAGCTCTGCCAAAACAAGTTTTGAAATTAAAAATATTTAGAGCTAACTAAGGTCATCATCCCAGTAGCTCCCCTGAGGTGGGAGAAGTGAGTCTCTGTAGTCCCCCGGTTAAGTATGCTATTGATTTAAGTAGACCATCCTTTAACACCTCTATAGTGTAGTCATTATTTATTTTGACAATAAAATGTTTTTGTAGTAGCTGTAGATGATTTGTGTACAACATATCTAACAAAACAAGGCTCAAGTCTTTAGCTAAGACTACAACATTCATCAAATAATTGTTGTTTATATTTCTTTTGAAAGGTAGCCGATGTGTCCGATGTGTGTTAATCAGTTGAAGCCCCATTTAACTCTCACACATTGAGTGAAAAGCTAATTGCTCAGATGTAAGTGAATGCTATTGCTAGTTAATCAGAATTCAATTTAATGTTCACACGTTTAGTAGAAAGCCAGTTCTTTCTGTTTGATTAAAAAAGTCTGACATTCCTTGTACACACTATATAATAATTTTCTTATTTAAAATAAAGGTGTGACAGAACAATTACTGGAAAACTAGGCTAGCGCTGCCAATCGCCAATTACACCACAGGTGAAACGGTTTCCCATTTGGCGAAAGGAAAAAACTCTTCGCCAATTTGGCACATTAACGCGCATTGTCGTGTAAGCGGTGGTGAACCTGTGAATTATAGCTGCCCACCACTTGTGGAATTGTTTTCGCGCCCCCTAATCTGTAATTGCCCGGTGATAAGCCAATGATTTAATTGCTCTCCGCCAAAGTTTGCATCCTGCTGGGAAGCTACAAAATGATAATACTATAACCTATAAAATGTGGGAGCTCACTTCCTCGCAGTTTTTCAATTTGTTATCTGTTAAAATGATTTGTAAATGTACTTCGGCGGGCGATGATCGCGGAAAGAAAACGATGCAGCCACGTTTGATCAAGGCGGACTGGTTCGTACGTTTTGCGTGGCTTATTCACGATAGCAAAAAACACTTCTTTCACTGTAAAGTTTGCGTGCAAAGCAAATAACGAGTTTGTCACCGGGAAGGACTGCGCCAAGCCCAAGAAGATTTGGCAGAACACGAGATATCTGCCGACCACCGGAGATCGACGTTACCGCCAGAGACAGATATACTTTGTCACTGCGATCAATCGTGAAGTCGGCGATTACTGTCCATATGCGAACTGTGTAGATGCAAGCGAAGCACTGTCTCCTGAGAGTTAAGAACTCTTTCATATGAGGAAGCCTTCAAGATCTGTACGATGAAGGAACAGTGTCCAGGATTCACTGGTTTAGTGAAACGGGTGGACACTGTCGCAGAGACCAGAGTAGTGCCAGTGGTGGTGGACATTTGGGGCGACATCATGACGTTCTCAGTGTTGCAGATTTGCAGGGTGTGATCAATTTTCTTGTATTATATTTATAATGAAACGTTGTTATATTAATTTATATTGGTGTTATGTTTTCTTGTGACTATATGTTTAATATACGTATATTATGTTTATATAATATAATAAATTATCGTATATTAGGCCTAGTAAAAAGAAACTAGTTTCTCGTGTGGATTTTGCTATAAAATGGCTAAAGAAAATACCATTTGGCAAAAGAAAATTTTAACCTTTAGCCAAATTGGCTAAATAGATTTTAGGCCCAGCGCTAGCCTAGGAAAAGTCAGGAAGTGTTCCCAAAGTGATAATTAGTCCCAGTTGCCCCCTGGGACAGGGCCTAGGGGTACTAAACCATAAGTACCATTAGAAACAGACTACCTCCCCACATAAATATACTACTGTCCCTGGTTTGCAAATATAATTCTAAGTAGTATTACAATATAATAAAATAAAAGGACAGTTGAGTTAGCAAGTAATGTGATTAGGCTGTTAAGTTGGACAGCCTTGGCAACAAACTACTGTCACAGCTGCTGGTGAGGTTGCTTAGTCAATGCTAGGTGTGTGTGGGAGCTGTATTTATATTGCAGTCTAAGTCAGTGCTCTATAGACATAATCCTGTTGATCACTGGCTGTGTGTACACTGTCCCCTTTGTGATTCACCTTTGACCTTTACATATGTTCTACTAACACATTCTTTGACCAGTCATCATGGTAGTATAAAGATTTTCTGGACAGCAGTCTGTTACACTTGGTGTTCTTGTTTTAAGGGAATATGTTGAGACATAAGCACCAACCTCACTAATATGATACCTACAGCTTAGTCACAGCCCAGTACTGGAAAATGGAATGACATTTTAATACTTTGGATGAGCATCTGTAGAAATAATAATTTATGTAGGTTTGTTTAAATAGTAATTTACATCATTCCAAATGCAGTGGTATAGTGTGAAATGTTTATTTCTGTGCACTAACTACAAACAGAACCTTTTAAGAAGAACCTGTACTGTACAGTGTACCTAGGATATGCCCTGGCAGTATGGCATTACATTGACGTAGGCTGTAAGAGGCAGCACACATTAAGATAAGCAACTGCACTTATGCAATCATATGTCCTTCTGACCTTCCCAGTGTGAGCACTGCTCCCAGAGTCACTGAGGAGTGTGAATATTATTTACAGTCCACTCCCAAGGGCACCCATTCCTACCAGGCACTTGGTCAGCTGTTACCATAGACACCCTAATGAGAGATTCACACTATTTCCAGCACCTCTGAACTGTCATGGGGTACTGCTGTTGACATACAAATGTTCACATCAAACTGTTCCTTGTTGCAGAGATCATAGCCATAACCAACATTCCTGTTTAATTACTTTATCATAATTCTTATCCTGAGAAGGCTGTATTGCTATTCAGTAGATGTAAATACTGAAACTGAATGATTTAGTGGTGCTGGCATAGTTAATACTTAATATGACTATATATATTTATGACTAATTATTATTTATGTTTTAGTTCAAGTGAAACAAAAGTCATGGTTTTGGGGGCTATGCTCCTAAAAGAGATTATAGAAACTAACCATGTGCAACTGAAATCAACAATATGCCAGTGGTTTACTCAGAATGTGTTCTAAAAGTTGGAGATTCTGTTGATTTCTCTGGTTGACTGAGGGCTGATGTGTTAACAAGTTCGTCCGATAAGTGCATGTGCAGTTCTATGAAATCAGGGTAACCTAGACTATTGTGACATATTAAGGGATGCAGACATACACAGAGCTAGTACAAAGTCTCAAATATTCTGTTTTGACAGAGAATTGACAGACTATCACACTTGACTTATGGTTGTGTAACCAATGAAATTAAGATGCTGTGTGTTCAACAAGTTTTTCCTGGTAAACCACTGGCATGGTTAATTGTAGTTATAAATGGTTATGTTTTAATAAAAAAAAATTCCTTTTTAATTGAATAAAATATAATAATTGTTTTAGTTAACTTGATTAAAATCGAACTAATGTTTTAATTAAATTGACTAAACATATTTGGCATAGCTTGAGCTAAGCCCATGTTGACAGCACAGCACCAGCTTGAAGTGGATGTTTACCAAGATCCAATACTGATCAATGAATCTGTCTTAAGCTTCTATCATCACTTGCAATATCTGCTGGGCAGTAATCAGTCATGGCATAAATACATCACACATCCAGATGCTACAGTGTGCCTGGTGTGGGGAAGACCCCTGTAGACAGGGATCATCTCAACTGTATCTTATTACTTAAACTCTGTTCTTCTCAGGTACCCACTGGTTCCTGTTGATTTCAGGGTCCCTTGTTAGTGATAGTTACAACTGATCTTTCGCTGGGAGTGAATAACATGTATTCAGCCAGTCGACCTGGGTGGGTATATTTTGCACCATGCTTATGTTTGATGTTAGGATGTGCCAATGTGTTGTAAAAAGCTGATACCACTCGGTAGTAGTTTACACAGTTTCCCTATAAGGAGGATTAATTTATGTAAACCAGTAAATACAACTGATAACAATAAGGATTATGAAATTTAGATTAACTTTTTAAAACTTATCATGTTAGCTATAGCTTATTTACCCCATAAGAAACTTAATTAACTCTAAATATTTTGTTTCTTGTGAATTAAATAAGATGTCTAGTGAAGCAATCCAAGACACCAGAACATAAATCCATTCAAGGAACTTATAACCTCTCCCGTGTTAGCCAGAACAATCTGCAACTGCTGCAATATTGAAATCGGGAGAGACTTCTCATACGCAGTACAGCTGTATCAATGAGTATGAGACCTTGTCCCAGGAGGAGTTAACCTCTAATACACTGTCAATTCCCACCTGTTAGCACCAATGAATGCAGATTTAACCCCCTGCCCTGTTGGTCGACAGTTGCTTGAGAAGTGATTTAATGTAACTGCTATCTGTGTCGGTAGTTGGTCCTCCTCTGTGTGCACAGTGCTGGCAGTTTAGTTGTGGTGATGCTATTTAAATTAACTTTATACAGTGGAACATAATGCATTTTCCAAACCCCCTAGCAACTAGTATGTGTGTGTACAGAGTATTATTTGGAATTATTAATTAATTGAATTCTAATGAATTTTTCGGTGTTGTGGAAATGGAATTTGGAAATATACTACAAGATGTAATATAATATGATTTCAGGCAATCATTGTTTTTATTTCCTTTTGAGGATATTACTTGCCAGTATAAAAACAGATACAGATACTTGTACTATGGTTAATCTGACACTGATGGCATAGAGACATATGCTTGAAGTACAACTATGAATATTCATATAGACTCTTGTATGAGAAAACATTTTTGAATTGATGCTATATGACTAATACCTAACACAAGTCGTTCAAATTTGCAACGAATATTTACAAGTCAGATGGAATGTATATCTCTTCAGATCGATCATTCGTTCTGAAGGGTAATACCTGAACTGGGTGTAACAAGATCAGTACTATTCACTAGTGAGGTGGGTCCTTTGGTTTACTTGGCCGCGTGGCTTGTTACCCCCAAAAAAATAATTATTTGTCACTGTTGCATGTTGCTAGGTACTTGGCCGAATTGCGTTGAGCCCAACAACATCTTCAGAAAGGCGGTGATGTGGAAGGACTAGGACTGCCCGTCTCTTATAGTCTGACTTATTCAACCTTCAGGGCAATCAAGACAGCCTTCATTGGCTAATAATATAATTTTGAGTGTGCAGCATTATAGAATGTCTACATTTATGTGTATTGAGTTTGAATGTGATACTGGTAGTATACTGTTGATTATCACTTGACTGGCAAGCCTTCTGGAGTTATGTACCTGTGGTTGTTGTGTTGTAGGAGTCGAGTAGGTTGAATGGACTGAAGCGGGATCTGGAGCACTACCGGGAGATCCTGCTTCCCCTCAACAAGGTGCTGGAGTGGGAGAAGCCCCAATACCCGGCCATCCTCATTGGCGTCATCACACTTGTGTTTGCGTAAGTCACACCAGTGTCACGAGTCACACCATTGTCACAAATTCACACGGCATGTGACGTGTCAATATTGGAAAACTCTGCTAGAGTTGTAGAACAGAACTGATGTATGGACACCAGTCTGTAGAATGTGTGCTGATCATTTGAAGGAAAATTACATTTTAAAAATCCATAAATAATATTTTATTATGTTTAAGTTACATTGATGATTACACAATTGTGGTATTTATAGTATTTTATCATGTTATTTATTACAATACAGTATATGTATATATATATGTATGTATGTATGTATGTATGTATGTATGTATGTATGTATGTATGTATGTATGTATGTATGTATGTATGTATGTATGTATGTATGTATGTATGTATGTATGTATGTATGTATGTAGGTAGGTAGATAGATAGATAGATAGATAGATAGATAGATAGATAGATAGATAGATAGATAGATAGATAGATATATATTTATATATATATATATATATATTTATATATATATGATAATCATACAGATCATAAATACAACTGTGTGTCTGAATACCCAATTCAGTGATACCAAATTCAGTGTTTCTTTCACCAAACTTTGCTTTATATACTACCTGCCTGCAGTACACAGAATATGTTACTTACAAATGGGGCAATAAAATATATGTCCGGTTATGGTACAATATAACAAGGAAATCTTTAATATCAACATTTTTATTACATGTGTAACCAGGTCATAGGCTATGGTACTGACTTAAATTGAGCAATGTGTGGTACACAATTGTAAGATGTACTATGTAACGTGTTATGTGACATGTTGACAGGATCATCTGGTACCTGGAGCAGTCTGTGTTATGTGGAATGGTGATAAGATCATCTGGTACCTGGAGCTGTCTGTGTAGTGTGTTATGTGGAGTGGTGACAAGATCATCTGGTACCTGGAACAGTCTGTGCAATATGTTATGTGGCATGTTGACAGGATCATCTGGTACCTGCAGCCGTTAGTGTACTGTGTTATGTGGTGTGTTGACAGGAACATCTGGTACCTGGAGCCATCAATGTAGTGTGTTATGTGATGTGTGTTGACAGGATTATCTGGTACCTGCAGCCATCAGTGTAGTGTGTTATGTGATGTGTGTTGACAGGATCATCTGGTACCTGCAGCCATCAGTGTAGTGTGTTATGTGTTATGTGATGTGTGTTGACAGGATCATCTGGTACCTGGAGCCGTCTGTGTTGACCACTTTCTCCCTCATTGGCATTGTTGTGTCAATGGTTGACTTTGTCATTCCCCTCGTCAGCTCGTACTTGTTCGGCTCAAAGGAATGGTAAGTATTTCTATTGCAACATCATTGTGTGAACTATGTTAAGGTGGCTGCGGTGTATCTATTATGAGTTTATTTTCAATCTGAGTACCAGTATTTTCTATAGAAGTCTTTAAGATGCACTATTTTTTTCTAAAAGTATTTCAAATATATAACAAAATTCCAGATGAAGAAAGCTTTCAATTCAACATTTGTATATGATGTTTCATGATTATTATTTTTGTAAATTTTACAAAATTACCACAAATTGTAAGTCAAAGACCATCTATCAGTGTAAGTAAGTCAGTGTCACTGATAACATTGTATGGTGATCCACCGGTGGACTGGTTAATAACCAGACAATATGTTCTGTCTTCACGGCGACCATAAAATTATTTCCTCTGGAAAGAAGTCTGCAGTGATTTAAAATGTGATCGTTACTATGAAACTGCCCTACCAATCCTTCCATGAATCCACAGTGAATTTCCACTGACAGAAGCGTAAAAGATTACAAAGCCAGATTAGCCAAATATGACAATACTGTTGTGTGTTTCTTTGTATGTGTGTACTATGGATATTATGAGGTAGAAAACAAGCTACCTGACGCATAAATCACCCCAACCAGGGCTGGGTCCAATTACACAAAATTATATCAATTACAATTACAGTAATAATTTTCCAAATCAATTACAATTACACTGTTTCAATTACAATTACATTATGCAGAACCAAATATATTCAGCATTTTTTAATTATGTATTTTTGCATGTTTTGTTGAATTTCAATATTTTTTT
Source organism: Lamellibrachia columna (assembly GCA_963662155.1). Taxonomy (NCBI): domain Eukaryota; kingdom Metazoa; phylum Annelida; class Polychaeta; order Sabellida; family Siboglinidae; genus Lamellibrachia; species Lamellibrachia columna. The sequence continues at coordinate 55,225,656 of OY759266.1, forward strand.
ACACAACTGATAAACAAATATAACAGTTTGTACATTTTGTTGAATTGTGACTTTGAATTATACTAAATAAAAAGATAGCCGTTTAAAACATATTTTTATTATATAAGAATACAATGCAGTATCCAGACATATTCCTACAGGACATATTCCTTACAGACAAAATCACACAATATGAAAAGTGAACAAAATCCCACAGGCCGTAATACAATATTTATTTGTAGTTCTTCTTTAAGCATCCTTTCTAGCTTTGCAGACATTTATCCGTGTGCATTTTTCTTTGGAAAATACTAATAATAGGGTATGATGTGTTTTCTTTAAGGTTGTAGCTCCTGCTCTAAGCTAACATTCTTAATTGGCCTGCCCTTTGCTTTGTGTTGGGAATGGGGAGAGAGGCCATATAAAGGGTCCTTGCCACCTGACCTGTCTCCAATCCACCACAACACAAGGGGTGTAAGTGGCTTGCTAACTCTGCAATGTTTCACTGAGCTGATATTTTCTGAAGCAATATCATTCTACAGGTCTTTCATGTTGTTTGAATACCAGCTTAGCCTTTGTCTGACAATGTCTGTGCATTGTTTATTGCTTCCTGGCTGTTACCAACTTACAGAAAAGGCTAATCGCTAAGGCTACCCACCACTAGCACCATGGACCAGTACCCACCAGACAGTGAATACTGTAACTTAAATATAAATATATAAGCAGGTGTTATTATTAGTCTTGATTTTCAACTCATGTGAGACTTAAATTATATTTTTATTGACAATTCGTTGAGGTTGTTTGTGATATGAAACTTACTGTAATTGATTGTAATTGAAATAAATTTTCAATTATACAAAATATAATAATTACAATTACAGCAAAATTTCGAAACCATAATCAACTACAATTACACAGTTTTGCTGTAATCAATTACAATTACATAATTGGATCCAACCCTGACCCCAACCACCTTGAAATATACACAAGTTATTGTTTTCTCATTGCATTGCAAAGTCCACCCGTGTATCCATCCGTCTACACATGCCTCTTTTCTAGGACTGTGGTTGAGGAGCGGAAGTTTGAGAACATCTGTATCCGTCTGCTGAATGCCAAGACACACCTCTACAATCTCAAGGTCATGCTCTCCAAAATGAAGATGGAGAAACCAAAAATTGTGAGTTGGCTCTTATCAGCAACTACAGTGAGCCTAGACTGAAGTGTCCGTGGTGTAACTCAGACCTCGCGGAACACTAACTGCTTGTGTGAGGACAGGAATGAATGAAGATTAGCAGTGATAGTCTAGATTAGGCCTAAGTAGTTTCCACTAGAGGCTCTTGTGTTCAGACGAATTTCTGGAATTGTACAGAATTTCTTAATGCTATGCATTGCATAATATAATAATAATCAAAGTAATCAAGTATACTTGTAATAAAATTCATCCTTGTAAAATCAAGATAGACTGAGAGAATTTGCATAGTTATTAAAAGACGGGAATGATCATTACACATCATCCTAGGTGTAATAAATCACATTTACTTACTTACACATAAGGCTGAAATAAATCACATTTAGGCCTGTAGAATGGAAAGTACTTTTGTTTCAGTATGCTGTCGTACTGATGGCCGGCTTTGCTGTCCTCGCCTGGTTCGGAAGTCTTATTGACAACCTCCTTCTAACTTACATTATGGGTGTGTACACATTGAACTAGAAGGCAGTGTTCAAGTGTAGGGCTAAAAGTAATCTTTCTGCATGTTTTTAATATATATATACTGGCTGCATATTTCCAGCTGTTAAAGCTTTCTCGTTTGTCTTATGTATAATTTGGAACTGCTATTTGTTATATCTTGTTCAGCTCAAGAGTGCTAACATTTCAGCCTGAATGTTTGTTTCAAAAGTTGTGTTTCTTGCTCCAGTTCACTCCACTGCATAAACGAGAACGTAGCTGCAAACAGTTGTGTAAATTATATGAGCAAATAGCTTTTGTGCAATAATTATTGTGCAACTGAATGCTCCTTGTGATTTTTATTCCTTTACAATTTTTTATGACCATGTCTGCCACCGCGTGAAGTGTAAGGCATCTAGATTTACTCTAAAGAACAAGAAACATTATAAACTTACTTCAAATGGTTAGGACTTCAAAATATTATTTGTAGCACAGACTCTGATGTGTATCTGTATAATTGCAGTGGTGTTTGGTGTTCTGGTGCCTGGCCTGCGTAAACACGGCATCCTGCAGAAGTTCACAGCAATGGGCATGGAGGTTGTCATGCGCGTCATCAAGAAACCACAGAAGAAAGCGGGCAAATCAAAGTCAAACTAATGAGCACTGGCAGTGAGTGTCCAAGTACACACAGAACATACTTGGAGGGAACACTTGGAACACTCTCCGTCGGCACACCTGTCATGTCATAGCGCATTGCTGTTTCGATAAGTCAGACACAGGGTTAGTCAGAAATACATAAGTGTGCAAAACAAGTGGAGTTTAAACTTGAGTTGTAGAGGTGTAGATGCCTATCTTTGAGGGAACTACATGTATTACTGATTTGCTGTGCATAAGTTGTGTAATTGTGAAAGCAAAATGACGAGTTGCAAATTTAGATTGCATTATTATACAATCAAACCTGTCTTGAATAACCAACCACAGGTTGTATCTTAACTATGGGTGGTACTTCAGGGGGAGTTCACTGTGGTCAATTAATGTCAAGTGGTCTCTTAATGCAGGTGGTCATTTGAGCAGGTTTGAGTGTATTTTATGTGTATGCCTATGAAAGCCAGTGAGAAGTGTATAAAGTTTTACATTGCCTCTTAGAGACCTGGCTTTGTAATGCTACTTATTTATAAGTCTTAAAATGCCACGTGTGTGTGTTATTAACTTTCAATTTATACAACTTACATGATTTTTTCTCCCATTCGGAGTCATGGATTGATGTATGAAATTCATACAATCACGATGTACATGAATCATGATGTACATGAAGTAACCAAGATTTCTAAACAAATAACGCTATCCTACTGTGCTTCCAATTTTAGTTATGTAGGTAGTCCGCAGACCAAATACTAACAATGTGTTCGTTTGCATCTCAGGATTGTTTTTGTATTGCAGTATTTGTCGATCGTTGCATGGATTTGTCGTGTTGTGCCCCAGAAGCATGAAATTCCTTAGGGGAGAGGCAGATTAGGTTTGTGCCAATGATAGCATGTCTTATTGCCAAATTCCAGAATTTTGCATTTATGATCGTACTCGTCAACATGTGTGTTTTGTTTGTTAGCACATTGTTGGTATCTAACTACTGCTGACATCATTCAATCAAGCAGGCAGCATTGGTGTTTTTCATACAAAATACACTTGGGAATAGATGCGACTTAAATTATGAACCCTCGTGTGCAGTGCCCTGTATTTGTAAATATATTGTCGTTACAAGCATTATGGTGACTAGGTTGCATGTGAATGTTTTTGGATAACCAAGTGAGATTTGCTGTGATGTGTGCTTCAGTAACAGTATCACTTAGCATCCTGCTGTTAGCTGGTGTCAACAATTTTGGTTTTAGCAGACCTGTGTAATTGTTTGAAACCCTTGCAGTGTCATTCACCGTCATGTAGAATACAGACTGCCTGCCTGCCTGCCTTTTAAATGAAATTAATATTGTGCCGGCTACACTAAAACTACATTATTTATGCTGATTATTAATGCTCTGTTGCTGTATTTAAATATATTGTTGCAAGTATTTGGTAATAATATTATATATAATAAGTGTTAATAATGTGTTGCTGTATTCAAGTGAATGTGGATCTGTCTGTGGGCTATGTACATGTGTTGCTGGAGTGGATATTAAAGTAATCACAAATGTGCATTTTCAATGTTATTTAGATATCTTTTAAAGGGAATGTACAATGAATAATTTTCATTGGTTCTGAACATAGATACATAGTACAGACAAAGAAATGGTTCGGCTTTGAAGGTGAAGAAGTATAACGTGCTTCATCAGATGATATATTAATCTGAGAAATTCTTGTTTTATATCATTTCTGACAGTAAAGATACTACAGTATAAAAATGAAAACAAAGTATAATGTTAATTTAGATGTACTTTTTGAACTTTTATTGCATTTTAACTATACGAAACCACCAACTAGCTGCATATCATTTAACCAATGAAAACCGTTGTTCCTTCCCTTTACGGCTGTTCAAGACTCAATACACAACAAAAGGAACAAGTCGAGATGTGTATCCAATAAATATAAAATGTTTACTCAACTGATACGTAAGTAAACGTTTCTCATCATGGCATGAACAAGTTTAAATTAAACACCCTAAAAATGTTATTCATTATCTATCCAGTACATGGATTAAAAGCAAAATGATAAAGTTTAGTTCTAGAAGAGCCTGCAGTAGATCACAGTTACACCAACAGCCACATGACATCAATAACTTGTACCCTTGAGAGACCAGCTTATGATTACCTAGTTCCAGTGATGGTATTTATATTTAAGAAATGCAATTTACACAAAACAAAATAACAATGCACTATATCATAAAATGGCTGAATGCACGGTTCAAACTTAACCAATCAACTTTCGATATTAACTTCATAACAAAAATACTTATAGTTAACCATGTCAACGATATATATTTAGGCTCTGTGAATAAACAAATTGCCACACTCAATAAATGAGTTGTAGCATCCCCTGGCTCGAATGTAGAATTTTTCCACAAAAATAAACAATGACAGACAACTATCTGTGTAACAAGACAAGCAGAAGTCTGATCCATCAGTAGATGGTGTTTAAAGGTCCATGTTTGCAAACTCGCAATCACACAGGTGTCGTCACCATGAAGTTCACAGACTCCTGTTTGTTAGTCTGCGGGCGAAGAAGAGCGCAGTGAGAGCAATGCCGATTCTCAGTGTCCATTGCATGAGCTGTTGCCATGCCGATGGATATGCTCGCACAGCACGTGCGGCGTGCTTTGTCGTGTATGTTGTTCCTTCGAGATCGCGGGCAGAGATCACCTGTGGCCTGAGGTTGTATAGAACCTGCAACATAGGACACCAATTATTACTGTTATTAATTGTGATTACATTATTATCTATATCAGATCTGGTAAATTTCCCAGTAAAATAATTTTTTTAGGAATCACCATGATTCAATTTTATTTGGCAAACAATGTTGTCCGAAAATAGCAGCTATCCTAAGAATGTCTTGATAATCTAAAAAAAGTGTCATTCATCAAGTCAAATACATTTTAATGAAGTATATTGTTCAGTTTCTATCTAATATACATAACTTGGTTTGTCTATATGTCTGCGTTCATGTTGGATGGTCGGCCATAATCATCTAAAATGCTGAGTAAGAGACAGGGACAGAAAGCAACCAAGATGATAGTGCGACACTTTCATGAAGACAGTGGCTAAAGCAACTAGTACAGGACAAAGCCAGCTATAACCAGATATTATTTAGACTCCTAATGCATATTTTTTTAACAAAACCTCCTAATTAGCCCCAAGACATATGATATACAGCTAAGACACATGCTTCATCAACTAACAGAGAACTGAATGACACAATGTCCCTAGTAACTTACCTCATTAGCAGCTCTGTACCCAGCCTGCACTGCTCCATTGAGGAAGCCACACCAGACCGTCGCGCTCTCTGTACCGGCAAAATGTATCCTGCAAGAAACAACAGAACAGTGTTTGGCCTAATACTGCATTCATGTTTCTGTTATATTCACAGGACATGCTGAACAACAAAAGGCTACATCTAAACATTCTTTAACCAATTTTTAGTATATGTTGGTAGCGCTATTGTGGCTCATGCATTGTTTCTCTTATAATATGCTGGGAATTACTGTACTCCTCAGTCATAATTACTGTACTCCTCATTCATAATTACTGTACTCCTCATTCATAATTACTGTACTCCTCATTCATAATTACTGTACTCCTCATTCATAATTACTGTACTCCTCATTCATAATTACTGTACTCCTCATTCATAATTACTGTACTCCTCATTCATAATTACTGTACTCCTCATTCATAATTACTGTACACCTCATTCATAATTACTGTACTACTCATTCATAATTACTGTACTACTCATTCATAATTACTGTACTCCTCATTCATAATTACTGTACTCCTCATTCATAATTACTGTACACCTCATTCATAATTACTGTACTCCTCATTCATAATTACTGTACTCCTCATTCATAATTACTGTACTCCTCATTCATAATTACTGTACTCCTCATTCATAATTACTGTACACCTCATTCATAATTACTGTACTACTCATTCATAATTACTGTACTCCTCATTCATAATTACTGTACTCCTCATTCATAATTACTGTACTCCTCATTCATAATCACTCCTATTGTTCTTACAAGTCCACCTGCTTGCAGCATCTGGAATCTTTCTCCCAAGCCCATTGCTCTGTCTCCCATTACCAGAAGCTGTATCCTCGTCATCCCCTCCTCAGTCTCTCTTGCCTGTCATTGTTCCCATACTGAGGTGGAAACAGGACTGTGCATGAGAACCAATGTAACTGTCCAGCTTCCAGGTCTGTTGCTCCTTCACTAGCACCCGAGTTCCAGCGAGTCAATCCCCAAGTCTCTTTATCATTTATTTGTGACATGGAATATCAGTGGGTCATTTAATCGTACATGGCACTGCCAGTGCTCACCCATGTAGTGGGCCCTCCCCTACGGGTTTACCTTCAGATCACTGTCCACTGGGGCTAATGAGCATGGCCCATGGTTCGGAATCAGATTTAATTTTTAAAATTGTAAGTTTCTAATACACCAAAAATCAAGGAGTTATAAAACAACACATCTCCCTGATTACTACCATAAGAAGCCGTACCTGTTGAAGGGCTTCCTGAGAGCTGGAGCAAAGTGAGTCATCATGCCTGGCACCCCGACACTGACGGGGCAGCCCCCGTTGTATGCCTCCTCCCCCCAGTTCTTCTCCGCATAGTCTATGCAGTCGAGGGCGAGGGTGCCAAAGAACTCAGACATACTCCACAAGACAGCCTTCTTCCGCTCTTCGGGCTAAAGGGCAACCAGGGAAGAAACAGTTAAAGCAGCAATGCATTGTGAAGACTTGGTTATTTGTACTTTATGCCTGTTGCTTTAGCACACTGTATATAGGACAAATAAACTGAAAAATAAGTAATTTGCCTAGAGTAAATAACTGAGTTGCTCAATGAAGAAGTTAGTAAGCAGGTATGTGTTGAAGGGAATGTCTGGTTGAGAACTCAAGAGGTGGAGGGGTTATTTTGACCATTTAACTGGATATGCCAACAAGCAGCGATACTGGACATGCCAACAAGCAGCGATATTGGCCTGCAACGCACACATTCCTTCGCATCTATACAAAGTGTACAAACTTAAAACAATTGCTGAATACCCAATGTTACTGTGACAACACATGATTATAGACACTCACTGTCTTGAGACTGTACTCGAGCTGTTGTTCCCCGGCAATGAAGGCCACCAAGGCAGGATTCCCACCTGAAGACGTTGCGTCGTAGACTATGGACAGTGGACCATGGTCACAGTCGCTGTGAATCGACTGACCGCCATTAGTTACCACGGCACCACAGTAGCCATCTTCCCGCCAGAATGCCTGCAAAGTCACCAGTGTTGCATGTTCACTACAGCATTAATTGTCGATACAGAGATAACTTTCCACTAACTTGCGTACAGAATTAAGGACCTGACACTTTACATCCAAACATGTGAACTCGAGGTAGATTCTGAGTGACATTGACACCAAAGTTCTGTTGTATAACGTTTCATAGGTTATCTTCTTGGTGTGAACATCCTCTATCATTCTGTCCCATTCAGTCACACCCTACACTTCAGACCACATACCACACTTTACTTCCACACCCTACACTTCAGACCACATGCCACACTTCACTTCCACACCCTACACTTCAGACCACATACCACACTTCACTTCCACACCCAACACTTCAGACCACATACCACACTTCACTTCCACACCCAACACTTCACACCACATACCACACTTTACTTTCACACCCAACACTTCACTTCCACACCCAACACTTCAGACCACATACCACGCTTCACTTCCACACCCAACACTTCAGACCACATACCACACTTCACTTCCACACTTCAAACCACATACCACACTTCACTTCCACACCCAACACTTCAGACCACATACCACACTTCACTTCCACACCCAACACTTCAGACCACATACCACACTTTACTTTCACACCCAACACTTCAGACCACATACCACACTTCACTTCCACACCCAACACTTCAGACCACATACCACGCTTCACTTCCACACCCAACACTTCAGACCACATACCACACTTCACTTCCACACTTCAAACCACATACCACACTTTACTTTCACACCCAACACTTCAGACCACATACCACGCTTTACTTTCACACCCTACACTTCAGACCACATACCACACTTCAGACCACATACCACGCTTTACTTTCCCACGATACAGTTCAGACCACATACCACACTTCACTTCCACACCCAACACTTCCGACCACATACCACACTTTACTTTCATACCCAACACTTCAGACCACATACCACACTTTACTTTCACACCCAACACTTCAGACCACATACCACACCCAACACTTCAGACCACATACCACGCTTCACTTCCACACCCAACACTTCAGACCACATACCACACTTCACTTCCACACTTCAAACCATATACCACACTTCACTTCCACACCCAACACTTCAGACCACATACCACACTTCACTTCCACACCCAACACTTCAGACCACATACCACACTTTACTTTCACACCCAGTACTTCAGACCACATACCACACTTCACTTCCACACCCAACACTTCAGATCACATACCATGCTTCACTTCCACACCCAACACTTCAGACCACATACCACACTTCACTTCCACACTTCAAACCACATACCATGCTTTACTTTCACACCCTACACTTCAGACCACATACCACACTTCACTTCCACACCCAATACTTCAGACCACATACCACGCTTTACTTTCACACCCAACACTTCAGACCACATACCACGCTTTACTTTCACACCCAACACTTCAGACCACATACCACGCTTTACTTTCCCACGATACAGTTCAGACCACATACCACACTTCACTTCCACACCCAACACTTCCGACCACATACCACACTTGACTTTCATACCCAACACTTCAGACCACATACCACACTTCACTTCCACACCCTACACTTCAGACCACATACCACACTTTACTTTCTCACCCTACACTTCAGACCACATACCACACTTCACTTCCACACCCTACACTTCAGACCACATACCACACTTTACTTTCATACCCAACACTTCAGACCACATACCACACTTCACTTCCACACCCAACACTTCAGACCATATACCACACTTCACTTCCACACCCAACACTTCAGACCACATACCACACTTTACTTTCATACCCAACACTTCAGACCACATACCACACTTCACTTCCACACCCTACACTTCAGACCACATACCACACTTTACTTTCTCACCCTACACTTCAGACCACATACCACACTTCACTTTCACACCCTACACTTCAGACCATGCACCATACTCCATTTTCACACCCTACACTTCAGACCATGCACCATACTCCACTTTCACACCCTACACTTCATACCACGCACCATTCTTCACTTCAGGGTGTGTACTACTAAATCTACAGCCTCTACCTACATGTTGGTAAGAATCCTTCAGTTTACCACATTTCAGACCAGGCACCGTCCTTCACTTTCACAGCCTACAGCGACTACTAAATCAAGGGCCTGTACCTACATGTTGGTATGTGATGATGACCTTGGTCATACAGCCGGCCGGCATCCTCTGTAGAACATGCAAGGTCTGTGCAGGCAGTGGAGGCTCGTACACTATCCGTGCTACAACAAACACAGTACGTGTAGCATCACAACATACCATGGGTGCCATGGGCAGTAGTATTATTAAGACCAATTACTGGCAATAACAAATTAATTGGCGAATTGAATTTTTTTTCAATTCTTGTGACGTCTCCATCAAGATCGTTTGTTTGATAACAATAACAATTATATGAAGCCTCAGAAACTACCTTTGTGTCATTTCACCCACTAAATCACCCCTTCACATAACCCCCCAGGCCAGTGAAACATACAATACTGTTGGGCAATGTGTCATGCTCTAGATTGCAACTTGCACCTAAACCAAACACTTAGTGCCTCATTAAATAATGTACACCCTCGGAAAAGTGGCAGGGTTAATCTGAAGCCCTGCCACACAATGAAGGGCGCCTGGAACCAAGGGGCATGCTGCAGGGTAAATCGAGGTGGGTGTCAAACCTTTTACCGTCTCATCATCAGCTTCTTTCAGAGTTGCACCAACTGACGAGATGATCAATACAAACATGGTTTCCACAGACAGAATGGTGTTAACACCATCATGTTGATAAATGTTTACACCATCATGTTGATAAATGTGTAGCAGCTAGGTCAAGGTATGTCACAAAATGGCAGACTTAATTTTCTAAACTAGTAATTTATTTTTGATAGGATCTGGTCAAAATCCAGCAAAAATTTGATGATTTTAACAATTGTATGCACTCCTTTAATAAACTGCCCATATTACTACAGGTCTGAACATAAATGAACCTGATTTGCGATCAACTAAATCAATTGATGTGGAGGAAGTCTGTGGGTCTTGTTATGTCTACCCTGGTCAGATGTTTCAGATATCCATTCTCTTGTCATGTTGGTCACTGCGCCCGCCCGCTTGCTGCCCCCCACTACCTGGTTTAGAGGCGGTCACTGTCGGTCAGTCTTGGACAACTAGGCATACTTGAGCCAGTTGCTCTCATACTGACCGCTGTGTTGTACACCACTGCTAGGGGTAGTACACCAGGATATAACTCAAGCCCCCCGTGCACTACCCAATGGCATACCAGGGCGGGGTGCCATCCACAGGGCAAACTAACAGCGACTCAAACCTTTTACTTATCATCACCAACATCTGAGGATCTAAAGGACAGACATATAAATGATATGAGGACCTAAAGGACAGACATATAAATGATATGAGGACCTAAAGGACAGACATACAAATGATATGAGGACCTAAAGGACAGACATACAAATGATATGAGGACCTAAAGGACAGACATACAAATTATATGAGGACCTAAAGGATATACATATAAATGATATGAGGACCTAAAGGACAGACATAAATGATATGAGGACCTAAAGGACAGACATGCAAATTATATGAGGACCTAAAGGACAGACATACAAATGATGAGGACCTAAAGGACATACATACAAATGATGAGGACCTAAATAACAGGCATACAAATGATGAGGACCTAAAGGGCAGATATATAAATGATATGAGGACCTAAAGGACAGACATATAAATGATATGATGACCTGAAGGACAGACATAAATGATATGAGGACCTAAAGGACAGACATACAAATGATGAGGACCTAAAGGACATACATACAAATGATATGAGGACCTAAATAACAGGCATACAAATGATGAGGACCTAAAGGGCAGACATATAAATGATATGAGGACCTAAAGGACAGACATATAAAGGATATGAGGACCTAAAGGACAGACATATAAATAATGACCTAAAGGATAGATACATGCTGTAAGTTTGTATTTCCAAGGATTCTGAGGACCTAATTTATAACATGTGATGTTTGTAAGGAGATTATAGATAAAAAAACATCTGAAGACAGGAACAATAGAACAACTGAAGGAAAGATGTTTTTGTAAAGGTATACCTCTGTAAAACACTTATGGAAAACTAATTCCTCACCTTTTCTAAACTACCAATTTGCATGCCATTCCTGGCTATTTTACAAATAAAACAATTTAAAGGTTGATTTTTTTGCCAAACAGATTCCATCCATTTCCAATAAGCCCCTGCCCATACAAACCCTGAAAACAGCACCTGCTTGCTGGGGAGGTACGGCGATGATCAATCGCTTACACACGTATTGCCGTCCCTTTAACGTTGTCACCCGCACATCGTCCTTCAACTGTCAACAGATCACTACTACACACAAAAGGACCAACACCTCCCAATTTAACTTAGCTAAAAGGTAAGTTCTGATATAGTGCAGTATCCAGGACCATTCTAAGTACTTTACACTTCATCCCCTGAAAAATGTTTAATTCCAACACCAACTCAACTTCCATGGGATGCTTTCAGCAATACCTGCACAAAATCTATAAGTCCATATATATGTCATCCATTGTTGCGGTATTCATTTATTTCTATAGTTTTCGTAATCGAGAGTATGATGTCGTAACTATTACGCCCTCGTACCCCACACAGCTAGGAATGTCTAGAGTTTGTAATTCCCACCCCTTCTTCTTACAAAATCACAGATCGCAACGCTAAGCATCTTCTAAATAGTCACTGTAATTTTTACAAACAAATCATCAATGATACCCATCCACGGGAGGGTGAAAATTCTACTCTGTGCCAACATTATGTGTGGCACAGTACTATGCAAACCTCTTACACGAAAGTGGTTTCTTTGTGTATTGTTTGTACCTGTTCAACACGAGCCACTGGCTCACTGAGATGTAGCAACTGTTTCTTCATCAGGGCAGCCAACTTCTCACAGATCTGGAAGGCTCCTCCCTGTGTGGTAATACAAGCATGCAGTGAACACACACTTCAACAACAGTAGAACAACTCCATCCAGTCACCTCTTGCAATACGTCTACTTCTATCAATGTTCCAACTGCAACAGTATTTCCAGAGTTATCTCAACTCTATAAAAACATGTCTCAACTACAAATTACAGAACAACTTCCAACTGCAGAAAGGCAATGCAATCAGGTAATATATGTGAAGCATTACTAAATACCAGTGTCTGAAATTAGCAAACAAATGAACTGGCCCAGATTTTTTTAACTAGCCCAGTGAGTTTGAACTGGCCCCACAAAATTGTATAAATTATAAGTATGTGTAATAACGCAAAGTTTTCAAGCATAAAACTAAAATACTGTTTTAAATTAGAATAAATAATAATTTAATAAACCATACCAAATATTGATGTTCGTTTCTTATAACTAGCAGATCAATAAAATAAAGTAATGACTTTAATACATATTTCAATGTGAATTTTTTTGGCAAAACAGTTACAATTGTTGAAAGTAACATTATGTTTGATGCCGACATTTCACATGCTCTGCCAGTGCCCTGGGCTGGGCCCTGGCCTGACATGGGCAAAAATCTATGCCATTCACAAGTCACTCCAAATTGAAGCCTCCAAAGTTCACTTTCAGTCAAAAATCACATCAATCTGAATGCTTTGTCATATTATATTGTCAATCGGATCGTCTGCCTCCTTAGTATCACCAGTATGAAGTAAATTGGCGTAATATCCTTCAAAAATGTTCGAACTCTACTACAATTCTTGCAACTTTGTATTTTATATGAAATTAGCATTTATTAGTAAATACTATAATGTGCATCACTAATACAGTCTGACTCAGTAGTGGCAGCCGGGATGAATCAATGGGGAGGGGCCAATAACTTGTGCTTTTTGGCTAACTGAATCGGCAGGAAGCATTTTGAATCGGCGGCTGCCAATAAAATGGCGTTAATTTCGAACACTGAAATACTAATAAATTAAAAACAAGAAACACACCAACAATAAACAATGTAAATTATATATTTGTTATTAAATTTTTACATAATTAAAAAACCTTATTACAACAGGATACCATAGTCAAATTCATGCCTACTGGAAAATGGAAATAACGACTATTACTGGATTTTTTCAATAAAATCATTCAAATATTTCACCAATATGGGGATGGCATTTTTATTCTGATTATCCTTATTTTACAAGTTTTATCATTTATAACATTTCTTAAGTTGTTTAATTTGTACATTTTAAACTAAAACTTTATCATCTCTGCAATTCTTTTAGGTTTACACAAGGAAATATTGTCACCGCAACAAAGCGATGCCATCAAATGCAACCAGATTGCAGCTAGACCAGCCCGTGGAACCTGTATATCATCACAATGCACCACAGTGATGTCCCTAGCAATAGAACTCATCCTATTTTGAAGTGACGGGACAGCATTAACTTTTTCTAATGATGTAAGAATCATGTCGACGCAGCAACTATATAAGCTCGTGTAACCTGGGCCGGGCTTAAGACTGACCTTGACTTTGAATTCCTGACCTCCAACCTTTGCCTTGTCACTAATGAGGGGTGTAAACCCACCAGCAGCCCGGGCGTACATGAGGAGGTAGAGCAGGGAGATGTGGCTGGGGTCAGAGCCAAAGATAACCCTCAATGCAGCGTCAACTGTCTCCTTTGCCTCTGTCAAATACACACACTCCCTGTTCACTCTTCTTGAAAGATAAATTGTGATAAACTATACAACATATCAATGAAAATGACATTTTGTTGCCTTGGACAGACTAGTCTGTGGTAAACATGTATACCTACAATTTGAGGTAGGTGGATTTCACACAGCGCATAATTGCAGTAGTGGTTGGTACTGACAACCAGCGGGAGAACTCTGATAAATAAATGATACAGTAAATAATACCAACAACACCTTAGAATTCATGCAATATCTAAGTTTGCTACTCCACAGAGACAGAGAACTATAGAGAGGAGGCATCAAATGACTGACATATGACCGACACACTACAGCGGGGTTAATACAGGTGCCCTACTCTCACCTACCTGTCGTCCATAAGTAACGCTCTTTCACAGTCGCCAAGGTGACCGAGTCCCATTCAACTGCGTGTTCGCATAAGCCTGGATCATCCACTGGTACTTGGAGCATCATCTTCTCTATCTCCAAACCACAGACACACTCCAGTCATACATATAGAAACACACAAAATCTTACTAGGTATTTGTCTAGAAATGTCGCTTATTTAAATGCACACACAATTATTATCGTGCAACACGAAGTTGCCATACAAATCTCTACAAAAATCGCTCATGTAAACTGCATTTGCTGTATATGAATGCTTTGATTTTATAAATAAAATTACAGGCGCAGCTAGAAAACTATATGGTATTCTGCTCGTGTGTTGAAAATATTTGTTTTATTTTTTCCTATTTGCATGCATTAATTTTTATTTTATTTATCTGTCCAACATAAAAATTGTCAGCGAAATGCAAAATCTTGCCAGGGAAATTTTTATTATCGGCACTAGTTTCTGGGCAAATCGTAATTCCCATCAGGCACAGGATAAATAAAATCATTCATGCAAACACACCAGACTACATAATCCTAACTCACAGCATAGTGTGCCCTCTCCCACATAGTACCCACTTGATGACCACGTCGTTTCACCCTTACTCTGCAGGTACCTTGACTATGAAGAAGTGCAGGTCAATGAGGGCCAGCCAGGAGAGTGTTGGAATGTCGCTGGTGTAGCTGCGTATCTTCATGTCTGAGCCGATCTGCATCAACTTCTTGCCGTGCGTGTATTGGTTATAGGTCGGCAGGTCAAGTTCCTGCAGTAGAGCCATCACTTGGGGCTGACAGCTGTAACCACACCACACTGTCACACCATGCGCAACATACTAACAACCTTACACAGAGAGCTGACGAAACAACGGCCACAGGTTACTTTCAACATTTGCATTGCTGCATAATTTCTTTATTTACAGCACATTATGATGTATATAAATACCGAACTATAATTAAATCATGGAAAGAAACTAATTCGACTGGTGAATGCTGTAGGCCAAAATATTTTTCTATGAAAAGATGAAGGGATCACTTAATAAACATGGTAATAATAATAAATTAAACACAGTAGTTGAATATCTGCCATAAATCAGTTATCAACACATCAAGAATTATACACAAATTACATCAGAAATAGAAAACTAACTAATTCTGTAACACTAAATGCTACAAGAGCATCAGCATCCTCATTAGCTGACAAGTGAGTGAACGGCATAAACCACACCCACCTGCCGACCCACTGTCCACCCATGTCCCACACGTCTGTGCCTGTGGCAGCCTGTAGCGTCTGACCCACCATGCGGCCGCCCACCCTCCCTGCAACACACTACTCAGCTGCAGACTGACAGCAATAGGGCTGACCAACACTGCCAAGCTTGCGCTACTCGGGTAGACAGTTTGCCGAATAGTAATTATATTGACATCAAAAATCATGCAGTCGTTCTAACTGCCAAGCATTGTTCCAAAATATTAATGTGAAAATAATATGAATTACAACATTAAAGTTGGCCCCGATTATCACCCAGTGTCCAGCATCAGTGGTGTGGTGCCACTGTTTGTCGCACACAAGAGATACCAACAACACAACATATTCAGGTTCTGATTACCTGAATTTTAATCCATTTATGAATAAATATGAGGTAAAAACACAAATCATTCAGCTTTCCATAGATACATTACGATATCGGTTTTTGGTAACCGAATGAATAATGAATAGTACAAAAGTAAGAAAATGGCATTTCACCATGTTAATACAATTGTTTTGCAGTACTAATTTTTTTTGCTGTTACAGAAAAAAATAATGTTTGTGTGCCACTTTGTGTATCTCTTAAATGCATGGAGCCTTATTAGCTGTTATAAAATATTAAGAAACATGTACATACTATTTGTAAAGCACCCAAACATGAGAAACATCAAAAGACCTGAAAATAATTTTGTTTCCATCATCAATAATGAGCTCATCCACCATACAAATCCACTAATAATGTTGTACTGTCCTAAACAACTGAATCTTTTTATCATTACTTTCATGTAAAATAATGATGAAAGTACCCATCCAAACTGAAAAACTAATAAACAAATCTTGAAATTGTACTAGTTTGCTCCTATATTGTTTTATTAACCATATATTTCTTTGTACCATTCATGACATTACCAACTAGCGAACGTCAACATATCCATTCATATTATAATGGTGCCATCTAGTGGTTGTTCACTTAATCAAATTCTCCATACCAGATCCTTGCCCATAACGCAGGGGTTCCCAAACTTTTTTCCTTCACCTATGGGGCTGCTAAAGCCACTCAGGCCCACTGTATTGCAAAAAAATATCGATACAATTGAAGATGTGCATTTTTATTAAATCAAAATATATTATATAAAATTTTCAGAATCTGTCTCAGTTGCCCGGGGAAAAGCAGCACACGCTTAAATCAATTTGCGGGGTCTAATGGGTTAAAGGATTTGTTTACACACAATAGACGTTGACATTGAGCTGTTCCTTGGGACCACCTCAAACCATCCCGCGGACCACCTGAAGGCCGTGAACCACAGTTTGGGAACCCCTACCATAACGGACATAATGCAGTCCCGGCGGTGTCCGATATGGGCATGTTCCGTTGTACACTGTAGTAAGAAAGAAGAAGACTGGGAAACGGAGAAAAGGACTTAATCATATACAAAAGTGAAATTACTACCAAACAAGCCCTTCAACGAGAAACAGGGTCTGAGGACTCGAACATTCAGCCCCAAACAAGGAGCCAAGGGCAAGGCAACAACAGAAGCAGGCCTGGGTATTTGGGTGTACATTACCCCCAATTACTAACAAACCTAACACCACTAAAGTTAAGAAAACTAACACTAAAACACATACTAACACTGTTTCTACTAACCAGCCCACCAAACCATCTCAGTCCAACTACCCCAAACCCTTGGAGAGATACATCTGGGAGGGGGGTTGGTGAGAGAGGATATGGCGACAGAGGGAAGGGAAACACTACAGTGAAAGATACACTGAATTGTGCTCTGATAAATGCCAGAAGATTATGCAACAAAAAAGAAGAGATGGTCAGTTATGTATATGAAAACACACCTGATATGGTTTTCGTGACAGAATCCTGGGCGAATGAAAATACAATGGACAACGAATTTGCACTTAATGGCTATGTCACCAAGAGGAAAGATAGCAAGGATAGAAGAGGTGGAAGAGTGCTGATTTATGCAAAAGAAGAGGTCAGTGCACAGTGTGACATGGAACTCTCTGACTGCAACAAGGAAATACTGTGGTGTAAGGCTGGCAGAGGGTAACATTCTAGCTGGTGCATGTTACAACTCTACATCTGATATGCAGGAAGAAAAAGCAAATATTCATTCCAACATTACCAAAGCATGCAGTAGAATGTCAAACAAAGAGATAATGTTATGTGGAGATTTCAACCACAATACTATAAACTGGAATGAACTTGAAGCAACAGCAGAAAGATATGATGGTCATTTTTAGATTTGACACAGGACCTTAGCTTGATTCAACATGTAGAAACAGCTACACGAGATGGAAATGTGCTAGATCTTATTCTGACAACAACCCTAAACTTAGTGAGAAATGTGCAGGTAACAGAATCATCTGGCTCAAGTGACCACAACATAGTAGAGTTTACGATGGTATATAGGACTGAATAAACCGATTGAAAATGAATACTATGACTACAGAAATGGTGACTATGTAGGCATGAAGGAATATCTACGACAAATTGACCTCAGGGGTAAATTAAGCAGAGAAAATTGTTCAACAGAAGAAGCATGGACAATACTGAAAGCTTCTATATAGGACGCAGTGAGTAAGTTTGTTCCAAAGTCAGGAGGAAGAAAAGCAACAAGCCACTATGGTGGAACACGGAGATCTACAGAGCTAGGAAAAACAGACTGAGAACATATACAAAGATCCACCAAGACAGCAAGTTCAAGAGTGCAGAACGCAAAGCATCAAGATTGGTCTTCGAAGCAAAGAGAAACTTGAGGGGAAATAGCAGATAACATCAAACAAGATCCAAAGTTCTTCTACAAGTATGCTAGATCACAACTAAATGTTAAAGAAATGGTAAGACCAATTGAAGATGAACATGGTAACATAGGTATCAATGATAACCATGGATGGAAGCCATACAGCAGGGAGATAGTGTGGATGCAATTTACCTCGATTTTGCCGAAGCATTCAACACAGTCCCACACCAGAGGCTGTTAGTTAAGTTGGCAGGATACGGGATAGGCGGCAAGGTGTTGCAATGGATTGCAGCCTTCCTGGAGGGACGACGCCAAAGTGTTCTCGTCAAGGGTAGCAAATCGTCATGGTCTCCCGTCACGAGCGGCATTCCGCAAGGAAGCATACTTGTGCCAATGCTTTTTTGTCTGCTACATTAACGACATGCCTGATGTGGTAGACTCACCTATTCACATGTTCACTGATGATACCAAGATATTCCGACAAATGACTGCTCAATCTGACCAAGTAGCACTGCAGACAGACCTAAGACAACTAGAAGCACGGACTAGAAAGTGGCAGCTTCGCTTCAATGAGGAGAAATGCAAAGTTATGCATCTGGGACAATACAACCACCACTATGACTATACTATAACCAGTGGTGGAAAAGATACCACTCTGGGGGAGACCACAAATGAGACTTCGGGGTGCAAATAGACCGTGATTTAAAGTTTGATCTACGAGTGGAGATGGTAGCAAACAAAGCCAATAAAATGCTAGGCCTTATAAGAAGATCATTTATATACCTGGATGGACCAACCATGAAAAAACTATACACGAGCCTGGTCAGACCTATTCTAGAATATGGCAATGTAGCCTGGGCCCCAACACACAAGAGACGCCAACAGATGATTGAGAACATTCAACGACGAACAACGAAGCTAGTCCCAGAACTGAAGAACCTCGAATATGGTGACAGGCTCAGGGCGCTTAAGCTCCCAAGCCTCTACTATAGAAGAGCAAGAGGAGACATGATTGAAATGTACAAATATCTTCATGGAATCTATAAAGTTGATAGAATGCCACAAGAGCTGGACAACAATACGGTAACCAGGGGACACAGCCTGAAGCTCAAGAAAGAACGCGTGACTGCAAGGCAACGAAGGCATTAGTAACCATTACTTCAGGCACAGGGTAGTAAACCGGTGGAACACCCTCACAGAGGCGCATGTTGTTTCAGTGCCCTCATTAAATATTTTCTAGACAAATTCTGGTGCGCTTACAGTTTTGAACAAAATGACAACTTCCCACCCATGCGCACAAACAATTGTCAAGACCAGCTAAAAGGCTACTAGCCTAGAAGAGCTGAAGAGGATGTATGTATGTATGTACGAAGTGGCTATTCGCCCAATCATCGTGCGAATAAGGCGTATGATCTATCTTATCCGCCCAACCGTTGTGCGGACAACACCGCATCATTTATTATTTGCCCAACCACTAACATCCAATCAAGTGCTTGCACTTTCACATCCGGTGTTTTAAGCGCGCAAATATGGACGAGAGTGTCTTAGCCGAACTGCGGAACGGCGCTGAATATGATTGTTATACTGATTTTGAGGCTGCAGTTAGGGAGTATTCTGAAAAGAAATGTGTTATTTGTTCGTAGTAATAGTATAGAACAGCTCAAAATGCGAACAAAAAGATTGTATCATCTGCTAAAGCTTATGCATAAAAATTCCTTTACTGCATACCATATATGTTAAGCATCAGCTATCGCATCAATTAGTAATTAAGACATCTACAAATGTTCATGACCTGTGAAAAATTAATAAATGATTTTGTGACGTTTTAGTCAGTAATTGGTTTTTCTTACATTTATTGTTCTACAATAAGATATAACTATCTGCACAAAGGTTGGGCGATTAGCATATGTCGTTAGTATAGATCGTACGCTTATCCGCATAACGGTTCGATTAAGACAGCTCGCACACTTGTCCGTATAACGGTTGGACGAATAGGACAGATCGTACGCTTATCTGCACAACGGTTGGGCGAATATGACAGATCGTACGCTTATCTGCACAACGGTTGGACGAATAAGACAGATCGTACGCTTATCTGCACAACGGTTGGACGAATAAGACAGATCGTACGCTTATCTGCACAACGGTTGGACGAATAAGACAGATCGTACGCTTATCTGCACAACGGTTGGACGAATAAGACAGATCGTACGCTTATCTGCACAACGGTTGGATGAATAAGACAGATCATACGTTTATCTGCACAATGATTGGGCGAATGACCGATCGTACATTTATCCGCGCAACGGTTGGACGAATAAGACAGGTCGTACGCTTATCTGCACAACGGTTGGGCGAATAAGACAGATCGTACGCTTATCCGCACAACAGTTGGGCGAATAAGACAGATCGTACGCTTATCTGCACAACGGTTGGGCGAATAAGACAGATCGTACGCTTATCCGCACAACGGTTGGACGAATAAGACAGATCGTCCGCTTATCCGCACAACGGTTGGGCGAATAGCCTTTACCATGTATGTATGTATGTATGAGTCGAATGGAGTTCGGGACGAGTTGTGTCTGAAATGCGTGTGGCGAGCCTCCATGTTCTGAAGTGGAGGACTCCGCTGTAGAGGTACCACTTTTTTGGCAACCCACCCTTTGCCTCTAAAACTGCAACATGCAGACTTGGGTCCTTCTTCCATAGCTGGTGCGCAGCTGTCAACCCCGAAAGACCCGCTCCGATTATAACCACATCTACGTTGAAGGAGTGCGCGTCCCCTACTGAACTTGATTCCATTTCGCCGCGCCGAAAAATGACGCGATGAACGATGCGCATGTGCACGATGTTATTGTGTATACCCTACGAAATAAAACCTGTTCCTTTGCGACTTGTTCCTACGGTCGTCTCAAGTTGGACTGGCACCAACATTTGTTTTACGATTACCGGCTGTTATGACGTTTAATTTGCTAGTTGGAAAACTTTAGCTGCGATTTGTTTTGCTTTAGACTCTTACACTTACAAGTAATGGGCATTTGTAAGGTTACTGATAAGCCTTTTATACTTTGCCCATATCTTAGCCCAGTTTTTATCTATTCTATTTTTTAAATGTTAGTATAGAGGGTGCAGATATAATATTGTCGGGCAATGAATTCCATACATCCACCACTCTTTGGCTGAAAAATCAGCATCTGCATTGCTTCATACATTGTTGTTTGTTTAATATTTTACTGTGGCCTCTGAGGTTATTTAGATTAATGTTAAAACACTTATCTGGGTTTATATTCTCCTTCTCAGTTAACAACTTAAACATCTCAATTAAATCTCCTCGTAATCGCCATTCTTCAAATCTATATAGTTTTAGTCATGTTAATCTGTCCTTATATGTAAATTCCTTGAATCCTATTACCAGTTTTGTTGCCCTGCGCTGCACTTTCTCAAGCATTGGCGTAATACTTATAACCTTTGGGTTCTTTCCGATTATCATATAGACATAGACTTAGAGACATACCTTACCTCTACCTCTCAGGAAAACACATAAAAAACTGACATTCCTCATCCAGATCCAGCTTGATGACTGCTTTTGAAATGTAGGCCTATTTGAAGTTTAGCATTTGTAGTTAATGTTAGGATAAATGGAGATCAAACTGTAAAAATTTATACATATTATGGATATTACACGTTTCTAGAGATACCTGTAATTAACTTTAACCAAATTTGTGTCAATGAAATTATGACAATAAATGTCACTGATGTTATATATTGTTTTTTCTTATAATCA
This sequence comes from Lamellibrachia columna, assembly GCA_963662155.1. NCBI lineage: Eukaryota > Metazoa > Annelida > Polychaeta > Sabellida > Siboglinidae > Lamellibrachia > Lamellibrachia columna. Next base: position 55,248,233 of record OY759266.1, read on the forward strand.
CTCAAAATGTTCACATGACCACCAATGCAAAATTGTGGTCTGATCACAATAAGCTAAATATATATATAATAATATGTGGCAGTAATTATATAGAAATGTGTGCATGCATGCATGATTTTTCAACATCTTTTTTGTGCATGCATGCATGCGTGAGTAGTAATTTTACAGTTGACCTTGTAGTGATTTAAAATCAGTGATTGCATGAAATATTTATAAAGCAGCACTAATTTTAGTATAAAACGGTAACATGATGATCAATATCTATTTTTAAATGGTTTAGCCATTTTCAAACTTTCATATTTTTCATTTTATGCACCATGTGTAATAAGTAATTTACTAGTAATGAAGTACAGAAGGGATGAGAAAACATTTGACAACATAACTATGACTTTCAGCGATGTATAATATTCATCATAATTGCACGATTGTTTAATGAAGGCTGAATGCGTTGGTGAAATTAGTATAAAAAATAAGCAATAATTTGTACCATATATTGCATACTTTAGAAGTAATGAAGTTGATAAACATGACAGATCATGATTATTATCGTAATGTTACTTGCATCAAACATGTTTTCCCCAAGAATCAGGAGAATCTGCTACAAAAATAAGGATAGAAAGTGTAGTCTAAGTTATCACTAAGCTGCATCATGGCTGGCAACTATTAATAATGTTGGTGTTTTATGCCAAAACTAATTTTCATCACAGTAGGTGTACTGCTTTGGTATTTGTGAATTAAAATTCATAACAGCAAGATGCCTGCATTAAATAAAGCATGCGATGCCTACATTTAATTTGCAACAAAAAGACAACAATGCAGCCAAGACAAATTCTGTCCAGTTTTCAACTACTTGATACACTTGCGACTTGCATGAGATGCTGTTCATCATCAGGGCTGATATTCTTGAAAGCAGCAAACATCTTGTGGGTCAGTACGACTTGAATAATAACTTACATAGTAATGGATAAAAAAACTTGAGTGTTATTAGAGAATACTGGTCTTCCTTGGTCAAAGTTGAGGTCATCCTGACCTTTTTTGTTACATTGTAAATAAATGTGTTGCCTAATTTTAACCCATTGTTCCCATCATGCTAGGCAGATCTTTGTTCATAATGGATTGCCAATATTAAATTATAATATGTAACACAACATAATAGATAGTTGAGTATAATAATGTATCAGTAAATTGTATCCACATTATATTTTATTGTCAATGCAAAATGGTCGTGGGAAATGCTGAATAATAACCAATACAAATCAACCAGGGACATGAGATGTAAATGTAGGCCAAGTCCATGATAATATTATAATCACTCACATGTAACAAAAACAGTAACCCTAACAAATGACTCATATTGTGTTGCACACATTCACCTGTGTTTAACGATAATTTATTCTTAGATAAAATACTGACACAATATGACACCAAGGAAAACAACGTATATACACGTGAGGATAACACGGATGAAGACACGACACATTGCACACTGACTAGATATGTACAAACACAACCAACTCATAACTAACAGTACAAGATCAATGCTATCTGTCGGATGTGGACGCAAACAATCAAAACAGGAACACATATAAAAGGTTCTACTATAAAAACCTGCAACTATCAACAGTTTATGTGATAGCACCGCCATGCTCCTGAAAGTGATGTCACACAGCTGACAGTGACACTACAAAGCTGGCAGTGACAACAAGCAACTGATGGTGACAGTCCATCACCGACACTGACGCCATGGTGGTGAATGGTGCCACACAGCCGACAGTGTCAACAAAGCCACATTGTATGCCAACACAGGCACCGATGTCATTCAACCAACAGACAGTAATACCAACACCACATGGCCAACAGTGATGATACCAACACTGAGTGTCACACTGCCAACAGTGATGACACCAACACTGATAGTGACACTGACAGTGATGTCACGCCGCCAGCAGTAATGACAGCAACACTGACAATACAGAAAGGCAACTGCACCTGCAGATAAAACAGTCTTTCACCAATGGTGCTTCTTCCACGCCAAGGGGGACGATTGCGGCATCACAGTAGCAATAAATTATTCAACCAAAGAACTGTGACAAAATATGTCCCTTCAACAAAATACATTTATCTGCAACTCTTACGAGGTGTGGCTCCAGCTAAATATAAACCAATGTTTGATATCCCATTAAAATACCTCATTCGGAAAGGTTAGAAACATGCCAAAGTGTTATAACAGGCACTTCACTGCCTGTAACCATCGGCTCAGAAAACATTCCCTGAAACCAAACTACACAATCCGATCATTTCTGTAGCAGCTAGTAATAAATCGCACTTTCCTCTGCATCGTAAAGCAAAATGAATGCTACTGGACAACGTGAACATTATTGCTATGGAACTGTGACATAAGAGTAAGATGGAGACACGTCTAGTAAAATAGCTGCCAGATCAATGCAGTCAAATAAAACAGCAGATGATTCAGTAAGTTCAGTGGTTACCACCATGTTGTTATTACTTAACTTATAAACTCAAAAACTCTGCATAAACATAATTTCATGTTGGTATTCTTTCTGCTTCTTCAAGTCTGGAAACATTTGTCACTACAATCACTCTGACCAATCATGCACACGAGGCTGGCCACATGAACTGGCAGACAGCTCTATATGCATGACACACACAAGACAGGAGTGCCAAGTAAACAAACCTAGAAAATAGTTCCTTGAATGTCACAGTTGCACTGCACATGACAACACCTGAACAGGGACACGTTTAGTGCCGTGGGAAGTCATCCACCAGAAACCAGGTGGTGTTCTGTACATCAAATGGCACCAGTAACATAGCTGTAGTTGGCATCTTGTCAGTTCGGGCACGGCTTGAGTAGGCCATTTGCATGTGACCCGATTCAGACCTGAACTTCGTACTCCTTTGGTGTCTTCTCTTCGGTCACGTTCTGGTTTTGACAGTCGTTCTCGTACTCGACGAAATCGTCAAACAGACTAGGCCATGCTTCTGTGTCATCATAGGTGCTCAGGTCATCACCGACAAACTCGGCGAAGTTCAGGAACATGTCCCATGTGTCCCGGGGAATGCCTCGAATGTTCGGGTGTTTCTCAAGGAACGTGAGCCACCGCTTGAGGATGCGTGGCTCGTTCTGCGAGAAGACGAGACCCCACAGACTGATGGCCATCTCGACCGGCAAAGTTCGCTGCCCCGTGTCACTGTCGAGACCAAACTTAAATGTCCACCGGTAGAGGTCCTTGAACTTATCCCAATTCTGCACCTCGGCCAGCATCTCGGGAAACTTAGACTGGATGCCTTTGATCGAATCGACATGCAGCTTTTTGCAGCCGGTGAAGAACTCACTGCGAGTGAAGCGACACATCGTCTCTGCATTGAACTTCCATGCGAGCACCAGAACGCGAAACTCCTCAGGCCGTACACCCAAGTGTTGGCAGAGCTTCTCGATGCCCTCCGCCTGCAGACAGTCCTCATCATCATTGCAGTCACGATACGAGTCAAACAACATCGTGATCTTGTGCTCAGAGTAGTCCTTCATCGTCAGTGACAACCGCTGCTTTGCTTCAGCATTGCTTGGCTTGCGGATCGGCGGTAATTTCGGGTAAGGGCTGAACATCTTTGCTGCGGTGACAGCCATTGCAGTGTCGCCATTGCCATTGCCCTGACAACTGCCAGTGTTTCCACCCGCATCGCCCGACCCTGTCACCTCGGGGTCAAGTCTGTATTTATTGAGTGACGAGCTGGTGATGTCTTTTGGAAGCTTGTCGGTGACTGCGGTCTTCAGGGAGACAGCCTTGTTGGACAGCTGGCGGCTTGTGCTATGGCCATTCTGTGTCGGAGAAGACTCGGGCTCTTCACAGCAGGAAAGGCACTTCCCCATTGGTCAGTCGCATCCAGCCAGTGTTGTGGTTGCAAGGAACGGCAACGAATCTCGCGCTTCAGGTCCTCCTCTACAACAGCAATAGGCAGAATGGTGAACATTGCGAGTATCATGTATTCTCTTAAGAAAGGCAAAACGAGTGTCATCTAATATAGTAATAATAAATACACAGCCCCAAATGTCTGAAGCCAGATGTTGACACTCCAGTTGTATTGCCTAATGAAGGGCTTGAAGCATTGACCCTAGACGTGAAAGGCAGCCAACTATCACAATGACGTGGCTTTCCATGTCATACAGCACTAGACTACTAGTTTAGTCTTCAGACTCTGTACAAAGCAAGGATACCCAAGATGACTGCTTGAGGCCTACAACAGGCAACCTGAGAGGTAGAGTGCTCAGCACTGGACATCACAAGATTACATAAAAGCAAACAACTAGACAAAGGGTGTCACAGGTGCAGCAGTGAATGTTGACAGGCTTGTCACCAAAGCTCTGCACTGGTAGACTGCTTGACATGACGTAAGGATGTTTAAATATTGGTTCTGGACTGGCAGGCTGCTTGACATAAGGTTGTTTAAATATTGGTTCTGGACTGGCAGGCTGCTTGACATGAGGATGTTTACATATTGGGTCTGCACTAGCAGGCTGCTTGACATGAGGATGTTTGTATATTGGTTCCGCACTGGCAGGCTGCTTGACATGAGGATGTTTGTATATTGGTTCCGCACTGGCAGGCTGCTTGACATGAGGATGTTTGTATATTGGTTCTGCACTGGCAGGCTGCTTGACATGAGGATGTTTGTATATTGGTTCCGCACTGGCAGGCTGCTTGACATGAGGTTGTTTGTATATTGGTTCCGCACTGGCAGGTTGCTTGATATGAGGATGTTTGTATATTGGTTCTGCACTGGCAGGCTCCTTGACATGACTATGTTTGTGTGTTGAGTCTGAGCTAACGGACAAGTGTGATAGAAGTACTTGAAACTTGTACATAAAAGAAAAAAGACATAAGATGAAACACTTGAAACTAGTACGACCAAGTTCCACGAGGTTCATAGCCACAGCAGGCAGGAAACATCTAAAATGACACATATTTTTTTTCAAAATATGAATATCATGTTTCGGCATAACAAAACAGCAAGTAAATATACACACCTGTAATGACTACATTAACTATAACAAGTCTTGCCCCTTACATAAAAAAAACTGTTTTGTTCTTACTTTTTTGGAAAAAATCGCCCCACCTGATGATACACCAGGCCACACTCATCCCACCTGATGATACACCAGGCCACACTCACCCCACCTGATGATACACCAGGCCACACTAACCCAACCTGATGATACACCAGGCCACACTCGCCCCACCTAATGATACACTAGGCCACACTCGCCCACCTGATGATACACTAGGCCACACTCACCCCACCTGATGATACACTAGGCCACACTCGCCCACCTGATGATACACTAGGCCATACTCAACCCACCTGATGATACACTAGGCCACACTCGCCCCACCTGATGATACACTAGGCCACACTCACCCCACCTGATGATACACTAGGCCACACTCACCCCACCTGATGTTACACTAGGGCCTAGCAGTGGCAGAAGTTGTACTTCACAGATCTATTTTCAACAAGAACTGTGTCAAATGAGAATCACATTCAGGAGATGGTCAGTGTGACATCTACATCTAAGGTGATCTAGGACACTAACCCTGACAATGATCCGTTTCATTTTCTGCCTAATAAAACATGAAAGTTATTATCCAAAGCATCCACGGCACATGTGGTTGTAACTGAAAGTTTGATTCATTTTGGGATTCCCACTAAACAATATTTGTTAGTGATAATACATTTATCTGGCTACAGATCTTTATCGTTTTCCACATTGAAACCAATGCTCAAAATCACCACCACTTTATTCGTACATCATGAACCCAAAGTAAAATAATGATCTTTCTCCATCTATTATGTCCATGATGCCAGTACAAGATTAGTTATTTATTCACCAGTTCCTTGCATATTCATATACTCACTGATTTTGAGTGTTGCAATGCCGAAAATGTGCATAACTAAACACAACTGACAACTGCATGCCTCCATGTGCTCAGCGATACATCATGTCATACACGCTGTCTGTGAGCTTACTCATGGTAAACTACGCCATTTAATGGCAACAGTTTTGTGGCTACCTTCTCATCAGCAGCTAAAACCACTTTGAAACAGAACAAAGATATAGCCTACAAAAAGAAATTTGAATTTTTCCTCAGACGAAACGGTTAGCTATTTTTTATATTAAAAACAGTCAGCTCTAAAAGCATACTCGTGCTGGCTGACTAGCTGACATTGCTATTTTAATCAGATTCTACGTAAAGCACTGTGAACAGTATTGGATGTGGCACTATACAACATAAATATTATTATATCAACACATTATTATTATTCTAATAGAGTATGATGAACAATCTCCCCCGTGAACACGAACACACCAAGAGCTATTACATGTTGTTGCATAAAGCATGGCATATTTTTGTGCCAATGTCATCAGACAAACAATTTACTTACTATTATATGGTAAACAATTCGAAACAGTGCCAAATGAACAAACATGATCTCATTCTAAGCAGTTACATTTGGTTTCTGTAGATAATATCACATCGATCTGGCATGCAACACATTGCCTGCATCACTGTATCCAGACAGAGTGGTACTTGATCTCTCTTACGTTTTTTACAGACATTGTTTTCTACAGACATTGTTCTGCTGTATCTAATGGAAGATGTTAAAAAGCACAAAAAATCTCCCATTCTCTCACTGGTCTATCAGTCAATACCTGCAGCAAGAATACAACAGGAGACTTCTGTAGATGGGTTAACCACACAAATTAGCCAAACACAGTACAAGACAACCAGACCAATTTTTTTCAATGTTTACCAGAACACAGTATTTTTAACAACCATACAAGTACCATTAGCAACATTTTAACAAAATGATAAACCTGTACAGTTATCATTTCAAACTTTCATTACAACTACACGGAAGTCAAATGTAGATACTGATGCCAGAATAGTCAGTATCACATTAACATAAATTATGATATGAGATGGTTACTAAGGATACTACACATGTCACAGATGAGGCTGAGGGAGACAAGATCACCAGAGACAAAAACCTTGAATAACACACAGAACATGAACCATAGTGACATACAGAACATGAACCATAGTGACACAGAACATGAACCATAGTGACACACAGTACATGAACCATAGTGACACACAGAACATGAACCATAGTGACACACAGAACATGAACCATAGTGACACACAGAACATGAACCATAGTGACACACAGAACATGAACCATAGTGACACATAACATGACCCATAGTGACACACAGAACATGAACCATAGTGACACACAGAACATGAACCATAGTGACACACAGAACATGACCCATAGTGACACAGAACATGAACCATATTGACACACAGAACATGACCCATAGTGACACACAGAACATGAACCATAGTGACACAGAACATGAACCATAGTGACACAGAACATGAACCATAGTGACACACAGAACATGACCCATAGTGACACAGAACATGAACCATAGTGACACACATAACATGACCCATAGTGACACACAGAACATGAACCATAGTGACACACATAACATGACCCATAGTGACACACAGAACATGAACCATAGTGACACACATAACATGAACCATAGTGACACACAGAACATGAACCATAGTGACAAACACATAACATGAACCATAGTGACACAAAGTACATGAACCATAGTGACACACAGAACATGAACCATAGTGACACACAGTACATGAACCATAGTGACACACAGAACATGAACCATAGTGACACACAGAACATGAACCATAATCACACACAGAACATGAACCATAGTCACACACAGTACATGAACTATAGACACACACAGAACATCCACACAAACATGAACCAAAGTGACACACAGAACATGACACAAACAGGAACCATAATGAGACACAAAACATGATACAAACATGAACCATAGTGACATACAGAACATGACACAAGCAGGAACCACAGTGGCATACAGAGTGTAAGACTTTACATATTCCTGGCCCACATATTTGACAAAAGCCGGGGGGGGGGGGTGGTTCCGCTCCATAAAACACCCTCCACCTATTATATACTGGACCTCAAAACCTCACTTGACCATCAGTGAACTGTAACAAATATCTCCTAATGGTGCTTCTATCAAATTCACACCACACAGACACAGTACAGTTGAGCTGTACAGAGGCGGGCCTACATGCCACATTAGTCAGCTATTTATCACCTCAGACTCATTAAGGGACAGAAGTGATGGTAGTTGATTTAGGCTAGATTTACATTTAGGTTAAGGGTCAGTTCCTATTCATGCAATATTCCATTATTGATTAATACTGCAGGAAGTGGTCAGCCACTCTAGTGATGTAGATGCACATTCGGTTGTAACAAATAGTCGAGGAAAACTCAAAAGATAAAACCCAAGAAATCAATTCAGGGGGAAAGGATAGCATACTAAGTACTAGTGGCGTTATGCATGTAGAGTTGTAGACATAGCATTAGGCAAGGGACTGTTTCATTCTCAAAATTGCAATCTTGCAAAACTCTTTCCCAATGATAATGGAAACAAAATAACTTAGACTGCAGCAACTCAGGCTCACATATGGCGGCAGGCATAATACATAGTATGAAACGGCTGGATTTGCAAATTGTGCAATGTGCTTTGAATCTATTTCCTACAAATTGTACCGCAGAACCTGACACTTGTCAAACTGGCTACTTTATGCTGAAATACATAGAAATGTAAAACTTAAGACACAGAATTTCAGTTTTCACAATAACTGTAACTGGTCTGACAACATGCCACGTGATCTGGCTACATTTTTTTTTATGAAAACAATGTTATTTTAGAAAACTTGTCATATAAAGGTATGCCCATGGGACTGTTCAAAGCACTTTTCACTTCACCCCTGGCAGACCTGTTCATTCCAACGCCATCTCGACTTCTCTAGGAAGCATTCCACCATGCTGCAATTACTATGCGAAAACTATTCATTCACATCCACCTCTGTCAGCCAGGTAGTCATAATTTATACAGCTGAGTAAACTATTCATTCACATCCACCTCTGTCAGCCAGGTAGTCATAATTTATACAGCTGAGTAAACTATTCATTCACATCCACCTCTGTCAGCCAGGTAGTCATAATTTATACAGCTGAGTAAACTATTCATTCACATCCACCTCTGTCAGCCAGGTAGTCATAATTTATACAGCTGAGTAAACTATTCATTCACATCCACCTCTGTCAGCCAGGTAGTCATAATTTATACAGCTGAGTAAACTATTCATTCACATCCACCTCTGTCAGCCAGGTAGTCATAATTTATACAGCTGAGTAAACTATTCATTCACATCCACCTCTGTCAGCCAGGTAGTCATAATTTATACAGCTGAGTAAACTATTCATTCACATCCACCTCTGTCAGCCAGGTAGTCATAATTTATACAGCTGAGTAAACTATTCATTCACATCCACCTCTGTCAGCCAGGTAGTCATAATTTATACAGCTGAGTAAACTATTCATTCACATGTTCTAACCACCATACACCACTCTCTCCATGTGTGTGTGTGTGTGTGTGTGTGTGTGTGTGTGTGTGTGTGTGTGTGTGTGTGTGTGTGTGTGTGTGTGTGTGTGTGTGTGTGTGTGTGTGTGTGTGTGTGTGTGTGTGTGTGTGTGTGTGTGTGTGTGTGTGTGTGTGTGTGTGTGTGTGTGTGTGTGTGTGTGTGTGTGTGTGTGTGTGTGTGTGTGTGTGTGTGTGTGTGTGTGTGTGTGTGTGTGTGTGTGTGTGTGTGTGTGTGTGTGTGTGTGTGTGTGTGTGTGTGTGTGTGTGTGTGTGTGTGTGTGTGTGTGTGTGTGTGTGTGTGTGTGTGTGTGTGTGTGTGTGTGTGTGTGTGTGTGTGTGTGTGTGTGTGTGTGTGTGTGTGTGTGTGTGTGTGTGTGTGTGTGTGTGTGTGTGTGTGTGTGTGTGTGTGTGTGTGTGTGTGTGTGTGTGTGTGTGTGTGTGTGTGTGTGTGTGTGTGTGTGTGTGTGTGTGTGTGTGTGTGTGTGTGTGTGTGTGTGTGTGTGTGTGTGTGTGTGTGTGTGTGTGTGTGTGTGTGTGTGTGTGTGTGTGTGTGTGTGTGTGTGTGTGTGTGTGTGTGTGTGTGTGTGTGTGTGTGTGTGTGTGTGTGTGTATTCAGTTGTGTATGTATATATATTTGTTATTCTGGCAAGCCTACACACACACATGCGCGAGCAGTGTCACTATCAGCTGCAGAATTAGATGCTTGATCAACAATGGCACCGTGACACTGAAATAACTGATGACATCAGCAATCAAGTGTAGCAGTTGCCATTTATTCACACACAGACGGCAATAAAGGACTGATGTCATCCGTACCTTAGAGAGCACACAAATTTGTCATTCTAATCTCACTAGCTTGCCCATCACTGTAAACTCAGCCTGCTGCTTAGAAGGCAGATCTGCTGCTTGGCAGGCGGGTCAGTTGCTTTTCCACTTCAATGTTAACAAAATAGAAAAGGTTTAACTCTGCCATAAACACAATTATTCCACCATAATGACAATGCCATTGTGGAGGTTGTAATTTCAACTTCACATTTACAGCCTGCAAGAGACAGCAAAACTCGTACATTGTCTGTAAATTATGGCTAATATTAATACAAGCTTAATTAATTAACTTCTAAATTTATGCCTGATATACTTTTACTATAGGACTGTCAATAGTGATCTTCTGCTATCACAATAAACATTATTAGTGAAGAGTTTTTCATTTGAAAACATTAATTAGCCGATTTCAGCAAAATACCCCACAAATTTATGACATTAAGGAAATAATAAATCTAAATATACAAAATTGTCAGAAAGATAGTCTTGATATTGACCAATTTGAGAATGTGATACCTACTGTCATGGTGTTGTGTGCTGATTGGCCAGGTTTCTGACAGGTCTAGTAGCGGGCCTTGACATGTCAACTGTCATCGACGTCTTCATTTATAGGTAGGACAGCGACACAACTGAAACACAAGACAGTGACACTGACAATATAAGTTGTAGATCTCAACAACTGAAACACAAGACAGTGACACTGACGTCAGGCTGAAATGATGACACTGGTGATTAAGTCGTAGATCTGGACAGCAGGAACACAAGATGCACAGATGTCAGGTGGAAATGTTGACACTGACAATGTCAATAGTACGTTTGAAAAAAGTCAGTAACAGAGGCAGCAACAGTAACATGTAACACACTGAGCATGTGTTGAAATCACTGACCATTTCCTGCTCACACGCGCATCTGGCAGACACAGATTACTGTTTCCCTGTTACCCACACATCACGCAACATCTAATTGCTGCCACGGAGAACACCACAAAGACAGCATATGTCAGTCACACACTGCAGTCTCATCGACAAACATGTCCCTTTGTCATTGACAGCACTGGTCAGTGGCCACACACACAAAGCTACAAGACTAACATTGCGACAGATGTTCCACTGACATAAACGCAAAGGCAAACACGGGCATGCAGCATGCGCGCATGTATTTCAATATCTGGAGACAGAAGCTGCCACACTGTTTGCTCGCTGTAAAATGAGCTATTGTGGACTGGCATTCTTGCCATCTGCCCTGTGACAATGACAGTGTCTGCCTTCTGGCAATACATTAACACTCCGCAGTGCAAAAATAGCAGGTACTTGAAATGTATGCACCAATACTGTAGGACTCCAAACATGGCTGCATACCCACATGCTCTCTACAGTGTCTGTGCACAGACAACTGATCTTGCAACTGGTACCCAACATCAACATGGTTACAGCGCGATACACTCAGTTCACTGGAAAATACATCGACCAATTTCTGTTAAACACTGGAACAATATTTATTATGCTCACAGACATATAATTATGTTATTTATGTACCTATATGTACCTTATTTAAATTGTATATAATTACCATTTCTTGTGTGTATTAAAATAATGTGTTTAACCATTGTGGTTAATAGTTTGTTGTGCTGTGTCTCGAGTGTGGCTGCTGGTCGCCTACCGACGACACGACGCTGCGACTCCAAATTTGTGTCGTATGTGCTAATCTACCCCTTTCGGGCCTTCCGAACTTGGCATGTCTGCCTGACACATAAATACAGGAGGTAAACCAGTTTATGAGCCCTGCACATCCCCACTTGATAGGCAATCACCCTGTTCACCATGACTCACGTGTCACTGTCACACTACAAGCAACATGGCTTTAGGTCCTCAAGTTTACAGCACAGAAAGAAAGCGTTGAATGAACAAAAGGATATGACTCAGCCAATGTAAATGCACAGGTTATTCATGAGCTATAAAGTTATAAAGCAATAATGCAGAGAGTGTTGCGGATGTAAGAAAAACACAATTTAAATTTTCCCACATCCTTGTCCACTAAATAAAACAGGTGTAGCAGGCAGTGGTAGACAGGAAGCTCAGGGCAGGTAAATCTTGTGGATGACTGCTAGCTCACACAGAGCTACTATACATTGGTGCAACACACCTAGTAGCTGGGCATGAAACCAACTAGCAATGCAATACATACAATAGCTGTGAAACACAGTAGTAGCCATAGAATACTCCCGATAGCAATGCAACAAACCCAGTAGCCCACCAACAAACCCAGTAGCCATGCAACACACCAAGTAGCTGTGTAACACAACCAGTAGCCATGCAACACATGCAGTTGCCAGTGTTTGCCAGACATATCTAGTAGCTATACAACACACTGACTAGTGGTGCAACAAATCTATCAATGCAATACACCCATTAGCAGTGTAACACACCCAGTAGCAATGCAACACACCCAGTACATGTGTTACACACCTAGTAGCTGTATAACACCGTACTAGCTGTGCAACACACCCATTAGTGATGCAACACGCCCACTAGTAGTAGTTTAACACACCCATTTGCTGTGCAACAACATCCAATAGCACACCCAGTACACAAGCAACACACCCATTAGCTGTGTAACACACCCAGTAGCAATGCAAAACATCCAGCAGCCATGTAACACATGTATGCATTTCCCATAGATGCAAATAATAGCATGCACAGGATTGTATAATGTCTCTATATCTGTCCACTATATACGGTAACATCCAATGGCAAAACACAATTTGTCTGCTCAGAATTTCATTGATTCGCAGCCATTTGTTATATGTGTGTGCTATGCATCTGCTGGCCCAGTCAACTATAAATTATGCAGACAAATGTTCAGTGTAAAAAGTCTGCTTACACAGAGTGCTTGATTACATGAGACAGCTGCAGGCTCTGCCAGTGGCACGCTGAATTTATTAGACCTGGCGAGTTCTTTAGATTCCTAGAACCGCAATGAAGTAAAATCACCAATGCATATTGTACATAACTTGATACAAGGCTTTGGGATTACCCGATATCTACTAGAAAATTATACCATAATTTTAACAAATTATTAGTGACAATGTTAACAACAATATGTGGGTGCTCCAATATGTGGATGTCGTCATAATCTTTTATCTGTTATATTATGCTCCCCATTACATTTTAGAGACTTTATGCTAACAATAATTTATTATCTCTGTGTAGTTCTTACTTGTGTCTTACATTCAGATTTCAAAATGGTCCTGCATATCTACATTTCGTGTAACAGGACAGAAGTAAGAAGCAAGTACAAGAAGTAAGAAGCAAGTACAAGTACAACACGTACAACAAGTACAACACGTACAACAAGTATAACAAGTATAACACGTACAAGAAGTACAAGAAGTACAACAAGTATAACAAGTACAACACGTACAAGAAGTACAACACGTACAACAAGTACAACACGTACAAGAAGTACAACAAGTACAACACGTACAAGAAGTACAACACGTACAACAAGTATAACAAGTACAACAAGTATAACAAGTACAATAACTTTAAAATTTCTGATATTTTATTTTAAAGCAATTCTTCATAGTTAAAACAGAGAAATCGTACAACTGGTGTATATCTTACAGTTCAGTTCATCCCTTGACCGAGCCGATCATAGGGGTGCATGCTTAGAGGCTTCCATGGTGATCTTTCTCCATCTGGGACGGTTGTGGGCATCATCGCATAATTCCTGTGGCTCCAGACCCGTCCACTCTCGAATGTTATCCATGTACATTTTTTGTGGTCTTCTCATTTTCTGCCGCCTTTGACCGTGTAGTATTTCTTTGGCAGGTGTGTTGTGTCTGGTTGTATGACCGAACTATTGGAGTTTTCGGCATTTTATTGTGGCCAGAAACGGTTCTTGTGGTCCTGCGGCTTCGCTGATGGCTTGCATTACTGATATATTTGTTATGTGGTCTCTGTAAGAAATTTTCAGGATTCTTCTGAAAAATGTCATCTCAAATGCAGCTATTCTTCTTTCGGACTCGGCTTTCGGGGCCCCGCTTCTGCATCTGTATGTCAGCACTGACACAACCAGACTTTTATAGAGTCGTATCTTTGTTGCCGTTTTGATGTTGTTGTTGCTTGAGTCTTGCTATCTCTGATGTTGCCAGGTTTACCTGTGTGCATATTTCCTCAGTGGAGTCGTCCTCAGAGGAGATGATCGACCTGAGGTACTTGAATGATGTTACTTCTTTATGCCTTTTTGAAGTCGATGAAACTGTGATGTAGGTACTGATGGTGATCATTGATCAATGTGTTTCTCGATTAACAGTCTTATGTTGAAGATTTGTTCGGTTGTGCTTCTTTTCGGCGGAAGCCTGCTTGTTCTTCTGATAACAGTTCTGCTTTGCCTTTAAGTCAGTTTAACAAGATTTAACAAGATTTGCCATCCAAGCCAAAGGCCCAGATGGCAAGTGGACAAGGAAGCCATTGGCTTATCGAGAGTCCAACAATGTTCATCTACTTATAACCCGCCCTCCTGAGATATGTGTCAACCTTGTTTTTAAACATATTCACGCTGCTAGCAGTTACACAATCTGTAGACAATTTGTTCCATTCATTTATTGTCCTCTGTGAGAACGAGTGCTTCCTGATGTCCAATCTACATTGATCCTTTACTAATTTTACCTCATGTCCTCTAGTTCTGCTATCCTTCTTGAGTGAGAAAAACATATTTCTATCAATATTTTCATACCCATTCAATATCTTAAAAACTTCAATCTGATCTCCTCTTAACCTCCTTGTCTCTAGAGTTGTTAAACCACATTCTTTCAGGCGTTCTTCATAACTAAGGTCTCTCAGTTCTGGAATCATTTTAGTTGCTCTCCTTTGTATGCGTTCAAGCATATCTATATCCTTCTTACGATATGGTCTCCATGCTTGTATACAGTATTCTAAATGAGGTCTAACTATTGCTTTATAAAGAGGTATAATTAAGTTTTTTCCCTTGTATGTTATGTTTCTTCTAATCAATCCAAGAATTTGATTACCCTTTGAAGCTGCAATACCACACTGCTCTGAAACTTTCATATCAGCGCTTATTGTAACTCCTAAGTCCTTTTCTTTTACAGTAGTACCCAGAACAGTATCTCCCATTTTATAGTTTACATTCAAGTTCCTATGTCCTGTATGTAGGCATTTACATTTCCCAAAATTGAACAACATCTGCCATTTCTCAGACCATTTCACTAATCTGTCTAGATCGTTTTGTAAATGTTGTTTATCACCATCAGTATTAACCTTTCTAAACAGTTTTGTGTCATCCGCAAATTTCAGTACGTTACTTGTTATACTGTCGTCCAAGTCATTGATATAAATTAAGAATAATATAGGTCCTAATACTGATCCTTGAGGTACCCCACTCAAAACCGATTTCCAATTTGAAACTTCTCCATCTACTACAACTCGTTGTCTTCTGTCAGTCAGCCATTCTTCTATCCAGTCAGTTATGCTGTCCCCGATACCATGGGCTTTTAATTTAAGTAGTAATCTTTGATGTGGCACTTTGTCAAAAGCTTTCTGAAAATCTAAGTAGATAATATCTACTGGCGATCCCACGTCTATCCACTTAGTGATTTCTTCCAAAAAACATAACATATTTGTTAAGCATGACCTCGCTTTAAGGAATCCATGTTGAAGTATGATTCTTAGCATTATTTTGCTGGGATGGCTAATCAGACTTACAGTTCTGTAGTTCTTACAGCAGGGTAAGTTCCCTTTCTTTGGTATCGTTATTATGAGTGACTTTGTCCACTCTTCTGGCCAAGTCTTGGTTTCCCAAATCTTTTGGCATATGAATGAGTCTATCATTGCCTCCCCACCATGTTTGATAAGTTCAGCTGGTTGTCTACGCCGGGGGATTTTTGTGTCTTCAGCATTCGGATAGCCTCTTCTACTTCTGCTCGGAGAATAGGTGTATCAACACTTTCATTTTGTGGTGGTGTTCCGAGGATGTTGTCATCTGTGTTCAGTTCATAGTTGTAGAGTTATCTCTGGTTGCAAAGCTTCAATACATCATCAGGTACCCATGGCTGTCACTTGATCTTTGGTTTGCCTAGAACATCCTTAGCGGTGTCGCGCATTGCTGTGCCGATCGAGTTGACAGGGTTGTTGATATCTGGTTCCAAGAAGTTAAGCACTGCAAATCGTCCTCCAATTGTTGCTTTAAAATGCGTTGCAATGTTTGGATCGTGCAGTTTCTCTATGTCAAATCTTATACGAGGGTTCTTGTTTTTCCGATTCTTCTGCAACCTCAGATTTACTGTCATCATTACAAGATCGTGGTCACTTCCTACATCAGCACCGGGAAAAGTTCTTGTTTTCGGCTTGTTGATGCTAGACTTGAATCGCTGAGGTGTTAAGATGTAGTCGATCTTGTTGTGTGTTTTCCCGTCAGGAGAATGCCATGTTGTTCTCTTGGATCTCTTGTGTGGATACAATGTGTTTGCAATGGTAAGGTCTTTACAGTACGCAAATTCTAGGAGTCGTAGCCCCCTGTTGTTTTGTGTTTGCATATCTTACAACAGTTTCATATCACTAATGTGGCTGTATTTAACTGTCTCACTATAAGGCACCGAGACAGTTGCCACAAGCAGAAAGACCCAACTTATCACTCTAAGCCTAAAGCCAACAGAATATAACTACAATTTATTTTTCTCTTATCTACATGAAGTCCTGGCTATTAATGTAATGGAGCAACTGATTTCTGAATCTTGCTGCCCACCGCTGCCCTCAGCTACGCAAAGCAGTGACAATGCCAGCTATCTGATTAGGTTTGTCCTGACATCATTCTGTTCAATGATGTCTCTCCAGAGAAGCTGTCCTGTCATGGTCAACATGTTTTATGGGAAGCTTGCCCGACCAACAACGTCTGAAAACGCACTGCAATGATCATGAGATTGATTCATATGAAGCCAGCATGGCTGAAACTTCATGCAGGCAGTTTGTGGACACTTCCCTCCCAGAAACAACACTAAAAATTGCACATGCTTTTAGATAGAGGTAAAATGTCCAGCCCAAATACAACGCTATATGGATGCAACTCATGGTCGCTAACACAAACAGTAGAACATGCACTGGATGGCACCTACACAAGAATGCTGCAGAAAACTCAAAATGTGTCATGGTGCTATCACACTGATTGTGTGATTGAAAAGTCTTCCAATTTTGTTTAACCAAACTTAATTTTTTTAGTTATTGGCGAATGGTAAACGTGAACCTAGTCTGTGGTACTAAGAATTTTTCTGGATATAGGAAGCGTTTTGAGGCCTTTGTTTACCATATCTGGGGCTGTAACTGAACCCAACCCTCATTAAACTGACTGAACATTCCAGTGCATGTCTGACACCTCTCTAAGCCAGTTATGCATGGTCCTGTTGCCCATTACTAATTTTTCAAAAAATGACCCCTTGTGATTGCTCATCCATGTAACCAATAGAGTAATTTCCCTTCCCTACCAGGAAATGACTGTACCAGGGTGACATCTGATGTACTAAAGTGTAGTACCACAGATGGTGGGGGAAACTCGCACTGTCATGATCATGAGAAATGTGCACAATGCACACCAACAGCTACCTTTCTGTGACATAAAACTCACCATGGAGGCATTTCCTCAAGTGATAATGAGTGACAATGAGCGTGCAATAAACTGAATATGACGCATTGTTTCACTATTTGTATCTGATAAACCACACGATAATATTCACAGAAACATGTTTGAACAGCGATTCAGCAAGGTTGATGTATTCATAGAATAACAGGATCTATATATCTTAAACATTTTATTTACTTATAAGATTTGAATCATAATATAATAACATGTAAACATCAGTTTTGCTGTATTTGTAATTGATTCTGGTTTTGAAATGTTTTCACATTTATTTATTTCATATAATTGCAATCAATTACATTGCAATCAATTACATCAATTACAATATCTTTGTCATCTTACAAACTGTACTAGACTGGAAAACAACTATTAAAAGATGAAACTCAAGACTTAACTAACTATCCAAATTCAGCAACACGCATGATGTATAATTCACAAACTTATACTGAATAAACTTTTAGAATAAATAGTTGGTCCAACAAAATGCATGTGTAATTGTAATGTAATGGTGTAACTGTAGTCGATTAGACTATTTTATTTTAGAAGTGTAATTGGAAATGGAATGAATATTGAAAGGTAATTGCAACATATTTGATTTTGAGTAATTGGACCTAGCCATGCTAGCACAGCATCTAACTGGAGAAACCAACTACATCTAACTGTACTTATATTAATTTTATTATAATACATTGGCATTTGGCACGCTATCAATCATGGATTCTCCACTGACAGAACACCAGCCTACAACTGACTAATAACAACTGGGAATGAATGGAGAAAGCATGGTCAGATGCTCAATGACAGGCAGTGACCACAAGGGACAACTACACACATGTTGACAAGAACACAAACAACTGCCCACACAGCATTCACTATCAGTCGTCTATGATTCTAGGAACAGCTTGCTAAATGTGTGAGCCACTTAGTAAGACACACACACCATAAAACCAAGCGCTGCTGCCACACAGCCCATCCGTGATTTATACTAAAAGACCTGTGACCAGAGTAAATCATTACAGAAACATATCCGGCTCCAGTAAGGCAGCTGTTTAATCCATTTCTCCCACTGTTGTATTTCCGTCACTTTCTGTTCAGATTGAACCATCCAACATGTTCGTAGTGACATCTTCGATACCTTCTCATACAATTACCGACATATTTAAACTGACGGACTGTCAGATGTACAATTATCATATCACTTAAAATGAAACAAAAGTCATGCTTTCATGCTACGCACCTAAGAGATAATAAAAACTAACCACATGCAATTGAAATCAAAAATATCACGCCAGTGATTTACTCTAAATGTATTCTGCTGATTTCTCCAAACATCCATGGGTTGATATGTTAACCTGCACGACTGGTAAGTGCATGCGCAGTTCTATGATATCGGGGTAACCGACACTACAAGTGACATATTAAGGGAGGCCAGTTTCGGATGGTATTGTGACCCACTTAGTAAAATGACCCGCAGATCAATATATCATAATGGTAAAATGACCCATCCTTATTTTTTTATTTAATGTGTTTTCTTCACACTTTTGTTATTGATCACATCCACCATATATTATATGCAATATTTATAAGTTCAACTTGATAATAGATTAAATTGGCGACGTTGTATGAGATGTGAATTCATTAATCTTAATTTAGGTGCTTCTACATTTTCTTTTGGAAAGGAATCTTGAAAAAAGGGTTTTAATTAACATTATGTATGTATGTGCTTACTCTCCAGTGCCAAAAAACGTATAGGCCAAATAACAGTATAGGGTGGCAAATCGGTCAAATTTAATAATAGTATAGCGTCGAATAACAGTATAGGGGGCAATTTTTTCAAAACCAATAATAATACAGTGCAAAAAAATCACTAGTATATTTGTCTATTTTAGCGTCGAAGCATTTTTTTACTCTATGTGAAGCCTAGGCGTAACTAAAAAACTACGCAGACTGCCGTGTATTTTGAGGTTTTTTCTGCAGAAAAACCGGGGAATTTTCCATTTTTAAATGGACATTAAAGTTTTATTGAATTAAATATGCAAGTGAGTTGAGCCTCCAGCTTGCCACATGTCGCCTCCATCTCTCTGACTCTCGTCTCTGCCACAAACTGTCCCTGCTTCAATTCCTCTGCCTTTGCATTCAGCTCAGCCTTCAAATCAGCCAAATCATCTACAGCAGCTTTCAACTCCGTCTCCTTCTTCCCCAGAGCTTCCCTCGCATCCTCCAGCTGATCCCTCAGTCTGCCCAGTTCCTCGTTTACTGTCTGGCTGGTTGTCACCGTTTGATCAAGTTCGTGTTTTGTCATCGCCAGTTCGGAGGTATACTCAGTGCTTAGACTCTGGAGGTGGTCGCTGCTGGCCTGTAACTCTCCACGTAGTTTCTCTACATCCTGCTGCAATGCATCCATCTCCTCATGTTGGGCAGCCATCTTGAACGTGTGCTCTGACACGAGTGAATCCATTTTGCTTGCATGCAGCATTTCCACCTCCCTTAGTTTTGACTCGAATTCTCTCGTTTTTCCAACTTGTGTCTGTAGCGCCACTTGGAGTTCACTTTCACAACAATCAGCAGACGTCTTTGCTATCTGAGCATTACTTTCCAGTGTTTCCACCTGGCGTGATTTCTCAGTAACTGCTGCCTCCAGTTCAACGACACATTTCTGAAGTGCAGCACATTCACGACTGTGTTCACTCTCCGTTCTGCACTGCACGGTAGTGGAGCATGATATTTCTTCTTGCATTGTTAGCACCTGTTGCTCCAATTCACCGGTTCGCTCCTGTGACCTCGCCAGATCCCCTTCAAGTCTGCCCAGCTCCACACGCATCCCACTAAGGTCTATCTGCAAGCCTGCCTCCAAGTTGTCCCTGTGTGTGATCTCTGCCGCATGTGTCTCAAGGAGGGCAGCTGTGTCTGCTTGCTTCTGTTCTGTCTCTGCCTGCAGTGACGTCCTCTCTTGCTGGGCAGTGGCCAGCAGGAATTCTGTCTCCTTTAACCGAGCCAACAAGCTGCGGTTCTCAGTCTGGCAACTGGCAATATCTGCCCGCAGTTGTTTGACACGCGATTCTGAGTCAGTCTCTTTCTGTGCATGGCTAGCTTCTGTTTCAGCCCGCTCAATGTCTGTGACATCAAGTTTCAACTGAAGCTCTTCACAGTGTTGCCTGCTGTCTGCCAGTGCCTTCTCAGCACTGTGTGCCTGATCGACGAGGTTTGCAGTGAGTGCTACTTTTATTTCCTCTGCAGTGATGGCCTCCTGTCTCAGCCCATCAATGGCAGTCTGTGAGGCAGCTACCACTCCCTCCAGCCTCTTTATGCTGCCCAACAGGTCCGCCTTCTCTCCCTCCAGGTGGCCTACCTGTCTCTTCACAACATCAAGGTCATTCACAAGGTCACACTTCTCCTGCTGCAGACCGCTGCAGCGCATCTCCTCATCAGTCAACGCCACCTGTAGTTTATTTAGTTCGTCATTGGCAGCAAGCAACAACTCCTGTTGTCGTTTGGTGTCACTCTCTAACTGCTGCACATGTGTGTCAACATTCTCCTCTTCAGCTTTCTTGGCCGCCCGCTCTGCCTTCAGACTCTCAATCTGCTCCTGCAGTTCCTCCACCACTGCAAGCGCCACACACTTCTCTTCCTCACTCTCCACCAGACGGCGTTCCACATCATCCATCGATGCCTTGAGCTCCGAGCAGCGTTGTTCCAGCTGAGTTTGGCGAGCCTTGGACTCCGCCAGTTGCTCCGAGAGACTCTCCACATCTTCCGTGAGGTTTTCCATCTTGAACGCGGCTGCATCAACATCATTCTTTGCAGTGTCACGCTCGCCATTCACAACAATGACCTGCTGTTGCAGTTCGACAATGAGAGCCTCTTGTTTCAGCCTTGACTCTGCCTCATCTGTTCGTCCCGCCTCGAGCTCCACCAACAGTTCCTCGCACCTCGTCACGAGTGCTGCCTTCTCCGTCTCCAGCGCCACAATAACCGTCTCCATGGCAACCAGCCGCTGACTGAACTGCTCCACTTGCTGCAATAGAACCGCTTCGCGTTCCCGCGCCTGCTCCAGCTGCTGCACAACCCCGCTCATGACCTCTTGACCATTGTCCATTTTCAACAAGGCCTCCTGTAGTTCCTTCTCCAGTGCAGCGGTCCGCTCCTCGGCTGCCTTGCATTGTCGTCTCAAGTCTTCTATCACTCCAGCCGACTGACGCTGCTGTGTCTCTTGCTCTCGTCCCCTGGTGACCAGCTCATCCTTCACTGCTTCCAGTTCCACCGCAATCTTCTCGTTATTTTCCTCAGACAGCGCCACCTTCAGTTCCAGCTGCTCCACTGCATTCTTGCTCTCTCCATTCTGCTGAAGCAACTGTTCATTGTGTTCCTTATATTGAGACAGGTCTTGCAAAATGGAAGCTGCACTTTCTTCATTACTATCTAATTTTGCCATTGCTTCCTCAAGTTCCATCTTCAGTGCCACTTTCTCACCTTCTGTTTCTTTCTGTCTTTTCTGAAGGTCTTCTACGAGTCCTGTTGATTCACACTGCAATTTTTCTTGTGCACTCTTCATTGTGTTGAGTTGATCTTTAGCAACATCAAGTTCGGCAGCAAGCTTTCCTTTTTCTTCCTCCAAGGTGGTGAGCATAGACTTTAGTTGCTCCACTGCATTCTTGCTTTCTTGGATCTGTTGAAGCAATTGTTCATTGTGTTCTCTACACTGAGATAGTTCTTCCACAATGGATACTACACTTTCTTCATTACTATCTAATTTTGCCATTGCCGGATGAAAACTTAGCAGTCAGATGGAGCCACATGCAGCTCCAGTTGGGAGCAAGTTATTTTACCGCGAGTGGTAAACTGCTCCGTAGATGATTGATTAGCGCTAGCAATAGGGAGAGAGCATTTGTTCTGCTAAAAATTATACCCTGCATAATTTTCAACGATTATCGGATAATACAGGCTGGCATAAACGTTTAAATTTAATAATAGTATAGTGCCAAATAAGATGCGTATAGGGTGGCATTTTTCATAAATAATTACGCTTATTCGGCACTCAAGAGTAATGTGGCGGAGATGGATTAGATTATCAGGTTAGCATGGCGGATCATATCACATTGTTTTGAAAATGCTTACTCCTAACAGGGAGTGATCCATATAACTTACAAATCATCAAAACAATAAAACCAAATTGGTGGATGTATTACTTTTTCATCTGCAATTCTTATAGTTGACCTGTTACACCATATTTCAACAGGAAAAAATTCTAGTACTTTTAATTAATTTGGGGAGGGTCGTTTCCCCCTAGAGTGGGCCACTTTCCCATAGGGGAAGTCAAGTGTCCTGCAGGTCAATATACTATATGATATTCTGACCCATGGGTCGCTTTACCCCCAGGTCACAATACCATATATGACAGGCATACACAGAACCAATGCAGTCTCAAACAAACATGTTATTATGCCAGAAAGAAGTCTAGTTTAGCTAACAAAGACCAAAATATGTTATATAAATGGGGTTTGGATGCAAATAGCATGGCCATATCCTATTGGCTAGTATAAAAATAGGTGTATACAAATATATTTTCTTTTGGCGAGCGAATATTGCCAGAATACCACACTCATGACGTAGGGTTATCTAACAGTAGGGCGCGGCCCATGAAATTAAGATCTTGTGAGTTCAACAAGGTTTTCCTAGTAAACCACAGGCATGATATTCGTAATTGTAGTTACAAATGGTTGTTTTAGTAACTCTGAATGTCTGTAAAGTGGATATTGTATAACTTAAAGGAATACTTCTGTTTCATGTTTCCTATTTATTTGACTTTCCCAGAAAACCGCCAGAGCTTGTTTACCTACCAGGGCTAGGGACAGTTCCATATCACCGCATCCAGTTCCTTTCAATTCTAATTCAGCTTCAAATCTTCCAGTTCCATAAAATTATTTCCAGTTCAATTTCTTCAATTAATTTAAATCCTCTTAATAAATAAATAATTATTCACATAAAAATTATATTGTTATTATATATATATATATATATAAAACACTACATTTGAAAAGTCTGCAGTGGCAAGGGAGAATTTGGGGGCATGTGCTCAAACTTCAACCAAATCAAGGACATTAAAGATGTCCATCCGAAACTTTCCACAGTGATCGTGCATCATGTGAAGCAAATATGTTCTACAGAATGTGTTAGTTCAAATAAAAAAGGGAAGTTATATTAAGTTGTATGGAATTATGGTTACCAGTTTTTTGGTGGTCACCCTGCATGGTTTGCCCAATTCCCTGTTTTGCTAAATTGTTACTTTGAATTGCTACTGTTCTAGCCAGCGGGCCCTCGCAGCTCTGACATAACAATGCTATCATTAATCATGAGTAGAAATGATGATGTCATTAGAATTATTTCACTGTCAAAAGTCTGTCATATGGACGTGGAACAACATCCTTCCCAATGTGGGTGTACATTGATATAGATAATGGGTAGTACTTTTATCAAGTAGTAGCATTAAACTGCAATAATAATTTTATTTTGACAGTGCCATCTGATGGATTCACTTTTTTGCCAGATCAATACAAAAACAAGTTTCACACAATGTCCTGCATTGATCTAAACACAAGTAATTTTAGTGAATCCAACAGGTGTTGCTATCTATGATAAAAACTACACAGAGTTTGACGGAACACCAAAAATGCTGATATCTATATGAATCCATTTGATCTACTGTTTCAGAGGATTAGATTGTTGATACATGTGTACTACACATAATGGCCTAAAAATCCATGTGGACTGTTCTGTTTATAACAGCAAGGAATCCATAGAAAATCGGGGTCCACAACCGACCGCCTTATATCTGACTCTGCGTAATAACGGGGCACGACTGTATAATGACAATGAGTAACGATATATGTATGAGTACCGATTTCCTTCTAAAACTATGCACAACTATAGAGATTACTTACACGAGTCTGGGGTATTGCATTTCAATCTGAGGTTTACGTTGGGGGAAGGACTTCTTCCAACAGCTGAACTACACATTCTTACTGCATGTGAGTGAGTGTGGCTTACATTAACAATATTGAATATGTATAGCCTACTACTAGTATAACCCACCCCCACCCCCGAAACGCAGCTTTATGAGAGGAATGCTATTCGAAAGGTCGCACGTGTCGAATTTTCAGTCATCTGACATAATGACTACGGCTTCCGTGAAGTTGTCGGAACACATGGATCGGTGTCTGTGACTCTGATGACAGCGATCCTGACAGCAATACGAATACGCGTTAGGCGTTACAGAACTTCAACATTTACATAAAAATTAGCCTCGCTATACCACCTACCTGGCCTTCTTCCAAGCCGCGATAGTGTATGAAAAACAGCGGCTGTGTCTGCCACCTGCTTCGCTTTAGTTAAATGTCGAAATCGTCATTACTTAAACCTTGCCATATCGGCGTTCTTTCGTTTTCACGCGAAGCAGACCTTTGTTTTGCAGAAACATGGATGACTTCCTGGCCAACAGTCGTGACGTCAGACGGCAACTAGAAACGAGGTAGACAGCGAGAGCCCAATGACCTTAGGCCACGCTAATTTATCCACGCGTTTACGGGCAACTTTCATCCGAAATGCTATCAATTATATGCAGCCGTATAAATTAATCAGAGAAAACTGATCCAGACGGGACAATCCGTTTCAACTAGGGACGCACAGATAATATACCTACAACAAATTTGCTATGTGAATTTTTAATACCGATAACAAGGGGTTGCCTCAAAATATATTCTTGCAAATTCCTGTTATGCTACTGATGGAAACAGTACAACATATTATAATATAGTATACCACTTACAACTGTGTTCAACTTATCATTAAAAGAGGGAGTGGCGGCTCTTCTTGAATGGAAAGAAACAAACATCATACCATTATTTATAAAGGGTTCGAGAAATAAATCAGAGAATTACAGACCAGTGAGTTTAACATCAGTGATTTGTGAATTATTAGAAAGGTTAATTAAAGATCATATGGCGGATGTCCTTGTTAGGCATAACTTATTAAATCCATCTAAACATGCGTTCAAGCGTATCTATATCCTTCTTACGATATGGTCTCCATGCTTGTATACAGTATTCTAAATGAGGTCTAACTATTGCTTTATAAAGAGGTATAATTAACTTTTTTCCCTTGTATGTTATGTTTCTTCTAATCAATTCAAGAATTTGATTACCCTTTGAAGCTGCAATACCACACTGCTCTGAAACTTTTATATCAGCGCTTATTGTAACTCCTAAGTCCTTTTCTTTTACAGTAGTACTCAGAACAGTATCTCCCATTTTATAGTTTACATTCAAATTCCCATGTCCTGTATGTAGGCATTTACATTTCCCAAAATTGAACAGCATCTGCCATTTCTCAGACCATTTCACTAATCTGTCTAGATCGTTTTGTAAATGTTGTTTATCACCATCAGTATTAACCTTTCTAAACAGTTTTGTGTCATCCGCAAATTTCAGTACGTTACTTGTTATACTGTCGTCCAAGTCATTGATATAAATTAAGAATAATATAGGTCCTAATACTGATCCTTGAGGTACCCCACTCAAAACCGATTTCCAATTTGAAACTTCTCCATCTACTACAACTCGTTGTCTTCTGTCAGTCAGCCATTGTTCTATCCAGCCAGATCAGGACTTGGGAGTAACAATAAGTGCTGATGTTAAAGTTTCAGAGCAGTGATGTATTGGCCGTATCACAGCTTCAAAGGGTAATCAAATTATTGGGTTGATTAGAAGAAATATAACATATACGGAAACAGAGCTAATTATACCTCTGTACTGTATAAAGCAATAGTTAGGCTTCACTTAGAATGCTGTAAACAAGCTTGGAGACCATGTCATAAGAATTATATAGATATGCTTGAACAAATACAAAGAAGAGCAACTAAAATTATTCCAAATCTGAGAGACCTTAGTTATGAAGAATGCTTAAAAGAATGTGGTAACCGTAGAGACGAGGGTACATTTTTTAAAATAAAACATTCAAACTGTCCACAGTGCACAAATTCACAGGCTTGTTTACCCATAAAATGTCATTGTGCAGTTTAAAGCATAGCCAGACAAAGTGACTCAATATATTTAGCAGTCGTTGAGGCAGTGTTAGTTGAGCCATTTTTCATTCTTTTTGATGCCTAGGGCACAATCATATTCATAAGTAAAAATTGTTTTTACTCACATAACTATGATTTTTAATAGATCATTTTATACCAAGATAATATATCTTGCATGCATAAATAATTATTAATATAGCTGATTCAAATAGGGTTGGTAAGCTGGCTTAACTAACACTTGGTGTGGGGTAAGTTGAGCCACTGTGTAGCATAAATGCTTTATTTGTATAATTAATAAACTTAATTAATAAGTCAACACGATTTACATAGACTTATAGGTAAATTGCAACCAGTGTAACTAACTTGTAATACGTTGCCTTGTAGCTATGTGATGTCCCAATTTGCTCGGAAAAATTAATTCCTTGATGTATTTTGGGGTAAAGAACACTCCTCTTCAATCTTTATCCGCTGCTCAACTAAACCTCCCTTGGGTGGCTCAACTAGCCCCGTTTCAACAATTAAGCTTATTTAATTAACTTCTCATTAATGCGCAGTGATGTAAATAATCTTCTTCTCTGTACATAGCTAAACCATTTGTAAGTGCACAAACAATAAAGTCTGGTCACGTGCGTTGATAGTTTACACACCAGCAGACATTAATCACAATTACCAAGTTTCGAGAAACATCAATAAACATACTTTTAGCTCACATGTTCTGACCGTTGTGACAAACATAACCTATTATATGAGAATCATGTTCTAATAACCTGCTCGATCACTGGGTGGTACCATGTAACTGTCGCTGCTGTAGTTTCCTGGGAACCACCCAGTGGCTCAACTAACACTGCTTTCCCCTAAAGAGCAATAATATTACACAAACAAAACACACACAAAAAATATAATACATAAAAACATTGTAATTAATCAGCAAGGAAATATTATCCAGCCAACATTTTGAAGTAAAGCCAAAACTGTAGAGTCAGTTCATATTTACAATGAAATGAACAGAGCAATTATTAGTCTTGCCGTTTTAATATTTATTTATTATCATAATTATACATATTCTTTGCTTGGAATTAGTGTGATAGACACAATTACAAGAAGATGTACATGTATATCTTGTATAAGTAAAACAAGCTAAATGATAAGGAACCCTACTTAAACATATATTTTTGTCAAGATTTTTTCTTGTAATCACCACTATTCAAGTTCTCTTGCTCAAAGTTCTTCAGAAACATTAAGTGAGTAAACTTGAATAGTTGTGGTTAAAAAAAAATCTTTACAAAATTATTCTCTATTAATTTGTGATGAAAATTTTTGCCAATAAAAAATTACAAATTTAAAAAGACCCAACACTTTTATAGGCTATCATATCATATGAGCACAGGCTGTCTCAGTTTTCAGATTGTTTATTAATCCATATACCTGCTTCAGTCCGTGTATGTCAATTAAAGGTCCCTCCTCAATTAGATTTTTGGCTACTCTCATTACAAATGAATTTTGCCAAATATCAAACGTATCTAGTATCCACTGCAACACACTACCTCGTTTGTGCAACTTTTGTTTGTATTTTTTGTGAAATTATCAAACAAACTATTAAATTACTTAATGTTTGGTTGAACATTAATTGAACAAAAATGGAAAAGCTGAAGTCACGAATTTCACCCTAGGTGAATTTTTTTTATTCTTTCATGTGGTTGGCGAGAAGATGGAAGTCACATCCATGATCGGCATTGCTAAATCAGTCGAGGATGGAGTTTTAAGATGATGCCAACCCATTAGGATGGAGTTTTAAGATGATGCCAACCCATTCGGGCAATGAGGGACGCTGTCCTTTCTGATTAAAGGGACATAAAAGAACAAGACATGGTGTATAAATATTCAAACTGTTGATTATGGTACACTGGGAAAGTGAGATGATAATGAAAAAACATAAGCATGATGATACAGGATATATGGTATCAAACAAATATCACTGATAGAGACCACCACTGATAGGTCTTACAGCTCAGGTTGGAGTAGGTAAGCAGTGCAAAATAAAAAAATTAACCCATGGACCATGGGAATCTGGGGCAGATTTCATTGTTTTAGTGAAGACAATCATATATGAGGGAGGCCTCAGGCACAAGTCTTGCAGTTGCACCTTGTTGGGAAACAGGAAGTCAGGCGAACTTGAAACAGAACACCAGGCAAGACTCGTGAGGTTGCACTTTGAAGCAGGCGTCTGTCAAAATCACTGTACCCACAGTTTAATAATTGGTGGTAAACAGTTCGTTGCTCTTGTCAGACAAAACCAATTTACGGCATGACTGAAAAGTAATTGAACTAAACCGAGTCACTTGGATTTTTTGGTATTTGTTTTTTAATGATTTTCATATAAATATGGTATTATATTTGCAGCATATTATTTTGATTTCACTAAAATATTGTGTTTTGTAATACATGTATTAGATTTATTTTCTGCAAAATATATGACTGTACTGGGATATTACATTATCGTCCATATCCATGAATATATGCAGTTTTATTCACCATCTTCTGCAATTGACTCATACTTTGGCCTAGGTTCCATGTCGGCAGCGAAATTCTCTTTTTGCATGTCGTTCATTTCAGCGATGGCCTTATAGTAATCTGAGAAGTCAACATATGGATCGATCCGACCTTCACGATCGAGAGGTAACGCCGGCTTAGTCATTGTCCTGCTGGCAAACAGATTGGCTCTGTGGTCTCCACTGCTTGAGTCACTACTGTTGCTATTGGTGGCACTGTGCACTGACAATGATGACAGCGTGCTGGTGTTGGTCATGGTGAACAGCGGACGGCCAGGGACAAGCTTAGGTGATGGTGTCATTCTAATGTTGTTGTCACCCGGAATAATGACGGACAATGGGGTGGTGTACTTGGGCGAGGAGCCGGGCATGACCCCAACGCCCCCTGTTGGACTGCTGATGGCATTAGGAAGCGGGTAGTTGAAATTGCGAACCAGCAGCGTGATGTCATCTCGCTTTTGACACAGTTCCTTTGTTGCTGCGTCGACACTCAGCATGAACTTGTCATGATGACGTCGCACCACCTTGTCGACAACAGCCTGAGCGACGCCGTTCAGTGTCGACTGCTCAGCGAACTCGTGAGCGACCATCGACACGATGTCAGCGTTCACGTGTTCAGTGTCAGTGGCGTCCTCTAGTGACTTGTAGAGTCCATCAGACATGAGGATGAGGAAGTTGCACGTAGAATCGATCTCAATGCCGCCACTCATCTCCGGGTCCGCTATTACTGGCTCAGACCAGGCCGAGCTACAATATGGTAGATTTTATTTAGTAACATGGAGACGAGGCTTATGTTGCCAAAAAGTACTAATGTAGTTTGCATAGAACACAGAAACTGCCAAGCTATCAGAAAACTCTAAAAGGCATTACACAGGCAATTAACCATTATATAAAACAGATTTGCATTAGTACATTAATTAAAAACAATGCCTATAAAATAAAGTACTCATAAGTTATATGAATAATTTTTTAACATATATGGCATCATAATGCATAATTAGGAGATACAATAAGACTACCCGGTACAGCATTAGCAGTAGTTTCTCATTAACACATTACTTTCTGACACAAACCTGAGAGTATCAATCTCCTTGTAGCCAGCCTTCACGCTGTAGTCCCCGATGGCCCTTGTGTACTGGTGACGTCCAAGCTGACCAACGGTCTGCAGCCGTGCCACGTTCACACCCAGCTTGGCCAGTCGTAACAGTTCTGGGTTGTTGCCAAGGTGATGGTCAACTGTCAACTGGATGACCCGCAGCGTGCCATCAACGTCAGCCTTGCACAGCAGGGCTCGACAACAACCTGCAAGTACAGTGGTCAATTATAGTGGTCAATTATAGTGGTCAGGCATTGGGGTCAGGTATGGCAGTCAGGTATGGGAGCCAGGCATGAAAGTCAGGTACAGCAATCAGGTACAGCAGTCAATTACAACAGTAAAGCACCATGATCAGGCACAGCAGTAAGGTACAGGCGGCATAAAATTATGATTGACAGTTTAAATATAAAACGTAGGCAGCCACAGTATATTATACTGTGGCTG
The DNA here is from genome assembly GCA_963662155.1 of Lamellibrachia columna. NCBI lineage: Eukaryota > Metazoa > Annelida > Polychaeta > Sabellida > Siboglinidae > Lamellibrachia > Lamellibrachia columna. The sequence goes on from OY759266.1 coordinate 55,279,457, forward strand.
CCTCTATGAACGGTCATGGTAAATGAAGGATCGATGAACTATGGATCTCCAACACAGCAGGAGACTCAAAGAACAATACGTAATATTAAAAAACATAAATCACAAAGTCAAAACCTTAGTAGGACAAGACTTTATTTTTATTTATATTCTAGGAATATTATCGATAATGCGAATTAACAGGTTAGGCTGGCTGTCACCGGGACTGTATAAACGGAGGATCTGTCTGAGAAGAAGAGGGCATAACATGTGTCAACTCACCTACGTTACCAACATAGAGTCTGTTATGAACAATGACGGCAACAACCGCTGTTGTGCCCCCAGCAATCTCATTGTCCAGTCGATACAAATCTGGACACTGACTGTAGGCCTCATATGGACTCAGACCCTGAAATATGAACAGTAATGATATTATTATTGTGATTACTCTTTGTACACAAAACTTGTTTGTGTACAAAGTAGTGTACTTGTTTGAAAAGTTAAGTAAGTTAAGAGTGACTAGAATGGAGCTCATTTACAAAATGTATTTCACATCACGTGTTAAATATATTATTGTCATCCATACATATATGTATGTGTTCTGGGTCAATTTGTTTAATTAAACATTATTGCATGTAAATGGGACTAATATAAACTGTCTTGTTCGTAGGCATAAACAATGCATTATGACAAATGACACTGATGTCTTACAAGTGTCATGTATTCAAAATTATCTATGATCTAAACTGCTAAAACAATTGGCGCTTTACAAATTGACTGTGCAAATTTGTATGTAAATAATAAACAAAATGACAATATGCAAACAAATCAGAAAGAAACCACACCAGCACTGACAACATGGGAAACTATATTCTACTATGTTTTCATATTTTGTAAATTCACAGATCATCACAGAACTGTTTACAGAACAAAAACGGTCATCTAGTGCAGGAGTACGCAGAGATCACAAACATCTCAAAATGTGTCACTTTTCAAGCCACAGAAGGAAGGATACAATGATGCCATAGGACGTTCAATCTAATTAAGAAATGACAACTAGAATGTCGAAATGAGACACAATTCACCTCAGGCTGTTGTAGTCGTACGTTTGTCTTCTCTGCCAACACGTCGTCAATTGTCTCAAAGAAACCCTTTTCTACCGACACAAATGCCTACAACAAACAAATAAACCAAATGTTTATCACTGAATATATTCATTGATGGTATAGTATTCACTGACGGTATAGTATTCATTGACGGTATAGTATTCATTGACGGTATAGTATTCATATGATAATTAATAATTGCATACAAGTACCAATTCATATCACTGAATACCTGAGTTGCTTCAATAACTACCTCTGTCATACATTTAGGACAATATTTCATTCTCCATTTGTTTGACGGTCACTATGCAAATATACTATATCAACTATCTTATTCACACAGCCCCTAAAAACCTGCATGATATCAAAAAACAAACCAAAATTCCACCAAGCTGTCAATATATGGACAAAAGTTGAATGCTGATGAAAAATAAATATAATTCCTCACCTGCATAGTTGTAAGCTGATTTGCATGCATGAATTAATTTTAATTACAATAATGCTAGTAAAATTATGCATGCCCATGTTTCTCATTACATTTCAGATTTCAAAAGCTGCATAAAAATGAATGTAAACACTCTGACCTGGCGAAGAACATCTTTTACATCGATGTCTGACTGACAGCTGACCAACTGTCCGAGGAGAAGTTCGGCCGGCATACGCTGGGCAGCAAAGTCTGACACGCGACTGCCGTCATGGCCATCAAAGACACCATACAGATACACTGGGTTCTCCTCCTGTCTGGATGGAAACAGAGCAGCTTACAGGAAACCCTCTACAACCATCTGCCTTTGGAAAATACCTCAGTTAAACGACAATAGCTATGTGCACAGCCATCTAACAAACTCTCAAATTTATGTTGTATAACTTCCAAGATTGGTCAATCCAAAGTCTTTACATAATAAAATGTTATTTATTAATTTAAATAAAAGAAGAAAACAAGAAGAGCTCCGCAGCACAATGTATATAATGAAATATGAACACAAGCAGCACAGTATCGGTGGGCCGTTTGAAATACTCAACATTTAACACAGGATAACGCCAGTTAGCACCAGAGAAATATAACAAACATTAACATTTCAATGGGCTTTACCTGAAGTGGAAACTGCGGTCTTCAAATTCGTGTTCTTCCCTCCGCAGACCATCCTCGCGGTAAATTTGATTGGTCGAAAAGCCAACCCCTGACAAGTGGCACACAGGCAGGTCATCTGTCCAGCAACTGTTTTCCTACGGTGATAAAACTTAGGTGCATTTCCAACTTAAAACCCTCTCTTCAATTCATTTAGCCCATCACAAACTAGGTTTGTTCATGTTTGAATATGTAGGGCATGTATAATTCAAGTAATAGGAAGGGGACATATAATTCCAGTAATAGGTAGGGCACATATAATTCCAGTAATATGTAGGGTACATATAATTCCAGTAATATGTAGGGCATGTATAGCCAGTAATATGTAGGCCACCCATAATTCGGTAATATGTAGGGCACATATAATTCCAGTAATATGTAGGGCATGTATAATTCCAGTAATATGTAGGGCATGTATAATTCCAATAATATGCACAGTCAGTTTAATAACAGGGCATACTTTTATTAAAATCATCGAAAGAATTGACTTTGTTAGATGGGGTAACTTGCAAGTGTAAATAAACTGCATATACAGCTATGAATAACACATCTGCTCAAACAAGCTAGCATGTCATAGTGGAACAAGATGAGTGATAACATTGAATTGATGAAAAACCATCAAGTTCCAATGTTAAAATTAAAGAATACCTGACTACAGTCGACAGCAGGGAAACTACACATTGACATTTAGTATACAGACGATGAAGGCCAGGACAATACAATGTCATGTACCTGATTTATACCCAATACAATTCCTATCAAGATGATTCATGCCCAAGACGACTCATTTGCAAGGATTTAATAAAATAATATGAAGTCTTGGAATATTTATACCCAGTACATGCTGTGAAGTCAACGTGGGAACTAAGATATGATTCAAAGAAATATAAGGAATTTGTTTTTGAAAATAAAAAACGGGACATTTTGTCCAAACAGCAGGACCAAAAAAGCAGTATTTCCTGCCCAAAAGCAGTCATGCTGACATCGAATTATGGTTGGAATGCACCTCTGTCTGAATGCATCAGTTGCAATGCACCAACCAGCATGATTGGAATGCTCCAACCGCTTGGTCTAAATGCCCCACTGTTGGTCGGAATGCCCCACTTTGATGATATCGAATTGTAATGTATTATAATGTAAAACCGAAGTTATTTGTGATAATTTTGGGGTTCTCACTATTTTCACACCCATTCATTATCCAATAAACTTCAAACTTATCATACAGTGGCCAGGTGTGAACAAAAGAGCATCCTTCCATTTCAATATGATCTCACGGAAAACTGTATATAGATCAAAGACCATACGCCGATGGCTCCGTTGCATTCACTAACAACAGTTCGTTATCACTGTCATTGCTCTGTATTGTTATATACAGAGCAATAATTAATTTATGGAAACAAATTATACTATGATAATAATACTTTTATTTATTTAAGTTATTAAACTATATATTTGTTTGAGTAATATATTATTGTGCATTAAAATGGTCAAAAAATAGCAACGGATAATCTATGTTGCAATATAACGTTGTAGTTTATAGGAAATGGACAATAAATTGGCTGAAGGATGTCTTAAGAAACAGCTAAAAAGTAACAATTCTGAAATATTATAAGTATTGTTTTGGTGAAATATACTAATATAGTATATTTTTTGTATACATGTTTGACTGTAATCATATCAGTGGGGCATTCTGTCCATCAGTGAGACATTCCATCCAGCAGTGGGGCTTTCTGTCCATCAGTGGGGCATTCTGTCCATCAGTGAGACATTCCGTCCATCAGTAGGGCTTTCTGTCCATCAGTGGGGCATTCTGTCCATCAGTGAGACAATCCGTCGATCAGTGGGGCTTTCTGTCCATCAGTAGGGCTTTCTGTCCATCAGTGTAACATTCTGTCTATCAGTGAGACATTCCATCCATCAGTGGGGCTTTCTGTCCATCAGTGGGGCATTCTGTCCATCAGTGACAGTGAGACATTCCGTCCATCAGTGAGACAGATCCCACAGGAAATGGAAAAAAACTTGTTGAGGACTCAGTGCGCCTCGTAGAGCTGGTGGTCTCGATCTCTAAACTCACTATACTACCTTCCAGTTTAGCTGTGATCAGCTGAAAAGGGTGTATCTCATTAAGCATCAAAGAAACCGCTATCCCCCCCTCCACCCACACGGGCTCACGCTCTCAAAAAAAAATGGTTAAATCTGGTGTCGCAACTGTACCTGCGATGCTTGGGAACTAGCCCGAGTGATAGAACCCGCAGAACCAACAGTAGGTAACCTGCCCTGCGACGTCATTGTTGTTTTATGTCAAAGCCTGCGAATATAGTTATTAGTTAGCATTCGCTTTTAGAACAAAAATACACAGATCGCCAGTCGTCTCCCATCACAGCGCATCCGTGTCGGACACCGAACGCGGTCGAGCTTGTACCGAAAAGTACCGAACGACAAATAAACTTGCGTTTATAACATGCCACCGAGATTGCAGTGTTATACTCCAAGCAGCCCTAACTTGGGTTAACGCAGGAGTTTGTGGTGGACTGTGCGCATGCGCCGTGGGTGGTATATATATATATATATATATATATATATATATATATATATATATATATATATATATATATATATATATATATATATATATATATATATATATATATATACAGACCTGCCAAATCTTCCGCTTTTGGCGGAATATCTTCCGCTTTTTCGGGTTTTTGAGAAAACCTTCCGCTATTCCGCTATGCTTTGAAAACCTTCCGCTTTTTTCCGATTTCCCCGGTGATCGCAGCGCCACCCGAAGTGAAAATAAAATTGGCACCAAGAACGACACCAAGTTCCGGTCATCTCTTGGTGCTGAGACACTGTGCAACCTGCTGCAGGTGAAAGTGAACACTGACTATGACTGTCACATGTTCCGGCCAACTAAAGACCTTCTCGACAGGGCACGACATGCCACCGGCATCTACAACAACCACAGACCAGCTGCTTGAGACCAGAGTGTGGGAATTACACTGAACTGTGGCAGCATCGACTCATCCACATACCCGTCCACCCGTATTTTGGACGGGTAAAATGCGTTTTTGGACGGGTAAAGATTTATTTTGGACGGACTAGCCCGTCCACGGTTTTTTTTAATAATCGGACATACCCGTTATCCAACGCAATGCTAACTACAACGTGTGGCAAATTCAGTTGACAGGCAAATTCAGACTGTGAGAAATAGGTCAAGTCAATATAATTTTCTTGGAAGCCGGTCGCCCGCCAGTAATTACATTGTATCCACCTGCCTCTCAACATCTTTGATATGTGTGGGGGGAACCCAAAACAAACAGAACTTAATGATTTTACATGTTTGTACATAAAACATCATAAAAACAATACTGCTCAACATATTTGATTCATGTTTGCTTAATTTATGTTAAAGCTTACACATGTGGCTACATTTGTCCCACTGGATATAGGGACATTCAGCAACTCATAAATTATCTAGTAGCAGAGTGAAATATGTTTATTATTTGCTTTGTGTTTTGATACTCATTTTAAAAATCGTCAACGTTTGACATGGTTCTACAAAAACCGTGATGCAAACAAAACTGTTCAACGTATTTGATTCATATTTATTGTATAGCTTACATCTTTGGCTACATTTTCACCACTGGATGTAGGGACATTCAGCCGCTCTAAAATTGTTTGGTAGCAGGGTGAAATCTGCTTTCAGTTGTGATGAAATTTTTAATTTCAGATAGTAATGTTCCCATGATTACCTAATGTGTGGTATATATGTATATATGTATATAATATATATATATATATATATATATATATATATATACATATATATATATATATATATATATATATATATATATATATATATATATATATATATATATATATATATATATATATATATATATATATATATATATATATATATATATATATATATATATATATTATTATATTATTAAATCTAAGAACGAAGTAGTGCAGATGACACACTACAGCTCCCCATAGTGCTTACAAATTTTCAATAATTTATATTAAATGCATATTCTGAAATAATAGATAAAAAGATATCACAACTGTCATAAAATAAAGAAGAACAATATACTTTGGGAATAATATGTGATTGGAATATAATGTAATGACGAAGATAGCTATACGATGAGGTATGCCACACATAACTTGGATTAGGACATGTTGAACAGCTGACCGATGTGGTTATTCTCAATACAAGAGTGTGACAACATAACATATTGATTTTTTTTATACCAAACATGCCATAACTTTGTAAGAAAATAGAAAATTGTGTCAGTTTTAACAGGATGTCGGGTAAATTCCAGACTTGTCAAATTTTAATGTTTGGGTGACTGCTTTTATACTTCTAGTTGATAAGATACAAGGCGAACGGTGTAATTTCGATACGCCACCATAAAGAGGTATCATATGACCAGATACCCGGTGCGGCCATCTTTCATACATTCAATAAAAAATGGTACAGTAAAAATTACACATATTTTAGAAAATGGTAGAGAAATTTCATACAGTTTATAAAATGACAGACGTATCACAGGGCTAACGTCATGCTGTTATGACGCTCGTATATACAGTTAGCAAACTAAAGTGCACCACAATTAACTAAGATTAGTCATGCAATGCAAGTGTACGAAAACAAACATAAACTATACGTGCTACATGCAGTTCTTACAACTATGCAGGTTGTTACATCGATCATAACAGCGCTAAACGCACCCCGTTCGTTGCTAAGGCAACCGGAGTCCACAGTCCACTCGTTAGTCTACGCTTATGTACTTACCCCGCCCAGTGTTTTACAATAGCTCTCTGCTTTAGCGCGCCCCGACAGGCGTGGTATTAAAATAATAATTCATAATCATATTATTTAATACTTGTAGTGTTTTTGTTAATAAGTATTACTATATTCTGACAACTATGTTCATCATTAATTGTTTTGTACTTCTTGCATTGTTTGGTTATTTTAACAATTATATTATAATCATACGCAGAGTTTGTTCTTTTCTTCTCAGAACCTAGCTTAGATAGATTTAAGTACAAATGACCGGCTTATCGTTAAACTTGTTCAGACTTGCATACGTCCAGTGTGCGAACCAACGCTTTAACAACAATGCTAATATCACTTCAGAAAACCGTGTTATTTATCACGCGTATTTCCCGAGTACCTTAGCATTCAGGTGAATGTGGTAAATACTTCGTTTCAAAGCGTTAACATGCAACTAAATGCGATAATTACTTAGTTATAAAGCGTTAACATACAGCTAAATGTGGTAATTACTTAGCTTACAAGCGTTAACATACAGCTAAATAATGTAATTCCTTAGTTAAAAAGAAGTAGCATACAGCTAAATATGGTAATTCCTGAGCTAAAAAGGGTTAACATACGGCTAAATGTGGTCATTGCTTAGCTAAAAACGTTAACACACAGCTAAATGCGGTAATTACTTAGTTAAAAAGCATTAACATACACCTAAATGTGGTAAGTACTTAGCTTAAAAGCGTGAACATACAACTAAATGTGGTAATTATTTAGTTAAAAAGCGCTAACATACAGCTAAATGTGGTCATTACTTAGCTAAAAACGTTAACACACAGCTAAATGCGGTAATTACTTAGTTAAAAAGCATTAACATACAGCTAAATGTGGTAAGTACTTAGCTTAAAAGCGTGAACATACAACTAAATGTGGTAATTATTTAGTTAAAAAGCGCTAACATACAGCTAAATGTGGTAATTACTTAGCTAAAAAGCGCTAACATGCAGCTAAATGTGGTCATTTATTAGCTAAACAGTATTATTGTTATGTACTTCTTGTAGTGTTTGGTTAGTTATAACAAATCTATTATAATCATACGCAGAGTTTGTTCTCTTTTTCACAGAACCTAGCGTAGATAGATTTAAGTGCAAATGACTGGCTTATCGTTAAACTTGTTCAGACTTGCATACGTCTAGTGTGCGTCTTTCCCGAGTACCTTAGCATTCAGGTGAATGTGGTAAATACTTCGCTTCAAAACGTTAACATACAGCTAAATGTGGTCATTACTGAACTAAAATGCGTTAACATGCAAATAAATGCGGTAATTACTTAGCTAAAAGGCGTTAACCTACAACTAAATATGGTAATTCCTTAGTTAAAAAGCATTAACATACAGCTAAATGTGGTCATTGCTGAGCTAAAAAGGGTTAACATGCAACTAAATGCGATAGTTTCTTAGTTATAAAGCGTTAACCTACAACTAAATGTGGTAATTACTTAGCTAAAAAGCGTTAACATACAGCTAAATGTGGCAATTACTTAGCTAAACAGCTTTAACATATGTGGTAATTACTTAACTTAAAAGCGTTAACTTGCAACTAAATAATGGTACTTACTTAGCTAAAAATGCTAATTACTTGGATAAAAGTTGTACTTGCTTAGCTTAAAACTTTTAAAATGCAGGTAAATATGGTAAATGATTAGCTTAAAATCGGTAACATACAGCTAAATGTGCTAATTACTTAGCTTAAAAACGTTAACATACAGCTAAATGTGGTAATTACCTTGCTAAAAAAGTTAACATAGAGCTAAATGTAATACATACTTAGCTAAATAGCGTTAACATGCAATTAAAAGTGATACTTAATATGCTAAAAGTGTTAACATACAAATAAAAGTGATATTTACTTTGCTTAAACGTGTTAACATGCAGATAAATGTGGTAATCACTTAGCTTAAAAGCATTACATACGTAACTAAGTGTGACAAAATACATATAAAAGCGGTATTTTCTTAGACAAATCGTTACTCTTTCTCATTACTCGTGCTACGTATGACTCATACGATAACCAATGCCTTAAATTTGTTAGATGTACGCATACAGTTCAACTCTTTAATGCATACCCGCTGTCTTTATTAGCCAGACAAGACGTCACATGGTCTACTCTTCTTAGAGACACGACAAAAATAATAATAATGAAATCCGAATTTCATCATAGCTGGCATAGAAAAAATTACTGCACAGCGTTTTAAGCGCAAATGACGGGTTTATCTTTCAAGTTGTTCAGACTCGCACACATCCAGTGGGCGAACCAACGCTTTAGCTACAGCGCTAATATGATTACCTTTAAAACGCGCATTTCCCGAGTACCAAAATCCACTAGTCAGCTGGTAGTATGGCCTTAATGCGTGCTTTCGGAAACGCGACAGAGTGTCATATTACGGGATACAACACGATCGCATTCCTAACATGGTATGTAGCCCGCTGCATTCCGCGAAACGCGAGCATATACCCTACTCCCTCCAGATAGACCCACGAGCCATTCATCCTCCTTACCTCATTAATCATGCACGATATTTATGAATGAAATAAATTTGCTTATTCTTAAAGTGGGTTTTCCCCAACTAACCGCCACGTCAGCGATATGTGGGTTTTCCCCCTGGGTTTTCATTGATATTAAAATTAAACGCCACGTCAGCGATATGTGGGTTTTTCCCAATGTCTATTTTTAGCTACCACCAACAACAATCGACCAAAATTGTCGCCACAATTGGGGGTATGAAAACGACACTATAACTACTCACACCGTCTCCGATATCACTACACGTGTATATTTAACTGTACATATACTACTGTGAAAAAGTGGGCGAAATATGGTCGAAAAGTGCTTCAAGACAATGCATAATATATATACCCGCGTCAAATGGCCAATCAACCAATATACGCCGCTTGGCTCGGAGAAAGAGTGCGTGCGTGCGTGCGTGCGTGCGTGCGTGCGTGCGTGCGTGCGTTCGCAGGCGGTCTGGACACTTGCATGTGTGCAAACAACATACTGTCGATATCTTCGATCGTAGTAGCTTTGACTTTGAGTGGAAATGCGTCATCTTTGTCTTGTCCATCCGAATCTCCATGCTAGCAGCCTCCATAGAACCTCTGGAGAAACTTTCGAGTCGGTTATTCGGGTCTACAGTGGCGGAGTTTAGCAGTCCCATATTATCGGCATACTATAACTTGGCTGAGACGACACTCCATATTCGGATCGGTGCTAACATCTATTTCCTCGAAGTGAACGTCTAGGCCAATGCAGAGCACTACTGGCGGGAAGATGGCAGGACTCCGCGGACGCCATCAGAATTTAGCGGAGACATGTATCACCTTGACGATACGAACCACCTTCGCCGACCCACTAATCCGAGTACGGCTGTCAAAGAGGTGACCATGGTGAACGCTGTCGAATGCAGCATGGTAGTCCTGTATTAGTCCATATAAACATGTCCACTGCCGTCTCGCTTGCATTGAGATGCTGATCAACGCGTTATTTTATCTCTGCGTCCACGGTTTGGTTGGAAGCCGTCCTGCGAGTTAGGTAGATTTGGCTCCACATCCTTCTTGAGGCGTCCCAGCACCATGACAGCCAATAACACTTAATCTGTAGGTACGATTCGATTGCCCTAGACGTTGCGATCACCCTTCTTGAAAAGCACGTGAACTCGCTTCGCGATATAGTTTTCTGTATCATGTCCTCATCTCAGATGCGCGACATGAGCTCATGCAGTTCGCCGCGGGCAAACCTCGAGAGCCGAATGGCATATGCAGGCAGTTGGTAGACACCAGGGAATTTTCCAAATTTCAGAGAGCTTTGTGCCAAATCTTTCTCAAGCACACGTCCGTCCTTGACCGCAGTACCGGCATTTCGCGAATAGACGAACGTTTTGTCAACTGAGCCGAACTTGCTCTCCATAATACACAAACCACGCGCCGAGAAGTGGTGGGCGTGTCGTCAGCATACTTGCTCGGGTTCACTCGGCGACCGCTACCTTTCTAAGTCCTTCAAGAATATGAATTTACAAAATGTCGACGTTGAGATGTTTTCCCGCTATGTTAGCGTGAATTCTAGCACACTCAGCAATTTCTTCGAGAATACGGATGCAAGTGGCTCATAAATTATACCATAATTATGATCAAATGATTGGCCAACTTCCGACGACGGTCGCGTTTGGTCAGGAAGATAGCGCACACCAGCCGACGGTAGGTCGGCATTTAGCACACACCAGCCGACAGTTGGTCGGCATTTAGCACACACCAGCCGACGAGCGCCGACTCCGCCTATTAAAAAAAATTAGAATCCAGTCGATGGCCACAGCGAAGAGAAGGGGGAAAAGAATGCAGCCTTGTCTGACACCAGTAACCACATGGAACCAGTCACTGCACATGTAGCCATCTTCTGTTTTACACAACATCTTGATTGTTCATAAATCTTCTCGATTGCTTATACAATCTTTCGTGGGATTCCGTATCTGATTAAGATTTTCCACGTGGAGGATCTGTGGATGCTATCGAACGTTTTGGTGAAGTCTCTGAAAGTGATTGCTATGGGTAACTGGTATTCTTGATGTTTCTCTATAATGCGTCTGAGTGTGAATATTTGTCAACAGGAACGATGCTAGAGACCCAAATCTGGTTGCATAGTTTGCACATCCACGGTACAATTGTTTCTCCACCTCTTTCATCATTTCAGCTGTGATTCCACAAATGCCAGGTGCTTGTTTGATTTAAGTGTCGCAATGGCCTTCGTCACTTCATCTCTATTGGGAGCACGTTCTGAGAGTTGCCAGTCTGGGTCGGTTTGTTAGGTGCAGGTCTATTGAGGACTTCTGTAAAGTGTTCTGCCCATCTCTCTAGTTTGTCCTCTCTTTTGATATTAGAGATCCATCTTTGGCCTTGATTGGCCCGGATCTTGCATTTGTGCTGCCAGTGATTTTCTTAGCAGTGCAATAAACCTGTTTCATGTCGTTTCGGGCAGTTGCGTCTGCAGCCTCCTGTGCCTGTCTGTTGAACCATTGGCGTTTGTCCTTTTGTGTGCTGTGCTTCACTTCCCTGTCCTTCTTGATGTAGTCCCGGTAAAAAGCTGTTGGACTCATTTTGTCGTTTCTGTTGCAGGAGTTTCCTTTGCGCAATCAGTCCCCATGTGTGATCGCTGATCCAATACTCTTTCGGAGATTTTTGGTATCCAAGAATGTCTTTGCCCGTTGCCATCATCGCAGCTTTCACCCTCTCCCACCATTCCATTGAACCTGGTTTAGGATCTGCAAGGGCAGCAAAACGATTTCTCAGGACTGCTTGGAATTCACATTTGGTCACTGGGTTCTGGAGCTTGTTGATGTCAAATCTTTTAGCTGTGTTTCTTCTTCTTTTGTCTTCTCAACTTGAACTTGATCTTCGCAATAACCAAGTGGTGGTCTCTACAGATGTCTGCTCCACGGTGCACGTACTCGGGTGTCTTGCAGACATGAAGTCCTCCAGTCTGGTCCAATTGTAAAATGGTCGATCTGTGTGAATGTCTTGTGGTCCGTTGACAACTCATTAATACACTTCTAGGCACTGGGAAGGGGGTCCTCTTTCGACCCACGCACTTAGCTTGCGTTTGGACGAAATACTCATTATATACTCACAACTGAACTTCTCCCCCCAAGGCTAGGCTACATGTCTACATAAACGCTCTGAATTTTCTGAATAGTTAGTACATTTATATTAACCGCGTAACGATCGAGGCAATGACTTTAGAGGGTGTCTCTCTCTCCCCTCCCCCCTTCTCTCTCTCTCCCCTCTCTCTCTCTCTCTCTCTTTCTCTCTTGGGAAGGAAAACGATTTTCATATATATTCAACAATTTTACTGTGCTACACACAACAATTATATGCTGCATTCTATTGCGCTCGTACTTCTCGTGAATACGACCCCCGTGAACTAGTCGAGAACTCGAAATTTAAAAAGGAGCCCCACTTTTCCACTCTACTAATTATGAGTTCACGTGGGTCGTGAAGTCTATTTACATGTCGTGAACTGGTAAACACGAGCGCACTGCATGGAACGTAGCATTATACATTCTGATGTTCACGCGGTTCCATTTAGTTCCCATCGATATTAGTCGGCCCCATTAGTTACCGGCCGATGTGACAGTCAATGCTTGAGATGTTTCTACAGCAAAATCATATCATACTATTTCTAAGGACCAACTTCGGAAACTTAATATTTGCTGTATATAATAAAATACTGCGAATTAACCGATATATATTATTTTATTTTAGTGGCGGGTTATATATTTTAATGTTGGTTTATGACATCATGAATACCCAAGAAAACGGTGCCTTCGTCTTATTATGTTAGCGGACATTAATTGTATTCGACACTGTACCATGAACGTCCAATACGAGCAGAAGTGGTAGTCCTTCATATTTTATTTATAACTGTACGGTCCATTTAGAAAATAGTTATGACCCTGTGTATGTATTGACACGTGCAATATAAACGTAGTTAACTCGTCGCGGCTATTCCATTGACTGTCACCGAAGGGTTAGTGCGTCATAGCGTAAATAAAGTGAGCGATAATTGGTGATGGTATTGATAATTTGTGGGGATAGTCCGGGCACGAAATATTACGAATGCTGTAGCGTTTATACGATAATAGTTGGGTATACGCATAGTTGGCTTGTATAATTACAAGTTGTATGGATCCATCAATATAAAAACTCAAGCCTACTTAGTCTACCTGTCCTTGTCTTGGCCTGGGCCCCTTCTGCTTCTGTTCAGACTCCTTGCCTGCTCTGGCTCTGGCCTGGAGAACAGCATTACCATTAGTAAGTACTGACTGTTTTGGATTTCTAATTTTCTATACACAAACACAAATAGATAAATTGGAAATGATCCAACACCGTTCAGCCTGGTATGTCCTGCATCGCCATCACAATATTTCTAGTGTGACAGACATGTTACAAACATTGAATGTTTCAAACTACCTCAAACTTTCATTGTTAAAGGGGAAGAAATATCAAATTCAACTTTTATTTGTGAAGAATTTGATAATTTTTTTGCTGAAATAGGTAAATCAGTAAGTGATTCAGTACCTCCTCATATAGACTTATTCCACACACACTAAAAAGATAACTATCCTGAAAATGTTTTCACACAACCTACTAATGTATATGAAATTAAAAGTGTAGTGCAGAAACTAAATGCAGTGAGGGTTTTGACAGTTTATCTACAAAACTAGTACAACAGACTATAGAGGAAATAGCAGTCCTTTGTTACAGGTGTTGTACCTGATAATTTAAAAATTGCCAAAATAATTCCGGTTTTTAAAGTAGGAAATAGCAAAATCTTTAATAACTACAGACCAATAAGTATTTTACCCACACTTTCTAAAATAATGGAAAAGATTGTGTGCAATAGATTAGCAATTTACTTAAAGAAATATAATATCATATATAAACACAAATACGGATTTCGTTCGAAGCATTTCACTGTACACCGAATATTGCATTTACTTAAAGACATTGCAGATGCAATTGACAAAATTACCAAAGATATTACATTGGCTGTGTTCCTTGACTTATCAAAGGCGTTTGTTACAATTAATCATGACATTTTGCTATATAAGTTAAATCATTATGGAATCAGAGGAATAAGTAATAGATGGTTTGCCAGTTACCTCCTTAATCGTAAACAATATATTGAGATAAATAAATGCAAATCATCATTAAAATGTATAACAAATGGAGAACCTCAAGGATCCATATTAGATTGGTTATACGCTAACAAATTGTTTGAATGTCAAAAAGACAATTTTTGTTTGTTTTTGGCTCTGTAAACACCAACTGCAAGGCAAACAATAACATTAAAATAAACAATGAAATTATTAACCAGGTTGGCAAGTACAAAAAGGAAGAGTCTGAAATTCCTAGGACTATGTAGAGAAGCATTTACCATGGAAAGAACATATAAATATAATCAGCTCCAAAATGGCTAGAGCCATTTTTGCAATTAGTAGAGTGAAACATTTTATACCACATAAAGCATTAAAATCATTATACTATACTTTAATTCACAGTCACATAGCATTTGGTATACAAGCATGGGGCAATGGAAACACAAGGAAGTTAGAAATTTTACAAAAACGCTCTCTAAGAATAATTAACAATAAAGGATATAGGAGTCATACTGATCCTATATTTAAGTCTGAAAAAATATTGAAAGTTTTGGATGTATATAAGCTACAGGTCTCATTATTTAAGTATGACTTTCACCATGATTAATAATTTTATTACCCAAATCATTTAAAATTTTGCTATAAAAAAGAATTTGGATAAACGTATTAGAATAACTAGGCAATACAACCTTCTTGTAAAAGAGAGACCTAAAACACATTTTTCACCTAAGTTGCCTAAACATAATTTTACCAGAATTTGGAACAATATAAACAATAAAATAAGAAATGTTAAACACAGATCAAAGCTTAAACGCATATTGCGTGATCAATACTTACATACATATCTTCGTCGAGTGGAATGTTTAAACCCTAGGTGCTCAGAATGTAATTAAATTTATGAAACTATAAGCCATTTTCCTTATTTAAGTCCGTTTACTGCTTTTTGTTTTTTTCTTCAAATTCTGTTTTATTAAGCCAAGGTCAAATTATGCTTGGATCCATGCATTTCTACTCATTTACATATATTTTGATGTTACAAACTTCTCTGTTCATTGTCACATGTCACCAGCAGCAGCGATAGACTACATGTAATTAATATTCTGGTTAAATACCTAATTAATCTAATTAGTGTCTAACACTGGTTCTTATATTTGTATTTACTGTACATATGTTACTATGGTAAATATAGTCCTTGGCCCAGTGTTTATCTAGATGACTGCTGAAATAGTACAGTGATGGGCTGGTGATTTTTTGGTTACTTTTTTGGTTGTGATGTAATAACACAGTAATGATAATTAGTTCAAATGGTGTCGCTGGAAAACGACTCTAAGCCAAGCGACAGCCATACAATGTAACATATTGAAAGTATTCAGATATATTGTAGAATTGTCTTTTAATATATGTTATGTTGTAAAAATAAAGTTACTTACTTGGGTTGCCCTGACATAACGCAGAGCAGATGCTAAGCTCTGCATGATGTACAACATAGTTAATGGTCTAGTGCGAATACCTTCTTACCTTATTCCTATTAATACTAGGAAACAACATTCCTTAGCCAAACATATCCCTAACTCCACAATCCACATGCAGTTACCAGTTATACTCTTTTTCCCCAGTACTATTCGACTCTCGAACTCGATCCTTCAACGCATTTTTTACTAGTGTAACTAGTCTGGATGCATTTTAAATAGAGGAAATCACAGAGGACACCAAGTTGCGATGCATATTGCAATATCACTTTTGATATTGCCGTTAATAAAAAAATATGTGGGGCGATGGAAGTCTATGTCTCGCTGGAAAAGACTTGTCAAATTACTGCAGAAATAAAAAATTTGATGTTCATGTGGATTCAGAAGTGACCTAACATTGTAATGTTATGTTATATATATTTATATTTTAAAGTTGTGGTTGATGCACATTTATTATACTGTAGTTGATGCACATTTATTATACTGTAGTTGATGCACATTTATTATACTGTAGTTGATGCACATTTATTATACTGTGACTCAGGACAGCATATGCCATGTGTTCAGTGGGTTCCTCGATGACTACCAGTATTCACACTATTGTTTGATTTACATCATTATTCCTAAAGGTGGAAATTGTGGAAGATAAACAATGTTGTTGAAACAAGAAGTTCTGACATTGTATCGGCGAATCCAGCGTCTCTCTCGAACCTGGAAGGCAGCTATCCCAGCTGAGACAAATGAGGAAAGGGTCTACATTCGGAATGAAGCACGTCAGCTGTTTATACAAAATAAACATGTAAGTGATGATAGAGAATGAACCGCCTCACTTAAATAGGCTTAAATGTGTTACACTTATTTTAACGACCCAAAGTGATACTTAACACATTTTAATTAACCCAGTTTTCAAACTATGCTTCATTTCATGTAAGTTTATATTGAATAATTAAATCAACACATAAGATTCATAATTTATCGAATTTTGTAACAATTTTTGTAGCCATGTAGATGATCATCAATCCACTTTCAGTCATAAAATTTAATATTTGAGTCGTTGTCTTGCCCTCGTGATGTACCAGTAATTAGAGAGCCAGACGAAGATGTTGCTACACTCTAACTTTTATGTTTCAGTTGAATGATGAAAATGAGATCCGGCAGTGCATCAGAGAGGGGCAGGCAAGGATTGAACTGGGTAAGACTCAAGTAGGAGAAATAGTTGTGATTTGGACACCTGAGTTTGTTTACGGTGGCACAGGTGTCAACCTTACCATTTTCAGGTGGGAAATGCTGTTTTTATCTCTCGGTCTGACTTTCTCACATTTTTTACAAAATATCCCGGTTTTATGTAATTTTTAATTTTTGTATAGTAAAATCGATAGATTTGTTGTAATCTGATTAAATCTATCTTGTCATAGATTTAATCAGATTGCTATCCTAAGCAACAATCTCCAGATGTTTGAAGAAAATCTTTATGTCTTTATAAACATATTAAAAAGTTCCATTTGATCAACCCAATTAATCTACTGGTCTTTTGTGTTGTTAACACATGTCAAAACATTCCTTATAGATATCTTAGTTGGCTCTTCTTTATATTCTTTATCACTTTCACTTTTATGTCATTTTGTTGTTATGTCAAATGAGTATAATTATGTTCTATTTTTTATTCACAGCACTTCATTACAACATACCTTACCCTAGAGCGGTAAGTATTTTCACTACATTACAATATGGGAAGAAAGAAAGAAGTTTATTTGACCTTACGTACATAATATAATTCTTCCTCTTGGTTGTGTACTCATAATATGTATATATGTATATTTAAATATATATATATATAACACATGCACATACATAAATATATATATATATATATATATAACATACATGCACATACATAAATATATATATATATAACATACATGCACATACATAAATATATATATATATATATATATATATAACATACATACACATACATAAATATATATATATATATATATATAACATACATACACATACATAAATATATATATATATATATATAACATACATACACATACATAAATATATATATATATAACATACATACACATACATAAATATATATATATATATATAACATACATACACATACATAAATATATATATATATATATATAACATACATACACATACATAAATATATATATATATAACATACATACACATACAATACATCACATGTTCGTAAATTAATAATTTATAATTTGTCACTAAGAAGTAAATAAATCATAATTTATTCAGACGGGGTCAGTGACTCCTATTAAGACAAAAATGTTGCTGTCATAGGAGCCACCCCATTTACGTTAATAATTATTTTGGTAAAAAAAATGTCTATATTGTGCGTGCGTGCATGCGTGTGTGTGTACGAGTGTTGGCATGTGTGTGAGAGTTATAAAGTAGTTTGTGTTTGAAATTATGCACATATAATTATATTTTTGTAAGAAATAATGTTTCACATAAAATGTGAAGCCTAGTAAACTGTGGGTGTATATTTTTTCTTTGACTAAACCAGGAGTGTCATTTATAGCATGTGGCAAGTTATATTTGAGACATTTTGTTGCAAACTCATGCTTAGTTCTAAAAAATATATATATATATTTTTTTTTCTGCGTGTTGTATGTTAGCATTTGCAACAATTGGCCAGTTTAGCAAATAAGCCGGTATATTTTTTTAATGTATCAAAGTAAAATTTTAGTTCTTGAAACTTTAATGTATCTTCTACTTTTAGTAAGTTAAGTTTTTTAAAAAGTGATTCAGTATTTGCATTATATCTACTTAGGGTTATTATATCTACTTAGGGTTATTATTCGCACTGCTTTTTTTAATTTTCAACTCTATTTCCCTGATACCCCCATGCCATAATGCAACAATTAATGTGTTATAATAATAATGAGTTATATAACAGAGCTTTTATTTGTAATGGTAGTACATGTTTTAATCTATTCGATATGCCAATTTTTTGGAATACTTGATACTTTTCAGTGTTTTTTATAGTTTGGTTTGTGTCCAATTTTAATCCTAATAAGTTAAATTCATTGACTTTTTCAATATTTATATATTATCTATTTTAAGCCTAATGGTCTCTATACTTTTATTGGGCATATGAAAGATCATGTATTTTGACTTGTTTTTATTTAGTGATAATTTATTAATGTTTACTTTAGAAAGTTCTTCATTTACTACGGATTGTATGGTTTTATTGTGTTTGTTGTCATTTAAAGATTTTAAAGTGCTATATATATATATATATATATATATATATATATGTATATGTATATATAATAAACAATAGAGGTCCAAGTATTGAGCCTTGAGGAACACCAATCGTTAAAGGTAAAATGTCTGACTTTTTTTCTTCCATTTCAATATACTGTTTTCTGTTTTTTTTAATAACTTTTAAATAGTTGCAGAGTTGAGCCCTTTAGGCCATAGTATTATAATTTATTTAATAGAATGTTGTGGTCAATGGTATCAAATGCCTTAGACAGGTCGAGAAATATAGTAATAGGTTCTTCATTTTTATCCAATTGAGTTATAATTCTATCGGTAAGCTCAAGTGCGTCATATTCAGTTAAATGTTTAGGTCTGCAGCCATACTGATTATCAAAAAGTCATTAAAATATGAAGATGATTGAGTAAAAATTATCTTCTCAAATACTGTTGATATAGTAGGAAGAAGGAAATGGGCCTGTAATTTTCAAGTAATGATGGGTCATCTTTTTAAAATATTGGAATAACTTTTGTAGTTTTGAGTTTATCGGGGAACATTCTGGCATTTAGCACTTGGTTTATTAAAAGCATTAATGATTTGATAATAGCTGGTTCATTTATTTTTAACAGTTTTGAAGATATGCCATCAAATCCACAGCTATTTTTTGTGGGAAGATTACTAATAATTTTCTTTACAGTCTTTTCAGCAACATTTTCAAACGTAAAAACAGAGTTTACATGTTTATTTAGAAAATAACTATGATCTTTGTTACCTGTATATTTAATATCTTTTGCAACAGAGAGGCCTATATCTGTAAAATATTTATTAAATTTGTTTGCATTATCTTTTTGTCTGTTGGCTTTGTATAATTTTCTTTAAAAAATAGTAGTAATTTTTTTTTTTCGGATTTTTTAAAAGAAATTTGTTAATAGTTTTCCAAGTATTTCTTATATCATTTCTTAATTGAATTTTTTTCAAAATACACTTGTTTGGATGCACGAATGTTTTTCTTTAATATGTTATACGTTTTGAGGTTAGTATTAATAGTTTCATAGATAGACGAATTTGGGTTTTTTATTTTAGCTTTTTATACAGTCTCGATATCGAATTGATTTTATCAAACCTTGAGTAATCCATGTTGACTTTTTATGTTTGTATTTATTACATTTAACTAATTTAGTTGGCATATGCTTATTTTTGGCCTGTAAGATTTCTTCGTATATTATCTCATAATTAAAATTTCTGTCAACAGTCTGGTTTTTATTTAATTTATTGTAAATTGCACTTGATTTAGTCTCATATTTAACCTTATACATTGCCTCTTCGTTTGATATATTTATTTTAACATATTTAGGAGAAGGTTCTGTCTTGAATGAAACGTTTATATATATTGCACATGTAGATATTAAAAATATATACAGTACAGTACCACATATACATGTATGATAACATAGTTTTATAGAACTGTGCACATTTGTATTACGTTGCAACATAATATACACCAATATTTACACTGCATTACAACACACTGTATATCATATATGTAATTAGTTACATTGCATTATTACATACTGTATGTTAAAAGCAGTAATCTACATTCCATTAATCCATTACAAGCCACTAAGAGTATTATAACAAGCACATCAATGTATAGATTGTTGACACACGTTAACCAGCACACTGTAGATCAGGACTGAATAGATTGTTGACACACGTTAACCAGCACACTGTAGATCAGGACTGAATAGATTGTTGACACACGTTAACCAGCACACTGTAGATCAGGACTGAATAGTTTGTTGACACACGTTAACCAGCACACTGTAGATCAGGACTGAATAGATCGTTGACACACGTTAACCAGCACACTGTAGATCAGGACTGAATAGTTTGTTGACACACGTTAACCAGCACACTGTAGATCAGGACTGAATAGATTGTTGACACACGTTAACCAGCACACTGTAGATCAGGACTGAATAGTTTGTTGACACACGTTAACCAGCACACTGTAGATCAGGACTGAATAGATTGTTGACACACGTTAACCAGCACACTGTAGATCAGGACTGAATAGATTGTTGACACACGTTAACCAGCACACTGTAGATCAGGACTGAATAGATTGTTGACACACGTTAACCAGCACACTGTAGATCAGGACTGAATAGATTGTTGACACACGTTAACCAGCACACTGTAGATCAGAACGGAATAGTTAGAAAACTATACATTTGCTTAAAACTTGTTCATTTGATGTTTACTCAAGTCTAGATGAAGAATAAAGTGAACCTTGTTTGCTAAAGCTGATATGAAATATAAATAACAAGCAAGGAAGTGAGTACCGGGTATATTGTAGTACTATTAATTATTTAACTAATTAAAGTTATAATTTCAAGTGTAGTATCTGTCAGCCATTAGTTTTATGATATTATTCAAAACCACTATCAAGAAGAGCTGGATGAGAAACTATTAAACAAAGTTTCATTTGCGAAGGATGTACTGTATAATATAGAGTATGTGTGTGTGGCACTTTTGTGTCGAAGACAAGTTGCTCCCGTTGCTCTCTGTTTTATGTACTCCGTAAACATTGTTTTAACTGAATTGTACACATTATTGTATGAATAAATATATTGTTGTATGGTAACTTCTGGTCACAGGTTCACATTCCACAAAATGTGCTGCCACCTGGGAAGCGAAAGTTGAAAGATCAAGTGAAATATATCCAACAGTCAAAGCCCATCTACATCAAGTCGTATAAATGAATGTGCATCAAGTGTTTGACAGTGCAGACTGGTTTTGAGGAAAGACCATTTGAGCGATATACATACTTGGTTATATGTTTGGCCTAATAAGGAAATATATGATCTCGCCAGAGATATGAATGGATAAAAAAGTAATAACACGGTGGTTGATATCATGTACTGATTATGGACAGATGATATTTATTGATTGAACAGGGCCATTCTTTAGAGCTGTGTATACCTGCTGATAAGGTTCCATTATTCCACAATACATATGCATTTCCAACAATGTTACCACTGTATAATATAGCTAAAAAGTATTTATTCTAATAAATCGTTTACAAGGTATTTTAAATAAATATTTATATCCAAGAGATCTTTAGAGTGTACTTGACAAATAACCAGTTACATTATGTGAAGAGATCGAATGTGTTCTGTTAGGATTTCTTGATGCACATATAAATGGTTTATCTTTTTATCCCAATCTTGGGATGGAACAGCTGTGATATAATTAATTTAAAGTGATCTCTTAGTGTACATTTGTGGCAGATATTTACAGCAATAAAGTTAGTACAGTTATTTCACATTAAAAATTGTATAGTTGTAATAAAATATTTACATATCATATTCATTAGTTAGGTGCTGTAATAAATGGATAACTAGTTACTTTACAAAAGAACAGTGTATTATTTTATAATATTTTCACCCATTTTGTTTAACATGTTTTGAATAAAAATAATTGCAACTGTGTGTGCAGTGTTTGTTTCATTGATTCGTTAGGTACATTTCTTCAAGCAAACTATAAGCTGAATCTTATTGTGCATGTATACTACAGGTATTTAAATTTCTATTAATAGAAGAGCTAAAATTTCACAGCTATGACATTTGATAGTTTCATTTCAAGATAAAATATCCTTTTGTCATTCTTTCAGTGTATCCAAATTATAAACCATATCCATTTCCTCCCCTTGGTCTTTCGTAATCTTCCTTCTTTTGTTAGATTCAAAAGTCCATCACTTCTCATGATGTGTCCTAACAAGTTCTTCTGGATTACCTCCGTCAGTTCTCTTTGTTTTACAATTGATACCTTTAATGTCCAGGTCTCGGCAGTATAGTAGTTATTGAATCCACAGATGTGCTTGTAACAGTGGTGTAGCTAGGATCTCACAAGGGGGAGGCACACTATCACCCATGAATCCACAGATGTGCTTGTAACAGTGGTGTAGCTAGGATCTCACAAGGGGAGGCACACTATCACCCATGAATCCACAGATGTGCTTGTAACAGTGGTGTAAGCTAGGGTCTCGCAAGGGGAGGCACACTGACACCCATGAATCCACAGATGTGCTTGTAACAGTGGTGTAAGCTAGGGTCTCGCAAGGGGAGGCACACTGACACCCATGAATCCACAGATGTGCTTGTAACAGTGGTGTGGCTAGGATCTTGCAAGGGGAGGCACAGATAAATGGGGTATCGATACATACGAAACTAATAAATAAAGCTGTACTCTGCCTACATCATAATTATTACACTTTATTTCACCCATCCACAACAATCTGACCCAGTTTACATGCCTCAGCCTGCTATGACACAAGGGGCAGCTCACTCAATCACTGCCCCAATTCTCTGCTGGAGGGTAAACCCGGCTGTACACCAGTATGTTGCCTGTAAACTCTCTCCTATCTCTGTCTACAACTCTATTACTTTTTCACATAAAGAAACTAACTACTCATTGGGGACATCCCTTCTCCTGCCTTTACTACTGTGAACATACTGATACTGTATGTTTCTCATGCTGTTACTGTCCATGGGTTGATGTACTTACCTCGCTATACCTCACTATAATTACTCATTACTGTTACCAGCCCTCAAAGCATTCAAAACACTAGGTCTAGTTACTCCTGGATATATAAAACGTGTGGACTGATAATAATAAATAGGATATACCAAAACTGATATGTCAACAATTATGACGTTATGACATTAAATTTTTATTTTATATTGACAATGTTAATCCAATGCCAATGTGCCTTTCCACAACTGCATAAATATGGTGAAAATGTTAGCTGCATTATTTCCATGTAGTTATTTCATAGGTTGATTGAGTTTATTCAGTAAACTTGTATACATGAATAACTGTAAAACAGTATCATAATATGATATAAAAATTAATACAGAGGATAACGCATAAGGGCACACCAAAGTACACTTATTTCCAATGACAATGTGGTCCTCAAAAACCTTCCAAAGCTACTATATGTACCATGGTAAAATATGACTTGTATTCTTTACTTTTACAAACAATGTCGTTGCAAAACATTTCAACAAAAGCTAATGAAACTGATTACGTGTTTGCAGATAATTGCTGTCTAAAAGGGGCGGAGTTGTTATCGTCGCGTACTGTGCGAAGGGGTCACGTGACCGGAATTTGCTTTTGCTAACGACCAATCACTGAGGTTCCAATGTTGTTTTGAATGTGCGGTGGGAATTTAAAATCTCCAGCCATGTGTTCAATAAAATGCTGTTCAGGTAGGAAAGTGTGCTTTGATGACATCGTCATTATGCACATTGTGTTACAGGACATGGTTGTCTTGGTTAACTATAGCTACGTTTGCGTTACATCAATCGAAATTAGTAGTGACAACGGGAGAGACGTCTGCGAGATGGGGCCCCGCGAGATGTTCCGTGCGCGCACTGCCATGTTCCAGCCTCTTTGAAGTCTTTCCCTCAGTCTCAGAATCCCCTGGGGTGCTCCTGGTTTTTAACTTCCCCGATGTATTTATAACACATATATGTATACTTTAAATGAACTGAAACAAGGATAACGTTGACCACGACACTCACTGGTTAGTGATGAAATCAAATCGTGTTGACATTTTAGCAAAGCCGGCCCAAAAAAAGCCAATGGCAGTCATCAGTGAAAGTAAATTTTGCAAACTCACGTCACTCATGTAAACACACACATAATTTGTTCGAACGCCTAATTTATTTGTGTGTCATCGTGCGCTATCGTATGTCATATGACATAATCGGATAAAAAGCGCTCATGTAAACGCGACTTTATTTATTCAGTTAGCCAAATAAGTTAGCAAACAATCAAATACTACTCAAGGAATATAGGGCTTACAATTATAAATATATAAATCACTTCTCACGAAATGTCGACAAATTGGGTTCTGAAGGGGCAAAAATAAATGTATTCATATAACTTCAGACTTTCTGTCATAGGAAGAGCACATGTTGAGGTAATCAGTAAAGAATTTGGGCACCCTAACTCCTAAAATGATCCTGCTAGAGCTGGGTGAAAGTGTAACTGTAGGCTGTAACCATAAAAATGCATGCAGTTTATTTACTTTAGAAAGATACTATGCATGTTAGTGATATGCATACATATGCTTTTTAAATTCCTCTCGATATTCATCATATGTGTCCTTGGGAATAAATGGGGAAAAAACACTTTCTCGGCCGTTTTATATTGTTGTTTTATGGGGGTGAAGTATTTATCACACTTTCAGAAAAATGCAATGACAAAAACATCTACATCTTTATTCTACATTCATGTAGCAACAGAAAAGATGCACTTCCCAGCGATGCGTACATTGTGTCCACCAGCTTTATATTTATAAGTCTAGGTGCATATTAGAAATGCGTTTGTGCACATGTTAAATCACTGTCATAGTTTCTCTGTTTCATCGAAAGAAATGTCCTTTAACTTCCCAATGTTTTGGGAGATGGGAGACTTTCATCATCTTGGACCTCCACTATGCTCTGATCGTCGAGGCTTTATTTACTGTTACCCCCGTCACAGTGCTAAGTTGTGTTTGCTCCCATCCTTCACATCTCGGATGAAACACACCGTCCTTCTTGTAGCAGCATGATTAAAAACATGATGTGCTCCAAATCATCATGCTAGGGCCAACTGGAACTATGGCTTGCACAGACATGATGCCTCGTACTGCTGGCACCTTCCAGCTCATCCCTACGAGATACAACTGCTGATTACCTCCTCGATGACCTCCAGGACTGTCAATGAGCTATCGTTTTCTCTAACCACCTCACAGAACTCACTGCTGTTTGTGATTACTTTTCTGATTTTGACGCGGGTATCTGCCTTCTTTTTGATTGCCCCGCCAACACCGTCACAATGGGCCTTTGCCATGACCTGCCTCTAGCCACGACCATAATGCCATGATCCCATCAAATGTGGTGTGGAATTTGGAAACGTGCAACAATTGCATAGATTGTGCGATGATGAAGTGGATAGTTGGGGGGAGGGTGATTTCCATGACTTCCTCCAACAGGGCTGTTATGAAGGCAACGGTTGTTGGTACAGAATGTGTCGTTACACATAGCTTTTCGTGACCAGCTTTTCCTGCTCATCTTTAAAGTGTACCACCATCGTGTGAATTGTCACTTGATTCTTGTCACAGTAGCAGATGCTACTTCATCTTGGTATTTAGAAGTCCAATTTTCCACATATTCCATCTGCACTGTGGCTTCTGTTTTGGGCATCATAGACTGCTTGAGCAACCTCACTTGTGTGTGTTGTGTTTTCACTCATTCACAGTGTGCTCGTAAAACAGGCATTTCTTTGATGAAGTTATCCACAGATATTGCCTGTGTTGCTTTTATTTCCATCAGCTTCACCTTTTTGACAGTTCTTCCCTTGTACTCCCAAGTGTGGTACTTTATTTCATGGTCTCCCTCAGTGGTGTCAAGTTTGACCTTTATGGTATCATCGCTCATGTTGACCAAAGCAGTGGGTGACTATGGCAATACTTTGACAGGCATTGATGCCTCTGGGTGTATTTCATCAAGCATATGTAGGATGGCCGTGATCTACAGAACACCGCCCATGAGGTTGTAATTTCCAGGTAATGGCTTCTGAACTTTTGGTGGAGATTGTCCATGGTATCTGTGAGTCCGAATTGCCCTCTACCATGTACGTGACCCTTCTTTGATGGTAACTCATAACTGTTGTTCGGTCGTTTAAAAAACTCAGTTACCATGACTTTCTCTAATTTAGCAATCGATACTCGCATTTTGTTTAACTTTCTCTTGTTGAAAATGTAGCCTATCTTCTTGCTTAGCACATTTGACACACCTCTTTTCTATGTCCCTTTTCAATGAAAAGCATCTTTAACTTAATTGGTGCTTTTTTGACACATGAAACTGTTTCAGTGAACGGCAACAACGCCCTCTGTCCATGCACTTGCTCCAGAAACCCTATTGCCGCCCGCTGTGGGGATGGTAATACTCGTGATGCATTTGAAGATATCGATGCGGAGTACCATTTGAGCTTGGTCTTCAATATTTTCACATCATTCTCCTTACCTTTCAATGCTTTTTACAGATGCCTTGTCTTGTTCTCTTTACTGAAAGGCATCTTCACCATAATGCTTTCTGGGACACGAAAGTGACGTCCAACACCATGCCACCATTTGCATGGGTGAAGGGCAGATGCCTTAACCTCAGTTACTTGAAGTCCTTGCCGGTGTCCCGTCATGTACCAGTTTCTTTGCACAATGATCCGCCAGATTTCGTCTCTTTATTTGCCAGGTAAGCAGGCTTCTTGTATGCTGGAATCGGAGGGGAAATCTTACTGTTCTCACGGGCACGCTGTGCCTCCATTTTATGAAATTCCTGGAAAATCTTGAAATTCTTCTTTAGAAGCCTCCACTTGCGAGCTCTCTTTGCATTTGCAACCTTCTGTGTAATGCTCAGAACATGTTTCCCAGCTATTGTCACACTCTGAAATAATTATTGCCTACGTGTACACAAATATAATCGAGCATTCTAACATTTGAAGATTACAGTTCGAGATACTTTATACGAATATATTAGTTTAGGCAAACCAAAGTAAAATCTATATGAATTACGGTTTTCTTCAACCCAACTATTTTGATTACTTACTCAACATTTCGACTGCCATCAGCAGCATTCATCAGGAATTCTGGGATGGCAAGTTCTTCCTCTGCTCGCCAATTGTCTTGGTAAGCAGGCCGTCCCATACGTGACTCAATCTATATCCTTCTTTGACTCAATGTTGTCCCAGAATTCCTGATGAAAGCTGCCTATGGCAGTCGAAATGTTGAGTAAGTAATCAAAATAGTTGTGGTTGAAGAAAACCATAATTCATATATAATATACATATATAATGAATATATATACCCCGTTATACCAACTTGATGAACATCACATGCTATATACTTCGTTGTTTTAAATAATATGAATTTTGAAAATTTATGAAGTGTATGCAAATGTTCGTTCGGAAAACAACCGGAGTGAAGGAGAGGGAAGTGGGAGAGACACGAGCAAAGGAGTGGGAAGTGGGGGAGACAGGAACGAAGGTGACAGGAGGGAAGGGGTCAGGACAGAATGTGATGGAGGGGATCGAACGGAAGAGTTATTCTGCAGCAGTGATAGAGGGGGTGAGGAAGAGAGCGAGGGTGTTTGTGGGGGATTCGATAGTTAGGAAGACCGACAGAGTCTTAAACAAGGGAGATGATGTGGTGGTCTGCTTGCCTGGAGCCAAAATAGAGGCGATAACTGAGAGGGTAAAAAACATCGTAGGCTCGGGTAAGGGTGGATCTGTTTTAGTACACGTAGGGACAAATAACGTAGAGAGGGAGGGTACAACTGCCATAGTTAGGAAATATAGGCAGTTGGTCAGAACACTAAAACAGACGCGGGTTGAGCAGGTAATACTGTCAGGGATTTTACCTGTAATGGGCAGGAGGGGTCACAAATATCGAAATTGTCGGGGGATGGCAATTAACATGTTAGTCCAGAAGTTATGTAGGGAAGAGGAAGGTGGATTTATGGGGAAGTTTTGTTGGGAGGGCTGATATGTACATGAAGGATGGGCTTCATTTAAGTGGAAAGGGGGTGGCAGTATTCGCGGACAAACTTTCAGCAGCAGTAGATAGTGACTTGGGTACAATGACAAATATTTTTGGAAGTAAACATTCTTTAAACTAGAAGTGCAGGGGGGTTACCTAGAGGTGTCTCAAGCAGAACAAGAGGCCACTAGCACAGATAAACCAATATCAAATCATCCGAAAAACATCTCTGAAAAAGGTTATAGATGCGTATGTTTAAATGCAAGGAGCATAGTAAATAAGAAAAACGAATTAAACATTATGGTAGAAGATATTGACCCTCACATAATTGGTATAACTGAATCATGGGCCAACATAGATATAACAGATGCTGAATTAGGACTGACAGGATATGTAATGTTTAGGAAAGATCGAATAGGAAGAAGGGGCGGGGGAGTTATTTTATATGTTAAAGAATCTATTCAGGCTTATGAAATAAAACTAGAAAGGGAAGCAGATTGCGATGAAGCTGTTTGGTGCAAAATTGTTTCAGGAAATTCAAAATTAACTATTGGATTAGTTTACCGAAGTCCAAACATAAACGAAGAGGACAACACAAAAATAAAAAACGCTATAAAGGAAGTTAGTAAAGGGGAATGTATCATAATGGGAGATTTTAACCATGGACACATACAATGGAATTCTCTAGAGAGCACAGGGATTGAGGACCAACAATTTCTATTTTTAATCCAGGATAGCTTTCTTACTCTGCACGTACTAGAACCAACCAGGGGAGAAAATGTATTAGATATAGTTTTGTCATCACAAAAAGAATTAGTGGACAATGTAAAAATATATTTGAACCATTGGGTAATAGTGACCATAATCAAATACATTTTGACATCAATGTAAAATCAGAAAGTAAAAATAAGAAAACGTACAAGAGAAACTTCCACAAAGGTAACTACAAAGATATGAGAAAATACTTAGCAAAGCTAGATTGGAATAACATGTTGATGAATAAGACCGCAATTGAATGTTGGAATATTCTAAAATATGAAATTGAGAGTATCATCGATAAATTTGTTCCCTTCCAAAAACAAGGAAAACGGTGTAGAAAGAAACACTTTTCAAAAGAGGCTATTAGAAAAATAATGCTAAAACAAACTATGTGGAGGGTTTATAGGCGTACCAGAAAGGACGAAGACTATGCAAAATACAAAGAGGCACTTAATGCAGCTACAACTGAAATCAGACAATCTAAAAGAAGCTATGAGCAAAAACTAGCATGTAACATAAATAATTACAGCAAGAGTTTTTATGCATATGTCAGGAGTAAACAAAACGTACAAGACAAGGTTGGACCTCTAGAAGACAGTGCTGGAAATATAATATCACAGGGGTTTTTAATGGCGGAAGACCTAAATGGTTACTTCAGTTCAGTGTTTACCAAAGAAGATATTAGTTCATTACCAGTTGCTGATGCTAAATTTCAGGGGCTAAATCTGACTATTTAGGTCCGTTAGTTGTAACTCCAGAATTGGTAGCTAAGAAAATAAAGGCAATGAAGGATAACAAATCACCGGGAGTGGATGGGATTCCTCCAAAATTACTAATGGAAACAGTAGAACAAATCAGTATACCACTTGCAAGAGTATTCAACTTGTCATTAAAAGAGGGAGTTGTTCCGTTTGAATGGAAAGAAGCAAACATCATACCATTATTTAAAAAGGGTTCGAGAAATAAGTAACAGAGAATTACAGACCAGTGAGTTTAACGTCAGTGATTTGTAAATTATTAGAAAGGTTAATTAAAGACCATATGGTGGAATTCCTCGTTAAGCATAAATTATTAAATTCATCTCAACATGGATTCCTTAAAGCGAGGTCATGCTTAACAAATATGTTATGTTTTTTGGAAGAAATCACTAAGTGGATAGACGAGGGATCGCCAGTAGATATTATCTACTTAGATTTTCAGAAAGCTTTTGACAAAGTGCCACATCAAAGATTACTACTTAAATTAAAAGCCCATGGTATCGGGGATAGCATAACTGACTGGATAGAACAATGGCTGACTGACAGAAGACAACGAGTTGTAGTAGATGGAGAAGTTTCAAATTGGAAATCGGTTTTGAGTGGGGTACCTCAAGGATCAGTATTAGGACCTATATTATTCTTAATTTATATCAATGACTTGGACGACAGTATAACAAGTAACGTACTGAAATTTGCGGATGACACAAAACTGTTTAGAAAGGTTAATACTGATGGTGATAAACAACATTTACAAAATGATCTAGACAGATTAGTGAAATGGTCTGAGAAATGGCAGATGTTGTTCAATTTTGGGAAATGTAAATGCCTACATACAGGACATAGGAACTTGAATGTAAACTATAAAATGGGAGATACTGTTCTGGGTACTACTGTAAAAGAAAAGGACTTAGGAGTTACAATAAGCGCTGATATGAAAGTTTCAGAGCAGTGTGGTATTGCAGCTTCAAAGGGTAATCAAATTCTTGGATTGATTAGAAGAAACATAACATACAAGGGAAAAAAGTTAATTATACCTCTTTACAAAGCAATAGTTAGACCTCATTTAGAATACTGTATACAAGCATGGAGACCATATCGTAAGAAGGATATAGATACGCTTGAACGCATACAAAGGAGAGCAACTAAAATGATTCCAGAACTGAGAGACCTTAGTTATGAAGAACGCTTGAAAGAATGTGGTTTAACAACTCTAGAGACAAGGAGGTTAAGAGGAGATCAGATTGAAGTTTTTAAGATATTGAATGGGTATGAAAATATTGATAGAAAGGATAGCAGAACTAGAGGACATGAGGTAAAATTAGTAAAGGATCAATGTAGATTGGACATCAGGAAGCACTCGTTCTCACAGAGGACAATAAATGAATGGAACAAATTGTCTACAGATTGTGTAACTGCTAGCAGCGTGAATATGTTTAAAAACAAGGTTGACACATATCTCAGGAGGGCGGGCTATAAGTAGATGAACATTGTTGGACTCTCGATAAGCCAATGGCTTCCTTGTCCACTTGCCATCTGGGCCTTTGGCTTGGATGGCAAATCTTGTTAAATCTTGTTAAATCTGAATGGAAACTGAATGTATACTATGAAAACTGTACCAATGCACCACATATTAACAAAGTGAATGCTTATATTATGATAAAATAAATTTTATCAGTACCTATGAAGTCTAAACATTGGTTTATGCTATTAAAATCATATTCCTATATTACTAAAAATTATTTATATGGATCTAATTATCCTAGCTAAACTATCTAATTGCATCACATATTGCACTACACATGTTTTGTTTCACCAACAAGACTGAAGTTATACCTGTATAGTTTGCAGATGAAAGTATTACTTTTTGAAGTATTACAATATCATTGCTAATCATGAAAATTGACATAATATGATATTATCTTTATTTATTGTAACCGTATGGATGCAAAAAATGTGCATATGCCTCCCTTTAAATATATCGTGAAATAACCCACTATCGGACATTAACATTCATAAGTTCATTCTACTGAAAGTGCACTGCTTTATAAATTGTATTTAAATCATTCAAATATCCTTAAAGGCAAACTACTAACTTAGTAGGTTTTTCGGTGCACTGGATTTGGGCAACTTGTAGTATTGACATACAGCGTACTGCGACACTTGCATGATGCCAATTATGCCATAATTGGGTCATACTGTAGCATGGTGGGTTTTGTATATGTACGGTTTCACAATTCGTGTATTCATGCTGTTTCATAGCCAGTATAAAATGCCATCAAACAGAGATAAATATGCCAAGGCATTTCATTTTGGCCCACTACTTAACTTAAGGTGGCTGGGTGACTAGCGAGTCAGTTGATTTTTTTCTTCTTAACATGCTAGGATATACTGAATTAAACATTGACACCACAAAAAGTCACCTGGCACTAATGTCATATTTTGCCAATCCATCCTTTAAAAACACATTCCTTTTGGAAATCCCCGGAAAAGCAACAATGTTTCCCTAGTAATGATCGCGTGCGCTATGATGTTCGAACCAGCTATATTCACTCGCTGTGAAAGCAGACCACATCGTTTGGTTACTGTAATTCTAGTACACATCAGTATTATATTTACCTAACTAAACCCTGTACTTAAACCATCAAATATCAGCGTTCAGTTACTTCAGTAGTTTATTGTGCCTTTGACATGAACGGAAATGCCGATTCGTATGTGACCTGGTGACCCCGCAGGATAACGGGCCAATCAAAGTGACCGTACACACACCCTGCCATGTGTTTGTTAGATGGCTGGCGTAACCTGATACCATAGATGACAACACGTTACAAGTACAGATTCAAGGGCTAATGTGGCAAATTAAGGGGAAATGTCAATATTACAAATGGCCATTATGTTTTGTCAACAATACATAAAACGCCAGTTAGAAACCGTAAATTTCAACACAAAAACAAGCATTTGTTGAGATTGTGTTTTCATTAATAACCAGGAAATTAAATTTCAAATATTATATGAGAAAAACTACAATACTCACAACATTGCAATTTTGCGTATGAACACATCTTACGTGCACGTAGCGTAATACAGCAGTAAATTACGATTGGTGAAGGGCATATGTCAAAAATACACTGCTACTGTCATTCAACTTTTTGCTTAATTCATTCACGGTGGTGTAGCAGACATATTTGGTTTGTGTTAACCAAAATCTGCCGTAAAGTCATCAGTTACACTGTGACATTATTGTCATACTTATATGTATGTCATTTATTTCTCATTGTGATTTTCTCAAAATGATAAAATTAAATTTTTAGTGGCTATTTTTTAACATTACATTTTTTTTTTAAACCTTGTAGCATAACCAAATAAATGAAAAACTAAATTTTTTTAAATCTGGTATATTATATAGTATTTCAACTACAATCTATGAAGGAATGGTTAATTTTTCTTAAAAACTTCTACTGAAACTAATCAATTCAAGACAAGCATATAATAGCCACCCCAGCTACCTTAATACATATACTTTATCAACATGTAATGTCTCTTGCTGATCTTTAAAATCTTTCTTACATACGGTATGTAAGTGTTGTATGGTTTCAACAAAAACTTCTCCATAGTTATTTTATGGCTTATCATAATTTATGGCATGAACAGAAATATTTCAAGGGTTTTCAAGGCACATGTGCAAAAGTATACATCCCCTGAAAGCTCTCATCGAGACGGATATGCTCAACATTATCTAAAAGGATTTATAGCAATAAACATTGTGTGTCAATGTTTTGTGAGAAGTGCCATTTATATGTATATGTATATTGCCTCATCTAATGCAGTTGTTGGATGTGATGTGCATTGGAGTCTGCTGCGCATTGCTTAGTTTATGTAGCAATAGAAAATATTATGGTTTTACATTACATCATACTAATTTACTAATGTGTTACATCACATACATGTTACATCATACTAATTTACTAATGTGTTACATCACATACATGTTACGTCATACTAATTTACTAATGTGTTACATCACTTACATGTTACATCATACTAATTTACTAATGTGTTATGTCACTTGCATGGCTGTCTGACTCCTTAGGAGTGTTGGTAACACAAAACAAGATAATTTAATGATATTGGATTCCAAATCAATATTATCCCTTTGTCAGTGAATTTGCCTCAAAAATCATTTTCACGTGCAAAGTTGGTCGGCTTTTCTGTGTGCAGCCTGACTGTGAACAGACTTGTGGTGAACACGGACAACACAGCCCCGCATATTCTTCCCTGTCCCCGGGCACCTTCCCCGGGCACCACCTGTGCACTCCAGGATGAGCTGGGCCAGTCATGAGTGGAAGGATGGGCTGCCACTCAAGGCGCTGTCCAAGATTGAGGAACTGGAGACACAGTGCGACCGTCTGCGCAAAGAACTGCAACAGCGGCATTTACAGATTGACACCATAGAACAGGTCGGTGGCATCCTATTTGGTAAAATACATGCCAAATACACCAGCCTGTGTTGCTGTGTTTGCCCTGCTCGAAAACGCACATTTTTGGAACCTAAATTTGTTGGTGTACATTATCTAACTCACTTTTTCACCAATAATGCTGTATAATAATATATAATATTAGAGGAATGCAATATCTGTCATGCTAGACTTTGTAATGGAAATTTCAAATTGCTGATCTTTTTTGTTTAATATTTGTTATGATATGGCTGCCACCATGAGAAATTGAAATGTGAAAATGGTTTCAATGTTTTAGACGGAAGAAGAAATTAATTCAGTAATAGAACAGTAATAATTAAATTGAGGGGTTCAGCAATGAAACGTGTCCATCAATTTTGTAGACAGAACAGTTAATAGAACAAAATTATATGTTTTGCATGGGTTATAGCATGTAATATATCTGATGAAAGATGAAGGGCTCATCAAGGGCTTAAACAAGATTAACTATTTTACTGTTATCATGTGTGTGGTATATCAAATGGAAGGTAAGGAGCTGAGCAAACACTATTATTATGTCTACCATTTTTGTAGACACAAAAAAACAAGATTAATTAATAGAACAAGATTAATAATGAAAGTTGAGGAGCTCAACAATCCGTATATTTCTGCTATTTTTGTAGACAGAACAGAAAATAATTATTAGTACAGGATTAATTAATTAAATGAACAAGATTGAAAATAGAAAAATTCTTGCAGTAATCATAGTGTAGATATTCAAATGGTTAATACGCAAACATATGAATGATAAGACTCAATAATAAACAAATGTCATAGACAATGTGGATCTAGCTGCTGGGAAAAAAGTAATTTGTTCAACGTGATTTGATATAGTCATCAATGCTTGGATGTGATGTAGACATCAGAAGAAAGAAGTCTAATAGACATCAATCCTTGGATGTCATATAGACGTCAGAAGAAAGAAGTCTAATAGACATCAATTCTCTGGCGTGATATAGACGTCAGAAGAAAGACATCTAATAGACATAATTTGTCATCTGCATGAAGAAGAAAATGGCGGCTAAAAGTCGTTGTTTGCTCACTGAGTTGTTTTGTGCTGTCGCCATGTGACTTAGTTTACATAGCTCCTATTGATTGATTCCATTGTGTAGTTTGTCTTTCTAATATAGCAGGTTTGAATTTAACCCTGTGTTTTTTTACATTTTAATAAAAGAGCATATTTGTATTTGATCAAGTGTATTTGTTTATAAAATATAGCTTACTTTTATTTGACATTTTAAGATACAACATATTTGTATTTGATCCACAAAAGCGTATCTGGTGCGATCCTTGGACCCCCCGCAGGTGATGACTAAACAGAGACAGAAGTTTGACATTGAGAAGATGGCCCACTCGACCCTGACAGCCGACAACAAGATGCTGATGGAGACATGTGAACAGCTGGAGAAGAAGAGACACCGTCTGGAGCACGACTTGCAGATGAAGGAAGCGCAGCTCCTCAACATGGAGGACAGCTACATACAGACCAAGAAACTGCTTGATGTAGAGATACACAAGGTGGATTATTTTATTACATTTCAAAGTTATGGAATTTATTCGTTGAAAGCGCAGTATCCTCACCAGTGTTGCTCAAGGCAGCGGTGCAATGCTAAGTACTGGTAAACTTTTCTTTCATAATACTATGTCATACATACTTAAATCTGGGTTTCTTTTCACAGCGGTTGCTACAGGTGTGTGTTTGTCACTTAGACATTGCGCAGGTGCTCTTAGATGTATCTTGCTATCTGACCCTGGACATCAGTCTATTTCAAACATGATCACATGTGGTCACTGCATATCAAAGAATAATGGTGAGAAGCATGCAACGTAATATGAGTCATGCACCAGTTGTGTTCTGTTTTAACTGACATTGTGGGTAGTGTGGACACTCCTTTATGGAACACATAGTGTTGTTTTGTTTCTCGTGTTGTGCTGGGTGTGTGTATAACGAGCATAGGACTTGCCCCGAACTTGTAGTGCTCCTGTCTCTATGAGACTCGCTTAGCAATCTCTGGAAATTGTCAAAACTATTTAACAATGGTAAGCTGCATAGTCCTAGTCTGTTGCTGGCAGAGGGATTCCTGTAGACACAACGTTCAGAAGAATCTCGGTTAACATAATTGACAGAGCCACCTAGTGGCAACTTATAGTGTCTAATCTAGATGGGGTGCAGCAAAAGTTGAGAGTCTGATAATGCAATCTGTGTAGCGTTCTTTTTGTGCGCTGCAGAGCGTGGTGCTGGAGAGACAAGTGGAGAAGCTGGACGGAGCAGTGAACATGATGGAGACGAAGGAGAAACGGACACTGGCTGAGATGAAGAAGGTCAAAGTAAGTTGGGTTGGGGAGATAATTATTTATTTTTCTAGTTATTGTTCTATTTCCTAAAGATTTTGTTGTGTTAGAGTTTGTGAGCCCACGACTGGTTACACATCTACCCCATCTATGGGATGTTTTACTGCCCCTGGCATAGGCACCAGTTAGAAGGGATCTACAACTTTCGGATTCTCTTCCAAAAAGCAATATGGAGTAAATGGCAGTAGTTGGACTTGATTTGATGCTCGCACGCTACAGTTTACTTGGGTTATGCAATTTCGTTCACTCCACGACAGTTATGGATATATGTGAATGAACAACTTTTTTGCACAGTAATTGCAGCATGGCTGGATGCTTCCTAAAGAAGTAGAATTGGTGTTGGAATGAACAGGTCTGTGGATTGGACACCGTGCTATATAACTTATCTATATATATTTTACATGGCATGTTGTAATTTGTGATGTAGTCATCACAACGTCTTACATGTTGTAATTTAATTCCAGGACATTTTACAGGACCAGCATTGGCACGATGTCGCACAAATTTCTGCAGAGAAAGACACGACTAGCCAGTTGAAAGTGGAGCTGATGCGAGTGCATAATCGCCACCTCATGAACAGGACGGGCCTATCGATGCAAGATATCAATGACAAGTACAACAATGGTGAGTTTTATCAGTTTTCATTATGTGACACCTGCATTCAGTGAATTTATTGTATGGTTTTGTGAAACTAAAAATTACATATCCCACAACGCTGAGTAGGTTTTTCATAGGATTTTCATGTAGAAGCATGGCATTCTGTATGCCATACCTTTCCTCTAATGGTGGTATCAGCAATTGTAAAGACACTGCAATGTGTAGTTTTATTAGAATATTAACTTTAATAAATAAATTCTGATTTCATTATGAAAAACTGGTAACTGGGGTGGCTATTATATGCTTGTCTTGAATTGAGTACTTTCAGTAATAGTTTGTAAGATAGATTAACCATTTCTTCACAGATTGTAGTTGAAATACTATATAATATTCCAGAGTAATAACATTTGGAGTTTTTATTTAGTTATGTTACAAGGTTTCAAAACATTTTGCTCACCATAACATTGCCTCATCTAATGCAGTTGTTGGACGTGGTGTGCATTGGAGCCTGCTGTGCATTGCTTGGTTTATGTAGCAATAGAAAATACATATTATAGTTGTTAAATGGCAATGCCCTTAAATGGCATATAGTAAAGCAGTAGTAGGCATAACAGTGGGCATTGCCGACACTTTAACTAGATATCAAAGGCAATTCCCCTTACAATTTATGGATGATTCGTACATAGCAGTTGATGGGGATTGCCCATGGTTAAGCGTAATAAATGTGGGGCCCATAGACCACCCAAACAACCCCACACCAAGCAAGGTTCAACAGCTCAGTTGGGGAAAACATCATCCCCCGATAGGCCAAAAATCACAAGTCAACAATGTGATCCATCACATAAAAGTGGTCTGATTCAACCAATTGTCCTTAACGGTGGTACATGTAAGCGCACAACAACCTGGATACAGGTACAAAAACATGACAACATTTATACATGAACATGCATGACAACATGTAGGTATGATCCATTGCATAATGGCGCGCTCGCACAACAAGCGTGTGGTTCATCGTGTCATAGCGCAGCTCACACCACAAGTATGTACGATCCATCACACCATAGCGCGGCTCTTACAACACCTGCAGTTTGTCGCATCATAGCGCGACTCTCACAACACGTGCGGTTCCTCATTCTCTTAGCGTGGCTCGCACAACACGTGCAGTTCCTCGCCTCATAGCACAGTTCGCACAACACATGCGGTTGCTCGCATCATAGCGCGGCTCTCTGAAGTGCGGTTCCTTGCGTCAAATCCATCACCAGTGTGTTCACACAATGAATGTCATCGTCCTGGTCAGACCTATTCACCAGCCAACACTGCAAGCAGGGTTTTGCCCCCCTCGCTGGTTTACCACAAAGCTAAGAAAGAAACAATACTAGGCATAAACAGCAATATACACGTGGCTCTACCCCAAGACTAGCCAAACCTGTCATTTCCTGGTTTGGTGGAGAGCCTTGGCCTAATCATGTACCCATCTCCCTGCAACTAGACATGATTAATGTACGTCCGTGACAAACGCAACAATCCATTCATCAGAGAATGTTGTGTGATGATTACTTGATTATGGTTCTCCATAACAACCTGTAATATTTGGTTATACCCTGTACATTCAAATGGACACCATCCGACATCAAATATTGTTGCGAGTTGTCCACGAGGCCCTGGTGATGGTGAAACTGAATCCCGCATGTATGTCATGGGCCACCCGTTCATTGAAATCTGACGTGCAAGAGTAAGTACCTGTCAGTGACCTGCGCAGTACCTCTAGGATTACCATTTGTATGACATAGTATTGGGATATTAACACATGGGCTGCGGTCCACACCCATTCGATCGAGTAATCAGACACATATCCTTAGATCCAAAGCAACATCAGGACACATGCCCTTAGATCCTATTTCAAACAAAACAACATCAGGACACATCTCCTTAGATCCCATTTCAAGCAAAACAACACCAGGACACATGCGTCTGACAAAACGAATCATACTCC
This sequence comes from Lamellibrachia columna, assembly GCA_963662155.1. Classification (NCBI taxonomy): domain Eukaryota; kingdom Metazoa; phylum Annelida; class Polychaeta; order Sabellida; family Siboglinidae; genus Lamellibrachia; species Lamellibrachia columna. The sequence continues at coordinate 55,319,415 of OY759266.1, forward strand.
CAAGTTGTGCAGACATCATACCTCCTTGTCCGAGGAGTGACACTGCGTGGCTAGTGCAGGAAAGGCCAAAATTGCATGTTCCTTCCCTGTTCATAAACTGTAGCCGGCAAACAAAACTGCCCGATGATAACAACATGCACAGGGTCACAGTTAGCGTTCATATTGAAAATGAATCAAAATATAATGTGTTGGTATGTGGGTGAAAAGTACGAAATGCCAGGCATAGGAAAATGTGCATACACTCGCAGCTCAAAATCCAAAGGATATCTCCGACGTATAGTAAAAATGGAATACCAAAAGCATGTGCACACACCTAATCTATGCTAGGTAAACGTGGACCTAGCCAGATGGTGTCACGAGTTACTGTGCTCTCAAGCAATCCTCCGGCTAGCACTACTGGGAGATATAATCAATCAACCGTTATCGTATTCAACGCTCGCCATATGCGTGAAAAGCGATATCGGGTACCCATATTAAAACCTGCACCCCAAACATTACAAACGTGCTGTCACAGCAAATGGCAGGAAAGCCGGTGAGGTTCTAATGCATCTCGACGTAACTACATGATGCGAGGCTTAGCATCAACCTGGTACTGACGTAAATATGAGATTTAATGTCGAGTGTGTCTATACTATAGTTTAGAGTTCAGGAACTCACTGGATAGTTTGTGAACTTCACAGAAGTCGTACAGTCGCTCAGTGTTTGGCAACGGATTTGTGAAAATAGCAAAAATAAGATAAGTCGAAAAAACCAAGCAACAGTACGTGATTCCGGTTTTCTAGGGCGACCAGGAATTTTAGCCTGATGGCTTGGTCGCACCCACCGTGATTCACTGACACATCGCCACTGTACGATGGAATACCATATTAGGGTCGGGTCGTCTTGTCTCCTGTAATATGAAACCGTGCTGCCGCATTCCTGAACGGTGACACGGGTGAACCTTCTAGCCCTTTGTGCATAGCCAGTCACACCTCATTCCTGAACGGCGACACGAGTGAACCTTCTAGCCCGTTGTGCATAGCACGGCATACTCCGTAAAAGGTATTTAATTCATACTGGATTAAATACTGATTTTTGTAAATGTGAAATAAATAGCCACAAAATGCGAAATTATATCATTTTGAGAAAATCTCCATAGAAATAAACTTTAAGGCTGATTTTGGTTAACATAAACGACTTGCGTTTGCAACACCACCATGAATTAATGAATTAAGCAAAAGTTGAATGACAGCCTAAAGTGGCAGTGTATTTTTGACACAAACCAATCGTAATTCCAAACTGTGTAGAGTTGCCTGCATATAAGAACGTTCATACGGCAAATTGCAGCATCATAAGTGTTGTAGTTTTTATAAACAATTGAATTAGTAACGTTTCCTGATTGTTTGTGATAACAGAAATATCAATAGATACGCGTATCATGCTTGAAATGTGATGATTTTCACTGGCATTTTATGTATTGTTGAAAAAGACCATTTGTAATATTGACATGTCCCCTTAATTTGCCATCACATAGGCCGTTGAATCTGTATTAATAACGTGTTGTCACCAGGTTGGGGTCACAGGCCGTTTGTATTATTATAACTTATAGGTTCAAAGGCACAATAAACTACGTTATCGCTGATATTTGCTGGTTTAAGGACATGATTTAGTTAGGTAGATATAATACTGATGTGTACTGGAATCACAGTAACCAGACGATATGTTCCGCTTTCACGACGAACAAATATAGCTGGTTTGAACATTGAACAGTGCCTCAAATTCATGTTCAGAATAGTCAATAGCTCTGTGCCGGCCATTCCTCCTGATAAATGTTTTCGTTCTCAAAGACCAAGCAAAAGACGGGTGAAACCGAAACTTTTTACAGATTATATGACTGTTAACATCATTGAAAGACATCAAAACAATAACTCCAGGTGCTTTGTAGTGCCTGCCGCCCACACAGACCAATTCAGAAATTCCTATCTTGTAAAGACAATAGTTCAATGGAACACACACAGTGAGCCTCAAGTGCGAGCTGGAACAATAAACGAATTCAGCCGCCTCTCCTGCAGCCTATATAGCCAACAGACTCCATGCGCACTCATCCTGTCATAGCCAAAATTGGCTTCTTATGTCGTACCACAATTAGAATTAGAACATCAAAGCACATGCAGTTATTACCATGGAAACATCGCCAACATTTCTAAGAAATCAGGGGGATTTCTAAAAGGACTGTTTTTTAAAAGATGGATTGGCAAAATATGACATTAGTACCGGGTGATTACTTGTGGTGTTGACGTTCAGTTCAATATTTCCTAGCATGTTATGAAGAAAGAAAAAAAAAATCAACTGACACGCTAGCCGTGCCAGCAACCTTAATATAATAAGTTGTAAATCATGTTGTTTTACTGATAAAAGCCAGTTTGTTTCTCGAAACAGGAGACTATTCCTGCACAAAAGAATCTCACCCGAGTCATAAGTCAAATTCCATGTCTGGAGACTCGGCCGAGTTGATGCAACTTCGGGAGAAGGTAAGCCCCAATGAAAGTCTTCTTTCATTTGCAGCAGTCTTGATGTTGTGAAATGAGTTGTAGAAACTTGTTTGGAATTGTTTAGACCAAGTCCAGCATATGTGACGCGATCTGTGGAAATCAGGTGTAAGTCACTGGAACAAATCCGGATTAACAGGCCGAAACAGTAAAAACATTATTTAGCTCAATATTGTGATTTAACCGATTTCATCATTACACACACCTTATCTTTGTATGCAGAAACTTTCGTATTCCTACTCATTGCCGAAACACCGAAAAATCTACATTTAAAATGTTACTATCGATCGATTGTTTTATAATTTTTGGCTTGTTATCTGTGTTACCAGTAGGTCAGATCTCAGTTTCAAAAAATTTATCAAAATTACCCGAAACCCAACATATCTGGTATGAAAATGAAGCCTATTTTCTGTGGCATAAGCACAAGCTGACTGAGCACTACTCTGCAAGATATAGGTCATACTGTAGAGTTTGTGCATGCATGACACGGAAAATACGAAGCTTTTGTTTACGGCCGGTTAAATCTACAAAAAACACCGCTCATTTGTGTTCTCGAAATGTCAGTTCATGAAGGTGGGCTTGTGCAAAAGACTGCCGATTAACATGATGGTATTTACTCGTACGTCATGAATTTATCTTGCGAGTGAAGCCAGTTGAACATTATAGCAGCGGGGCGACCATCTACAAAATGGCTTCCAGTTCCACAGCACTCAATCGTGATGAGGAAGTGGCAAAATGTTTAAGTGAAGTGAACAGTGTCAACTTGCGATCAAGTGAGGAAGCCTGTTAATGGGGATGAAAAAGGGTCAGAAACTTATCCCCATTCGTTGGCAAAACGACCAAGAGTCGAGAGCAGATGAAACTGAGAATCAAGGTTTGTATTTATTAAGCAATTACATTTATTTTATACTGTCACCAGCACCAAATATAACCAAATAATCAAGTTTATGCGTTTTTTATTAGTCTGGTACCAAAAATGTTAAATGATATTTTTAGATAGGTGGCTCACAATAGTAACAGCCCAGTGGAATGGCTTTCTTGTACGTTTTATTCTAAGTGTCAAAACCTCATTGGAACTTGATATTCTTTTATTATATCTTTAGAAATGTAAACAAAGTGTTCTATTTCACTAAAAATGCTCAACTCAGTCATATTAAAAATATTTTGACATCGTAGTGTTTAGAGCATAATTATTTATACCTGTTTATGTTTTTTGCAGAGAGTTTGATCATGATGAGATTGCCGCTGCTATGCAGAGAATGGATGCTGACACGGTGACACAGGGCATTTCATGTGCAAATGTAAGCATAATGACGGTGCACCTTGTTCAGTGCTATTCTGCCATGATCTGTTGCTGGAAAAACGGTTGCAATATCTGGACCTAACCTCTTCCGAAAAGGACATTGCCATTCTGACAAAGATAGCACTTGGAGCACACATGTCGGCAGACACAGAAAAACAAAAGAAGAGCACCTAAACCGATCGACAGAGAAATCACACTGATTTCTACCACCACATCAAGATAATCTAATTTTATGTTTCTCCAAGCAATCTTGAAAGATAAGCTAACTGCTCTGCTAAAGCACTATCATTTGCATGGCGTTACTTCAAGGGTGCGTAAGCTGTCAAAGAAACTCCCTAAGAATGCACTCACCTTTGATGACACTTAACATGTTGTGACATTCATTGTGAATTATGCTGAGACACATACCATGTCATTACCTGGTCATGTACCAGGATATGCCAGGGACGACCTAAAGTTACTGCCTTCCAACTGTTCCAAGAAAATGGTGTATGATGGCTATGTTGGGGCTTGTAAAGTAGTGGGTAATCATGCATGTTCACTTGTGCTTTTTCGGCATTTGTGGAGACAGCTTTTGCCCTTCATATTTATCATGAAGCCCAGAACAGATTTGTGTTGGTTTTACCAGAACAATGTAACTATGATTTCAGATGAAGCAAAAAGTGAGGCGTTTTGTAAAGCAGAAGACCATTTAGCCACAGTGAACGGGAGTATTATAATGTCATATCATAATGTGTGTGCTCAGGCTAAGCATGATGAACGAGATGTGGAGCAATTAGTGGCAAAAGAACTAGCCTCATTTGAAGGGTTAGGGCATTATTCGATGGACTTTGCTCAACATTTTCTTAGCAAATCATTGCAGCTGGGTCCCATTTATTGTAAGACGCCGAGGAAGTTTGGCATTTTTGGGGTAATGTGCAAGGCCATTCCTTGTCAGGTGAATTTTCTAATTGATGAATCTGTACAATGTGGGAAAGGGGCCAATATTGTCATCAGTCTACTTCGTTACTTTTGTGAACACTGTGGAATAGGGGTAAAGCATGTGCATCTTCATGCAGACAACTGCAGTGGTCAGAATAAGAATACGTTCTTCTTGTGGTACTTGATGTGGAGATGTTTCACAGGTCGTCATGTTTTTTCCCAGTAGGCCACACCAAATTTAGTCCAGATTGGGCTTTTGGCTTACTTAAGAAAAAATACCATGTGTCAGAGGTGAACTGCCTGTCAGACATGTCTGAGGTTGTGCGAGCCAGCTGAAATGTTAATGTGCCTCAGCATTGCGGCAACGAGCAGGGAGATGTGTTTGTACCAATTTACAATTTTTCATCTGTTTTGGCAAGATATTTCAAGAGGTTTTAAAAAAATCTAAAAGTTTCACTATTTCAAGTTTACATCATCAACAACTGTTACACACAAACAGTTTAGAAACACAGAAGAATTTGAATGTGACCTGGCAAAGCAAACAACAGGGCAACTAAAGTTAGATGAAATGCCAGAAGTAATTGTGCCCTCTGGTCTCTCACCTGAATGACAATGGTACTTGCATGATGAAATCAGGGAATTTGTGTCAGACTAGTGCCAAGATGTGGTAGCACCGCTACCCACAGTGGTCAAACCAAAGAAGAAGTGAGAAAGTCATGACAGGTTGTGTGCATTAATGGTGTTTGAAATGTAAATATGTTTATATAATTTTTTTTAGAATGGTAACTGTACATCATTATTGTATGTGTTTCAGTTGTGAAAAAAAATTGTACATTATTAATAATATATGGGTGGCTCCCGTGCTAGCGACATTGCATGTCTTAACGGGAGTCTCCCAGACGTAATGATGTATTTTAGACATTATATGATTATCTGTACTTAAGGTCAAATAAAATAAATCTGAGTCTGTAAATATTTTGGAGTGTAACAACAAGTCATTGTAATGTATGTTCCACTGTGGCCACTGAGTCTAAGAAATACACTGTTATAACATGACGGTTGAATACTGTGTAGAAACTGTAAGCAAAAGTGCCTACAACTTATGAATTAATAATACATGTTGTGCATAATAGTATATGTGATCACAATGTTGTGTATAATAGTATATGTGAACACACATTTGCATATTGTTTCAGTTGTGATGTTTTGAATACACATTTCAACTTTGTATTTCATTGTTTTTTCTTTCTCAACTTTAAGGCTGATTTTCTCTGCTTTATTTGTCTTACCCCTGTAGTCTTAAAATATGTATAAATTCGCTATTATTTAAGCTGGAAACATAATTTAAACACTTGTAATCACAGATAATAGTGCTTTCAGAAAATACTTGATGTCAAATTTGGCACTTAAGCCTGATTTCCACAGATCGCATCACATATATGTTTAATTTAAACCCAAGGAATGTTACAGAATGTAATGTAGCTTTTACACTGATTACGTAACATTCTGTTCTATTGTCATTGTCTTTATTGTTGTCATTGTCTTTATTGTTGTCATATAGATCGTTAGATTAAAATCACTCATTATTATATTTACTGTAGGACACTTCATAGTCCAGTTAAAGTGTTCATGGGGACTGGTCTCGCGCATTAATGTTTTGGGATGATCCCCGAGATGATGGTGTTTGTGACAGGTGGTGGCGTTGACCAATGAGCTGAGGGAAAAGGACCAGCAGTGTCAGGATGCGGAGGCAGAATGCAACTCCTTCAAGGAGAAGTTCAAGGATTCGTTACTCGTGCATCAGCAGCAAGTGGATGAACTCTCAGAGAAACTGAGGCAGCTGCAGACTGAACACAAGCAGATGGTGGAACAGTGCTTGTCTCCCAAGGTACGTTCACGGGTCAGTCTAATTTAGACATTGGATACACAGTAGTTTTGGTAAGTCTAGTATAGATACACACAGTTGGGACCAGAGTTCACACAGATCCCCAAATGTTCTTGAATTTGGCTTTGTGACTCAAGTACCCTTAAATGTTCTTGAATTCATGGCAGTATTCTTGAAAACATATTTTATGTGTTGCTACGTGAATGAGCCTATCAATTATTGCAGGTTTTTTTACATGTGGTAAATAGCTTCAATTATTTTTAATAAGTTTTTAATTTGCTGTCGAGAATTTCCCAGAGAAGACCACTGCAAAGCTATAATTAAAAAAATCAGTGTGCACAGGAACCAATAAAATAAGCTGTTTCTCCGATGGTCTGGGAGGCAGCACCAGTGCATATGATGTTTATTTTATTTCATTTTCGTTGCAATTTGCTCGATTAATGATTGATGATCACCACTGAGAGCAATTATAATGTGAGACATAAGTGGTTATTGGACGATAAATATAAAAATTGGGTCATGAAGGATCACAGTGACGATCAGAAGTTAGCACGATTCAAGGTGTATACTTATAGCAGCAAAATTCTGTGTATTGGATGTCATTTTGTGAATTCACAAAAATCTTAAGAAAGCCCAAGATCGATATTCTACATAACTAACTTGTTATTTCATCGATTGAGTGCAAACAAATTGTTGGAAAAGTTGTTTTTAGTTAAATTTTTAATATGCTGTAAGTACCTTCAGCCACTCTGACTCCAAACACCTATTTGAGTACAGATGAGAAATGCTCTAGTTTCTACAATATTTAAAATAAACTATTATAGGTAAAATACAAAAAGGTGTCAGTTTGTTGCTGTCAATTAGCTTTTTTCATGTGCAACTGCATGTGCTGATAGATGTACAAGTGACACAAACAGTCTATTGAGTATTGGAAATTACATTTAATATTGTAAAAGTCGTTTCTGAAATAACATTCAGACACTTTGGAAAATGTTCTTGATAAAGTGTTGTTTTTCCCCAAAATGTTCTTGAATTTTACTTTGCTTTCTGTGTGAACCCTGGTTGACTAAAATGATGCAAACAGATAATGTAAGATATTTTTCCCAATTTCCATATTGTTCCCAGTTAATCCCTAAGCAAACAAAACTATTTCTTCCCAGTTTATTCCATGGTAATTAAATTAATTGTTCCCAGTTAATCAGTTAATCCTTATTTAAAAAACAGCCCATTTGGACATCAAGATCCAATATTCTGTGAAAGCTCCATCACAGCCAACTATGTAGAACTATGTAGATCGATTTGAACAAGTAGAACAGTTGAACAGATGTTGTCATGCTTGTTAGCATAACTCGCAACTGTGGTTTTCTTAGCTGATAGGCGCCATATTGTCTATTCCAGGTAATTCCTGTCACTGTTTCATTACAGGTAACAGGCAGTGGAATAAAACTATAAAATAAATAATGTTTTAAAGGAAATCTACTAGAATTATTTTTTTACATGTTTTGTTCATGTTTTTTTTTATCTCTTAACAATGTCCCGATGACATGTTGTTGTCGCTGCTAGAAGCGGTTGTTTTTCCGGTTTATTTTGCTGTGGTCCAAGTTTTTACTGGCTCCAGAGATGTTTTTATGCGGGAGCTTGCTGTGAAGAGACACGTTGACGTCATGTGTGGCCAGAGATGAAGATGACAATCCAAGTGAGGTTAACTGACAATCCTGCTTTATGACATTTATTTTACTTTGACGATACTCTAACTTACTAAAACAACTCTAATTTCAATCCTAAAGGATTTTGTTTATGCATTTTTACTTTTTGGGGACATGTTTTTTGTTTCCCTCACATAAGGTCTATGATAAGCAATTATAATTTGTTCACCAATATCATTTGGGTGATTTTTTAATGTATTACTATCCTATCAGTGTATATTATTTTATATCAGTGGCTTTTATTTTTGTCAGGTATTTTATTTGTCACTGAATGCAGTCCATGTTTTGTGATATCTGTTAATTAAGGTCAGCACTTATGTTAAATAACTGTTTAATATTTCCTCCAAAACATCCCATCTGTGTGTCATATTGTCCTTATGTCCTTCCAACAGCTGTTTGATAAGCTTGATGGGTGCAAGCTGCCGCTGCCCCCAGGAAGACAACTCAAGTCTTTACTGTCCCACCGCACACCTGACCACCACCAGTCTGACCGCCGCCTAGCTGTCTGCTGTCTGCTTGACCACCAGTTAATCAAAAGCAAATCACTGACCACGAATGCAACATCTGACACAAACAAGTTCACCAACAAGGTTTAACACTTTCAACTTGACAGATCTGCATGAGTGTTGATGAACTGATGCTTTTGAAATTGTAAATTTAGATTTTTTCATTTGATGGTTTCAGTTTAATTAATTTATCTATCAGTCTATTTATTTATAAAAATTCATAAAAAAACATGTTTTAAGGATTTGTAAATTGGTTGATATTTTTATGGTTGTAATGACTCGTTTTATGTATGTATTTATTTATGTTTTATTTCTTTATCTATTGTTTTGAATTGTATATTTGATCTTACGTTATAAAATCACACTACAAACGTGAAATAAAACTTTTACTTTTAGAAGTGGGCGGCGGAGCGTGACCAGCTACTTGCCACTATTGATGAACTGCGCAGCAAGCTGAGCAACATGACACAAAACAACAGTGAGCTGAACCAAGACAGCTTGCGGCTGAACCACAAGAACTCGTGCCTGACCAAGGCGAACAACTTGTTGGAATGTGCCAACATTCGGATGGAGTCGGAGATCACTCAGCTCATGCAGAAAGTCGACTCAAGCGAGGAAGGTCACGCCCAAACAGGCAGTCGGTCAAGATCTGAAGTCGAACTCAAATCTGTCAAGGTATTATGTCAGCAGATAGGTTGATTTATTGATTAGTTAATTTTTTGTTTTAGATAATATATTATTGACATTTCATCAGAAATAAATGCTATTGGTTTTAATTTTTGAAATATTATTGTGTACCATAATTATGTGTGTTTAATGTCCAAGACTTTGAAACTATGCAATTACGCAATGATGTTTTATTGTTCCATTTTTTATTACGTTGCTAACACAGGCCTTGACATTAAGCTTTTGTACCCAGTGGCCCGTCGGGCCAGTAGGTTTTAAAAGTTACTGGCCCCAAAAAAAATTTATTGATTAAAAAAACAATTTGTTTTACAATACATCGCATTACAAGTCGAAGGATGCGAGTTTGGCTGTTGTTTATTTAATTTCCCGATGGTGATTTACTTTCATGCTTTCAGTCAGTATTCTGTATGGCAGACAATGTTACTGCAGGAATTGTTTGAAAATCAGATGCCCTCTGTCGAAGCCGCAGCAGGTCGCGTTTTGAGAACGACGAGTGATGCCGCCGTGTGCGTATTGAGTTACAGCTAGTTATACTCGAAAATACAATGGGCAAACCGGGCATGACACTGTATATAACTGACTGTTACAATTGGGTTTATTTCTTTTGAATATAAACTTTTGGACTGAAGTACAAAGTTACTGTAAACTTAGCTATCTGCGCCCTAGTGGGTCCTGGAATGTATGTTAGGCACTGTGTGACACCTAGTGGACAGTATGTGAACTAGTCAGTTTATATGAAATCGGTACGTCGAAGGCGTACATATACACATATACATATCGCGCAGAAGAAAATGCTGCGATATACCAATATTATACTGGTAACATAGCGCAACCCTAGTAAAATATAGGCGTCTGCAATTCACAAAAAGTCCGCATGTCGTCGCTAGTAGCAGACTTTTTTGTGAGGCTCGTACATATCAAAACAAGATGGCAGCTATACGAAGCGACAATACCAAATCAGATGATGAAGATTGTGTGTAATTGTAGCGCCGGTGTCAATGGCAAGGACAAGCGATTGAAACGATGACCTGTGGCTGTAGTAATGGGATAAAAACCTGTGGCTGTACTAATGGGATAAAAACGATCTGAAACTATGTTGGGCCTCCGGGCCAATAAAATATGGAAACTTGTGACCCAAACTGGCCTGACAGCCCAAAAAAGTCGCCGGGCCAGCGTGCCAGTATTAATGTCGAGGCCTGTAACATTTACTGTGTACTTATTTTGTAACGAGGCGTCGTAGTAGATGTGTACATCGTTGATGCTACCATGTGGTCTTATATGTCCGTGAATGTTCTTGCAGAACGTTTGTTCAGAATGCATTAGATTTACAGGGTTGTTGTGACGTGTGAGGTCTCCACAAAATGCTCTTCTGGCAGTGACTGTATGAGCACATTTGGTTGTTCTGCTTGCACTGCAGAGGTATGTATACAGCTGGCTGCTACACTTGAGTGCATCTGTTGCATCCAGGCCAAGTACAGACGTATGGTATGTGAGAACGCGAGTACGCTGGAACAGCAGAAAGAACTGACATCCAGGCTGCAACACGACTACAACCAGGCCCTTGAGAGGAACACACAGCTTCAGATTCAGCTGGTGGATGCACGGCGCAAACTTGAACTTGAAAAGCAGCGAGCCGCCAGCGAAAAGAAGAAACTTGAGTACCACATTAAAGATGTAGGCAACATTTCCTGTGTGGTTAACAAACCTGCAGATTGGGACAAATTACATGTTTAGTTTGGCAGTTTTTGCCACAATGTCAGTCGCATGCGAAATATGACCACACTAGCATCATGCAGCAGCACGCGATTAATGTGTTATAGAACTACTGTTGTTTTAATTGTGTTTAATGTGTTACAGAACTACGATTGTTTTAATTGTGTAACCGTTCGCGGCGCTGTATTACAGCCTGACATCTTGGTAATTCAAAACTACATAGAAAACAATTATCAATATGACACCAAGGTATTATTATGAAAGCACAAAACTTTACCATAATTATTTAAGATAAATGTTTGTAAATATATTTATTACATATATAGTTATTATTGTTTGTCCTATACATACACTGTGTCATGACATTGCTACATGATATATTTTTTATCCTGGAAAATAATCAACATTTCAAAGTACTAATAATGATGTATAGAGTTGCCTTCTAGTCCACTAACATTCTATAATATTTTGCAAAATAAATATCTGTTCAACTGTGCCTCTCCCACTTCTGAAACCTGCTTGTTCGTCTCTCAACTGGCTGTTAACTCCATCTCTTATTCTGTCAATAAGTACTCTTGTTCGTCTCTCAACTGGCTGTTAACTCCATCTCTTATTCTGTCAATAAGTACTCTTGTTCGTCTCTCAACTGGCTGTTAACTCCATCTCTTATTCTGTCAATAAGTACTCTTCTGAACACTTTACCAGGAACAGATGTCAATGTAATTCCTCTCCAATTCTCTGAATAAGTTTACAAGTGAAGTCTGCTTTTAATAATTCTGCTGTAATTTTGTCCTTGTCCCCTGCTTTCTCGTTTTTCATCTTCCTTAGCACTGTTCTAATTTCTGCTTTTGTTATTGGGTCAGTGCTGATTTCATTTACTGATTTCCTCAGTGTTCTTTCCATTGCTCCATTCTGGCCAATCCTTCCGTTAATAAATTTCCACATTTGTCTTTCACTGCATTTGTTGTCTTACGTTTATCATTACTGAGGGTTTTTGTAAGATTATACACTTCTTTCATTCTTCCATTACGTGCTGCTTCCTCTGCTTCCATGGCATGGTGGTCAACCCACTTCCTCTTGTCTTGTCTCATGCTCTTCTTCACTTCTTTGTCTTTACACCTATATTTATACATGTAATTCTGCTTAATCCTGTCTGACTTTGTCTGCTCAATGTTGTTCTTTAGTCGTTTTCTCTCTACTAGCCCCCATGACTCCTTGCTTATCATGGTTTTTGCCCTTTCTTTTTGTACCCCAGCACTTCTTGAGCTGTTTCTTTGTTTCCTCAAAGTCTTGCCAGTGTTTCTCAACTTCCTTTTCGTCTGTTTCGTCGTACTCTTGTAATATATCATATTTGTTGCGCAACTTCAGTGAGAATTGTGTTTTAATGGCTGGTTGCTGTAACTGAATTATATCAAATTTCTTTCTGATCGCCTTGTTCTTTTATTTTCTCTTTAATTTCAGCTTGATTTTTGATCGCACTAATTGGTGGTCGCTCGCAATGTCAGCTCCTCTCATGGCCCTAATGTCCATTACTGATGTCTGGTTTTGCCTGCTCACTAACACGTGGTCTATTTGATTCTTTTCCTGCCTCCTGAAGAAGTCCATGTCTGTTTATGTATCAGTTTATGTGGAAAAATGGTACCTGTTGCCACAAGGTTATTGAGTCCGCAGAAGTCAATGAGTCTTTCTCCGTTGTCATGTCTTTTATCTACACCATGGCTTCCTGTTATGAGTCTTTCTCCGTTGTCATGTCTTTTATCTACACCATGGCTTCCTATTATGTCTTCGTATTCTTTGTTGTCTTATCCAACTTTGGCATTTAAATCCCCCATTACTAAGAGTATGTCATGCTTATGAACACTGTCCACAACTGTCTGTAGCTGTTTGTAGAAAGTATCTTTGTCATTGGCTTCATTCGTTGATACATAGACTTGTATGATTGATAGCTTCACATATTTGTAGAAGAATCTAGCATAAATAATTCTATCGCTGATAGGTTTCCATTCCAGCAATGCTTGTTCTGCTTTCTTTGTCATCATTATTGCCACTCCGTATCTGTATATGTTGTCTTTTCTCCCTGAAAAAATTACTCTCTCTCTCCGGCGTTCAACTTGACTTTTCCTTGCCCCATCCATGTGCATTCACTAATGTCCATGACATCTATTTTATATTTATCCATTTCTCTTGCAAGCTGGGCTGGTTTCCCTATAGAGTACAATGTTCTCACATTCCAACATCCTATGTTTACATTAACTTTTGACTTGGTTAACGACGTTGTCAGCCTCCGAACTTCCGTTTGGCTTTGATCCGGAAGCGTCATACTGTCGACATATATGATGTCATCATCCACTGGTATCTGAGCTGTCGCCTTCCTGTAACCATTTCCAGCACAAGCTGGCTTTTGAGATTCACTTATAATTTCCGTAACATCGTTTGAGTTGGGAGGGTTGTTGGTCCTCCGCGGTAGGTTTATTTTTGGGGTTTTCCTTCCCGTAGCCATAGCCTCGTTAGTCCAGCACAATGTACTGGTTAGCAGGGTGCACCACAGGAAGGTGAAGTTGACTTGAGTGACTTTACGGTTTACACTCCAAAGAATTACTACACTTTGTGCAAATAGGTAAATGTTGACAATTGTGAACGGCCCCTTACTATTCACTTACTATTCACACGCTACACATGTGAACACCATAGAGCCTGATTCACAATGTGCTAAATGAGTCGAGGAGGGTGCTTTAACAGGTGTGTGTTTGTGCAGCTGAAGACTGAGATGTCGAGCGTGAAAGGGAAGGCGGTAGACACTGGCGTGCTGAAGGAGAAGATCAAGAGAGACTTCATGGAGAGGAGAAAGACCCTAGTCGCTGAGAGCCATTCACTGGCCAGCAAGTTGCAGGTGGTCACCCTGTCACGTGACCGCCTCCAGATCGACCTCGACCAAATGACCAGTCGTTGGAAGAGCCTTGAAAAGCAGGTGACCGTCGGGGAACCCTGTGTGGGCAAATGCATTTAAATACTTTCAAGTTATTTGTATTTGATTGTTGTTAAGGAACAGTATTTGCATATAAATATGTCTCAACATATGTTTACTTTTAACATACTTTTCCTTGTATTTTGTTACATGCGTTTAGTGTGTTGTTAAGTTAAGTATATTGGTCCAACTTACTACAAACTGGTATTTAAATTGCACGAACAAATGTTTAGGATTTATTGCTATCCATCTAGATTTATATAAGACGGCAAAGTGGACAGTCTGACATAAAATAGAAACCACATTATAAAACAGGAAGCTGTTATATAAAGCAAGTTAAAAAAAAATTGTATTTTGATTGTCTAGTGATTTAAACAAAGATGTTGATGTATTAGGTTTGGTATAACTGTGTTCTACCATTTGCTATTGTTATAGCTCAGATCTATTTTGAATAGTTTGTAGTTAGAAATATTACACAAAGAGAAGAAACTGGCTGTTGCCACTGGCCCTCGCAGTTGTTTGTGCCAATGTCTGTGAAACTGACCCAACTGTCATCTATAGGGCACATATGTACACGTGTTTTGGATTTGAAAAAATATTAATAAAACATTTCAGATAAAACAAAACAACTGTGGAGTTTATAAAGATCTGTCTGAGAGAGTAACGTAGGTTGTCTGATAACAGCTACAGTCGTCTTGTATTAGCAGCTGTTCGTTTACTTTACTACTCACATTTAGAATTAAGATATGTTTGTGCTCATGCCTAGTTTGTGTACTGTTGTGTTGGTGATGTATGTGTCGCATTGTATATTCATGTGTGTTTTTGTGTCTTCGTGGCATACTCAACAACGTGTTATGTGCTGCATCATATTTGGTAAGCATCGATTCTCTTGTATTGTCTTGAAGAAACTGTATTTCTGTCTGTATTCAGCACATTTGTTTACATGTCCGTGTCTATATTGTATATTTGTGTATCAGCGTGACGACGCATGCTCCGTTGTCCTGTACAGATATAATAAACCAAACAAAATGAAACTTTCCAAAAATAAACTGTTGATTGGTGTTCATTTTTATCTTTATAAGAAGACAGTATCTAGTAAATTAGTACATAACAATATTAATAAATCTGAAACGCTCAGTCAGGATGAAACTAATTGCATTACTGTCATTCTAAGATGACTTTCATAGGATGGTGCATGTCTTCCTTTGTTATGTTGAAGTTAATCTCCAAAGTAGAGATGCCAACAAAATCTTTGTGTTCCTCTGTAGTGTTCAAGGGCAACTCTGAGCAGGATATGCTCCAAGGTTGTATGTGTGTGACAAGGTGAAGATAATTTTCATGGTTGATCTACTGATGGCAAGTTTAGATTTCCCTGTCGTTTTTAAGGTCAATGCCAAGGTCGAGATGCTTACGATGTTTGGCGAGAAGCTGCAACAGGCAGAGGGTGTCGCCAACGACCTTGAGTCAAAGTTTGAGATGAAGATGAAAACCGTTGGGGCTGAGCACGGGCGTGCTGATATTCTCAAGGCCAACCTCAAGAACACCCAGGTGTCGCTGCAAGACGTCACTCAAAAATACAACGGTGAGTTGGACTGCAATCAGGCACCACTCTAGCAGATGAGTCCATAGTTTCTTTTAAATGCAAATTAGTCCTGTGCAAGAATTCATTTCGAAAAAATTGCTCCTGGGCAAGAATTAATCCTGTGCAAAACTTTGTTGCATGTTTATATTTCCCATTTATGGTGAGTGTGTATTTTTGTTTGATTGTCTGCAGCCCTCAAGATGCACTACGAGGCTGTTTGTAGGAAGTTGGGGGGAGGAGAAGATGGCCACATGTAAGTACAGCACACATCTCTTACTTCCCCTGGGCCTTCATTTCACTTAAGTAAGATGAACATTAAAGATCCCTCCTCAATTCGATTTGTGCTTGTCTCATTCCAGACTCATTTCGTGAAGAATTTAACCTATCTAGTATTTACACTGATGTATTAGCTCGTTTATATAAATTGTTTATTTTTATTTTGGTGAAATCATCAGACTATTAAATTTTTTTAACCAGAAGCTATTTACACAATACAGATTTCAATATAAATGAACCCGTGATGGGCTAAATGAATTGAGGAAGGTTTTTTAACTGTTTTTCTGGCCCCTGTGGGAGGGTTGTTCTAGGGTTTGATGAACAATCTTAAAATTGAACATTAAAAAAAAAATTATTCTATACTTTTGTGCAAGTACATAATTATTATGCATTCTGATTTTGAGTAGCAGTAGAGGCAAAGGTAAGTTCTTTTGATGTTAACTTCTTTAAAGTAAGTAAAGTTCTTTAATGCAATTAAGGTCTTTAAAGGTAAGTAGCAGTGATTTATAAGAATGATTCAATAAGTTGTCTATCTTTAAAATCAAAGCACATTAATCTGTACTTGGTCTAACTGTGACTGTTTGCGTGACAACTGGACCAGTTTACTTAAGGCGAAATAAAAGTCATGGTTTTGGGGTTATGCACCTAAGGGTTAATAGTAACTTTCAATCAAGAATGCCATGCTAGTGGTTTTCCCAGAATTTGTTTTAAAGTGGAAGATCCTGGTCAAATCTCAGTTTTTCTTGTGAGTGACATATTGACCAGGGCTCCGACGTTTGATGAATAAACGAACAATAAATGCCTACCAGTTCTTGGAAATTGGTGATTCTGTGACTTCTGCTTTGATGCGTTAAGTGCCTTGGATCCCGGGAGGCCTACCTCACATACTACCATAGACAATTGTTAAGGTAGTTGGGTCCGCTGTTATATGATTATCTTAAATTGAGTAGTTTCAGTAGAAGTTTTTAAGATAAATTAACAATTTCTTCACATGTTATTGAAATATTATATAATATTCCAGATTAATAAAAAATTTAGTTTTTCATTTATTTGGTTATGACTTATGTTACAATATTTTAAAAACATTTTTGTATATGTGAAAAAATAACCACAGAATGCCAAATTATGTCGTTTTGAGAAAATCCCCAAAGAAATTAATGACATGCATATAAGTGTGACGGTGTTACTGATAACTTTCAGGACAATTTTGATTAGCGTAAACGAATTACGTCTGCTACACCACCATGAATAAGTTAGCAAAAGTTGAATGACTTGAGTTGAGTGTATTTTTGACACAAACCCTTCACCAATCGTAATTAAAAAAATTAATGTTGCCTACACGTAAAACACATTTATAGGCTAATTTTCAGCGTTGCAAGTGTTGTGGTTTTTATAAAACATTGAATTAGGCAACGTTTCCTGGTTGTTGGTGATAACAGAAATGCCGTAAATTCTCTATTTGTAGCCGCGGCTTCAATTACAATAGTGTGTAGCCGAATTGATGATGATGACCGCAAAGTTGGGGTGCGGCTTTAAATACAGTAATTTGCCGAAAAAAAGCAAAAGTTGGCTCATTGGGTTGTCAGTAGTAACGGCTATTAGTACGAAAAATAGCGGTTTATAATCAGTGTGACAGTGAAAAAACAAAGTCGGATGCATCAATAAAACATTGTATTACAATTGCCACTGGTGCATAACAAATAATTACATAAAACATAAAAACCCGTGTCCGCAGTGTTCAAAAACTATGATCAAACATGTCAAATCATGTCATAGTTAAAATCCTTCAAAATCACTTTCGTCGTCGCTGTCGAAGAACGCTGCCGGTACCGGCATGGCGGCGTCATCCCACGTATCCGTGTCTGATTACGAGTCGTCAGCATCGCTGACCGTGGCCGCATGCACCGGCAAACATCTTCGAACATGATGTCGTCCGTTCCATTGTTGGAGATGCGGCACTTCTTGTAGCTGAATTTAATCATGGCAGATGGAATCGCACCCCACGCCTTCACGAGCCATTGTACAAGAATCTCCTTGGCCGGCGCACGACGGCGGCCACCGGGAGTGAGCGCCGTGAATCATCCAGTGCTCCCACAAGTGTCGCATTTGCTGCTTGAATGGGCGATTGATGCTAACGTCAAGTGGCTGTACTGGCGGCGTCAGACCGCATGGGATTACAGCAACATTGATGTCGCGCATGGTTTCAGGTTTTGATGTTTTAAGCTGCGTTACTTTTATGAGGAGTTCCAAGCTTGCTGGCTTCGTCCGATTATCAAAGCAACACCACTACCAGTGCCTCGTTGGAGTGAATTACATTTACTCTGTTACAAGATACGGTGTTATAATCCCACGCACCTGGTATTCTATGCCAATTGCCCCGTTAACGCGTGCCAGTAAACTGTCTGTCAATCAGTAGTTCTGAGAATAACGGTCACGGCTTGCCGATTATGTAATGAACATGAATTGTCATTCCCTCGTTGGAGACAATTGCATTTACAACAGACTGTTTTATAATCCCTGAAAAGTTGTTTGAAGTCAGCAGTGCACAACCCCAGAAACAACTCGAGAGTAAATAAAAAATGTCCAGGCTTGTTGAATTGAATGCGCTAAACATTTGACCAAATGCTTGTGAGTACCAGGGCAGTAGGCCAACAATGACACAACAACAACAGGAACTTTCCAAGAAATAAGTAAAACCACAACATCCGTTCTACCCAGCTGCAGCCGGCCGATCGAGACGTCCAGTTATTACATAGTTACCGGCTGTCACTCAAACACCTTTGAAGTTGAAACAGTTGGCACAACAACAGACAGACCCCGGGTAGTCTTTAATCTGCTACAATACATGCCACGTTATACATGGTTCTACATAAAACGTAATACAAACAAAACTGCTCAACATATTTGAATAATTTTAGCTTTATTGTATAGCCCACATGTATGGCTAAATTTTTCCCACTGTATGTATGGACATTCAGCCACCCAGTTATTATCTGGTAGCATGGTGATATCTGTTTATCTTTGTTTTCCGTTTTGACGAAATTCAATATTCCCATGATTATATAATGTGATGTGTTTATTATCATTGCATTACATTAAAGACTCTTTTAACAATAAAATTATACCTCATTCATTCGTTTATGATAATTATTAGCAAAGTTATAACTTTTTTGCCGAACGCATTTACATTGTTCCTAATTGTGTGAAATTCGTCACACCGAAACGTGTTAAAACGGTCTTGGCTCAAAATCCGGGTGCTGCTTTAAATAGGGTTTTTGCGTGCAACAAACGGTGCGGAGGAAAGTCGGGGTTTATGTCAAAAGTCGGGGTGCGGCTTTAATTAGGGGTGCAGCTACAAATAGAGAATTTATGGTGTCAATAGATACATGTATCATGCTTGAAATGTGACGTTTTTCGCAGGCATTTTACACATTGGTAACGAAACATAACGGCCATTTCTAATATTAACATGTCCCCTTAATTTTGCTACCACAAAAGCCCTTGAACCTGCATTTGGAATATGTTGTCGTCTACCAAGATTGGATTAAGCCAGCCCAGTGTCAGTGCACATGGTCAGTCGTTTACACGTGCAGAAGATCGTTTGATTAGCCCGTTATCCGGCGGAGTATTGGGTGGGGTTATCAGGTCACAGCCACTGGTGGGTTCCTTTACGTACGGCGTCAAAAGCCATTAACCTAAATTAGTTGCTGATATTTGCCGATTAATGTAGGTAGGCATTGTACTGGAATCACAGTAACCAGACGATAGTTTTGGTTCTGGTTCTAAGCCAGCGTAGATTCGAAGTACACGTGGTCGTTACCATATGGAAACATTATCAGTGTTTCCAAGAAGTTAGAGGGATTTCCCAAAGGACTTTTTTTATTAAAGAATGGATTGGCGAAATACAACGTTAGTGTTTTCGACATTTGGTTCACTATATCCTAGCATGTTATGGGAAAAAAATCAACTGACACGTTAGCCACCCCAACTACCTTAAGTATGTATACAATATTTTCTTTGTTTTAATTTCATATATAACAACTATATATACTATTTTCAAAGTACAACAAATGTGATCCATTCATCGGTACGTGGGTGCAAGTTGAAAGTCGGCCAAAATTATAACAGATTCTCATTGGTCAGACAGCGACATCCATAGCTAGGCTCGGTCATCTAACAGTCTGGCGCGACCCATGAGAAAAGATGCTGTGTGTTCAACAAGGTTTTCCTAGTAAACCACTGGCATGATATTCTTGGTTGTAGTTGCAAATGGTTATGTTAATTTAAAACTTATAGGTGCATAGGTTCAAAACAATGACTTTTGTTTACCTTTATTATTTACTGTAGACAATTTCGGTTTAAGCCAAATTTAAGATAAAAGAAGTTAGTTGAATTTTTTTGATTTTTTATATAAAAAAGTGGTAATTGATATTTGTTATACATTGTGATTGGAACAGGTCAAGAAAATACTAAATGAGTTTCATTGATATTATGTTAAATAAATATTTGATATTGTTTAATATAATGTAACTATCATTCTAGTGACAGAATGTAATTTGATAATATGATGGCGTTTTTTTTATATTTTGTTATGTTTGTTTCATTTGCTTCTGCCACAGGAATTTGGAACAACCAAGGTCACACGAGCCATCGATGAGGGAGGGCGAAGGTCAGTGCAAAAACTGACCGTTCAGTGGGTCAACTGGCGTGAGCATGATGGACAGGCCCCAGACACGGAGCCAGTAGTGCACTAGTAGCATGACAGTATATCACTAATAATCTAGCATGGTTGCACACAACTAACAACGTAGCATTGTTGCATGTAACTAACAATGTAGCATGCACTAATAAATGGCACTAATAAATTGGATCGCGTATTGGATTCGACTGCAAGAATGACACTCGGATTATAAAAATAGTCATGTGGCATCACTTCATTGAAGAGGTTTTTGTAGCTGAATCCAAAATGAGAAAGTTAGCATAGCTATGGGAAATTGCTTGAAAGAAAGTCTAATGTAGCCTAGAAACAAACAGCGAATCTCCAGTGTATCTGATGGTTTTCAAAGCAGTGTTAAATGTATTCACTTTATACGAGTGACATTTTAGTGCGGGTCTTCTTTGTATGTCTTTTTGTCTCTGTGTAATATCCTGTAAAATGGAAAGTCACAAAAAAATGAAACATTTTTAATATAAAATGTGGAAAAATCAAGCTCAATTGGTAAAATCCTTTGGTGCAGTGCAAAACTGTACTGCTATTTGGAGAGATCAGACCATGTCGGGTTTGCACTGATCACCGTTGCATGATGGGTAGAGCGGATAGCTTGTCCTACATGACATGCACTTGGCTGTATTCTCAACATCTTGGTCAAGGAACACACCTATTCTCATGTTAAACCGATCAGATCTATGCAAATAATCATTGAATAGCTTGAAATAATTTTTATATTCATACAAACATTTTCTAGTCTTCAATGCTTTGTCCTGCCATTTTCATGGTACTTTTTCAACTACAACTGAACGCTGGAATTGTGACGTTGCGTGCATGATGCCTGTGATAATTCTCCGCAACATGTGGTCTGTAACTCTCTACATTACCTGTCTAGTTAGCAGTTTATTTACTGGCCATGTGTTAATGTAGCTTTGCTTTTTCTGATGCTTTGTTACTGAAACATTATGTGCAAATAAATGCCTGATCAGTCTCTTTCTGTTCATTTGTTTGTCACATTGTTGGTCCTTTGTTGTACTTATCATTAGTTTGTCACATTGTTGGTCCTTTGTTGTACTTATCATTTGTTTGTCACATTGTTGGTCCTTTGTTGTACTTATCATTTGTTTGTCACATTGTTTGGTCTTGTGTTGTACTTATCATTTGTTTGTCACATTGTTTGGTCTTGTGTTGTACTTATCATTTGTTTGTCACATTGTTGGTCTTGTGTTGTACTTATCATTTGTTTGTTACATTGTTTGGTCTTGTGTTGTACTTATCATTTGTTTGTCACATTGTTTGGTCTTGTGTTGTACTTATCATTTGTTTGTCACATTGTTTGGTCTTGTGTTGTACTTATCATTTGTTTGTCGCATTGTTTGGTCTTGTGTTGTACTTATCATTTGTTTGTCGCATTGTTTGGTCTTGTGTTGTACTTATCATTTGTTTGTTACATTGTTTGGTCTTGTGTTGTACTTATCATTTGTTTGTCACATTGTTTGGTCTTGTGTTGTACTTATCATTTGTTTGTCACATTGTTTGGTCTTGTGTTGTACTTATCATTTGTTTGTCGCATTGTTTGGTCTTGTGTTGTACTTATCATTTGTTTGTCGCATTGTTTGGTCTTGTGTCACGTCTGGTCAGATTAATCGCCAGTGCATCCTTCATAGACACCAAGGTTGGTGACAGCGATGCATCTTTAGCATTCCACATAAGACAATAATTCTACATTTTACATGATTACTACAAAATAATCTTTTTAGTTCCACATTTTACATCGTTGGCATCACACAAAATTACATATATGCATATAATATACATATAGCATACATCATTACATAACCTATTTTAATACATATGATATGTTACATGATAGTCAACCTGACTGTTACGATATGACCCGGTATAACTGAGATACCAATGATGTCATTACACATCCAACCCCACATCGCAACTGACCAGGGATTGTTTAAGGCAATCTACATAGATTTCGGGGACATTTTCAAGTTTCTAAACATTTTCATATACTGGTTGGTGCCAATGGGACCGTAGAATTCGAGTGATAGAATCAATCAAATATATTCAGAGTTTTTCATAAAAATTAATATGCTACTATGGGGCACGAAGTTTTCTGGTGACCCAGATCACACCCTGTGGGGTTGGTAGGTGTTTCTAGGCCATCTCTTTCATGTAGACAGCCGTCTGCCCTCTCTTAACCCCCTCTGCTTGTACCTAGCTCTCAACCTACCCACTTTTGGGATGTGACTCTCTTGCATGGTTGCTTTAGCTTCAACTCTTGGTAAGTGCTAAGTTTGTATCTTTGTGACATTTACACCTGACATTAGTGATGTGTGTCACTATCTACTGACATGTATTGCATACCACTAGTAAAGTGTCACCCTATTCTTACTGTCAGACAACCTGCTTGTTGCAAAAACACTTCAAATCAAAGATTCATAATGCTGATACACTGTATATTTTCACAACACAATTAAGAGTAATCTATTTAGACTGGCATATTGCTAAGTCAGGTGTTTTAGATTTTGTTTTTATTTCATGTGGAAATGTTTTGCATATTTTAAAATTATAATCAGTATGTATATATGAGCCCTTTTATTGAATTTTTGTGTTGTGGCATTATGCAAATTATATATTATTTATTTTACATGTATCTGTAATTAATTACACCCAAAAGTGAAACAATAATCATGACGGTTTTAATTTGATCTGTTGTTTTGACGCTGCTGCAATGTTGTGTTCATGCTTCAGTGATTCTGGTTCATTGTTATATTGCATTATCTGCTTTGTTGTTAGATGTTAGATTTCCAGTTGTGTTCTGCTTTTACCATCTCTGCTTCTACTTCTCTGCACCAGGTGTTTCTTGGCCGTCCCTTTTTTACTTACCCTGAGGGTTCCATGTGAGTGCCAGTCTTGTGATGTGTTATGTACTTCATTATTTTATTAAGCACGACGAAGGCTGCCCTTGCTTTCCCATTCCTAGCCCTTACCTTGCCCATCACTCTCTGTTCCTCCGTTTGTGTCCACACTCCACACTGCTTCCTAGATACGTGAAAGACTACTTCATCTTGGACTTCTTCTTGTAGTGTAATTAGGCTGTGAAATGGAAATTTTCAAAGAAATTTTTTAGATGATTTCACCAAGCTAGGCCAAGTATTTTCCATATGTGCAAGACGTACGGCATTCCGCTGAGTAATATGCTTTGTTTATCAAACTATACAGTTTGATCACCAAATAGATAAAGCACTCCTAGAGGGTCTTTGTACAAAATGCCACTGTTATTTTGTCTTGAATTTGTCATGGAAAAGGGTGTTACTTTTTATAGTACTGATCTTAAAAAGGTCTTTAAAATCTTATTAGCCCAATGTCACACACATCCTGATTTTGTAGTTCAGTGTATCGTTTCACCCCTACAAATCACTTTTTGCCATTACTTGTCTAACTGCATACTTCACACAACTTTTGGCCACTGATCTGACATATAACCAGTGATATCAGTGGTGACATTCTCTAATCCCTCGATGTTGTCACCAACTACAGCCGAGGTCAGTGGGAAGAAGGCAGGAGTAAGCACCTGGGATGAGGGACGCGAGAAAGACCGGCAGGTGGAGGAGTTGTCTGACAAGTTGGCTCAGGCCGAGATGACCGTGACCCAGTTACGGTCAAAGGTCAACCAACTGCAAGACATGAAAATCAATGGAGAGATGCTGATTAACAAGAAACAGCAGCAGATTCGGGAGCTGGAAGATCAGGTGAGAGGTCGCAGCATCCCTTCTAGTTCTTGAAAAAATTCTAATAAGGTCAGGTTAGAGGTCATCAGCTTTATTTATTTTGAATTAGTATCTTGCAGTTGAACACTGCGGTTGCTCTACTCATTGTAATTTAATAATGAATATTTTCTGTAAAATATTCACATTAGTTAGCCGTGTTAAAAAATACTATTTCATATATTATATATATATTATTATTATGAGATATTTATTTAATTAATTATTATATTCCTGAATTGTGCTATATTAAAAACAATTAGTAGTTTACATGTTTGTTGGTGTTTACTTCAGTCAAAACTGGACAACAGCCAGATGACTGACCTACAGAAGGCCATGGACAAACATCAGACCCAGATCCATGACAAGGAGAAGTCCATGACTGCCCTGAGGGAACGCCTCTGTCTCCTTGAGGCGCAGGTGGTGAGGGAGAAGGACGGGGCAGCGCAAAGCACTGTCCGGGCAGCACAGGAGCACCAGACGCTGGCTGACACTGTGAGGGCACTGGAGAAAGAGGCAGCTGACCGAGAGGCTACGCTCAAAGTAGGCACTTCCCATGGAGTATAGTCACTGAAAATAGGTGCTTCCCAATTAGTACATTTGTTGAAGGTTTCATGCTTTCTTAGACAAACTTCTTGTATGATTGATTTGAGTGTTGTTGCACTATGTTCTGCTTTCACAGTAAACAAATTTACTGGAAGTTCCGTTTGAAATGAAGCATATGGTTGGAGCTATGGAAATTCCCTACCACTGTTTCCAAGATTCCAATGAGAATTTCAAGTTAGCGCTTTCAGCAGTATCGACTTGAGGAAGAGAATTCCATGAATCTGTCTCATAATCAAAACTTGTTATGCTGTTCTGCAGGATCTCAGGATGCAGATTGAGAATGCCCAGCGCCTCTACCAAACACAGACAGACCTGTGCAAGAAACTGGAAAAGGAAAAAGAGAACCTGGAAAAGACAAGTGGCTTGCTTGGTGACGAGAAACAAAACGTGGATTCAAACATGCAAGTGTTGGCATCTGAACTGGCAACAGTCCGAGAGCAGGCATCTGCGATGGAGGCACAGCAGAAGCAGAAAATAGGCACGGTGGATGCCGAGATAGCGACATTGAAACAACAACTGAGCGAGTCAATGATACAAGTACGTTTGTAGCGGTTTATTTGGCTTACATGTCATGCTTTGGGTAATTTGTACGACTGTATTTGAGGCATATAGGAATTTCTCTATAGCAATGGTTCAGAAATACTTGGTGCAAAGAAAAGACTGAGCCATCTAGAAGAATCTAATTTGGTCTCTATGTGGCCAACTTATGTTTCAAGAGACAATGTCTTCTATTGGTCCTTGTTTGTAGACTCTAGTCTTGTCTTTGTTAGATGTTTGTCAGGGTCAGTGTGGTGACCAGTGTGGAGCATATATCTGATCTTGGTTGATTCTAGATGTGGAAAAATTGGTCTTGGAGTGATCCTAAAATATGGACATGAACACATCACCTCATCATGCATAGTAACAATGAACTCATGTGTAAAACAGACTTTTCTAGGGTAACGGATAATAAATAAAATAAGATAAAAATAAAATACAATAAGATAAACATGCCAATATTAGCTATCAGACTATAAACAAAGTTAATGTGTCATTCTACAAATAATCAAGCAAATGCATTCTTAAATAGATGCATATAAAAAGTTTGATTCAGTCTATACATGGTTAAATTAGTTTGGATAGCTGTTTTTCATGTGTTCATTTCAGTCAGTTCAGGTTTATGTGGTTTCGTAAAGTCAATTCAGGTTTGTGTGGTTTCATGAAGTCAATTCAGGTTTGTGTGGTTTCATAAAGTCAATTCAGGTTTGTGTGGTTTCATAAAGTCAATTCAGGTTTGTGTGGTTTCATAAAGTCAATTCAGGTGGTAACTAATTATTACGTGTTTGTTTTGTAGTGTGAGAAGAGTTCAGAGCGAGTGAAGACATTACAGTTAGAGGTGGACGAGAGAAAGTTAAATGAAGAACTTTTACAACAGCAGTTTAAGCAGCAGAAGGACACAGCAGAGAAGTTATCAGCCATGTTGGAGTCGGTCGAACAAGAGAGAGCAAAGATTGCAGGTGAGCTGCAGACAGCAAGAGAAGAGTGCACGGTCGCAAAAGCTGAACACACAAAGTTGAAATGTTCATCTGATAGTTTTGTCATTGAACTGAAGGACCACGTCAAAGCACTCGAGGCCGACAAGAGCACCATGCAGTGTCAGCTGGTTGAAGTAGGAGTGAACTTGGAGATGAAAGACGGTGACATCCAGCGCTTGATCGACGCAAAACTGGAACTGACCAGAAAGAACGAGCAGTTGTTGCAGGAGCAGCGTCAGCTGGTGGACAGTGGTCAACGGCTGCAGGTGGACATTGACCAGCTGAGCAGGTGTTGTGAGGAGGCGTCAGCACAGGTTGTTGCATTGACGACACAGCTCGAGGACACCAGTCGGGACTGGGCTGGGAAGTTGGAGCGGGCAGATGATGCCCTTGCAGCCGTCCAGGAGAAGTTGCGGATTTCAGACATCGAGAACGATTCCCTGAAGATGGAGTTGTCAGTGACAGGGAGCGAAGTTGAGAAGCGGGATGGTGACCGAAGGGTGGCCGAGGCGCGGGTCGTTGACCTCGTGGCGACTTCTGAAATGCTGCATCAACAGATAGCGGCTGAGAAGGAGGCGAAAGAGAAACTGTCGTCCGAGGTGTTGGGGTTGGGTTCGGAGAGGGATATGATGGCTGGGAGGCTGGAGGCATGTGAGAGGGAGTTGGCGGATGTGAAGGAGAAGCAGGTTGAGACTAGTGGGAAGTCTGAGGCTCTTGTGGCTAGTCTGAAGGAACAACTGACTGCCGCAGAGGACAAGAAAGCTTCGTTACAGCAGGAAATTGAGCAGGCAGCGTTGAAGTTAGATTGTAATGAAGAAACAGCGACAGCCACAGCTCGTCAGTTGTCCCAATGTAAGGAACACAATGAACAATTGTTTCAGCAGATCCAAGGAAGCAAGGACGCAGTGGAGCAACTACAGTCAGTGCTCTCTACATTGGAGGAAGAAAAAGGGAAGATTGCTGTAGAACTTGATGCTACAAAAGATGAACTGAGAACGGTGAAAAGTGCAAAAGAAAAATTGCAGTGTGAATCAACAGGACTCATTGAAGACCTTCAGAAAACACGGAAAGAGGAAGAAGATAAAAGGGTTGGTCTTCAAGTAGAACTGCAGGATGCAATGGCCAAATTAGACACTAGAGAAGAAAGCATGGCTTCGACTGTGCATGAGTTGTCTCGGTGCAGAGAAGATAATGAGCAATTACTTCAGCAGATCCAAGGAAGCAAGGACAGTGTAGAACAACTAAAGTCGATGCTCTCTACATTGGAGGAAGAGAAAAGGAAGGTTGTTGCCGAACTTGATGCTGCAAAAGACGAACTGAATGCAGTGACAACAGCTAACGAGAAATTGCAGTGTGAATCAACTGGACTCATAGAGGACCTTCAGAGAAGACAGAAAGAAACAGAAGATGAGAAGGTGGAGCTGAAGATGGAACTTGAGGAAGCAATGGCAAAATTAGATAGTAATGAAGAAAGTGTAGTATCCATTGTGGAAGAACTATCTCAGTGTAGAGAACACAATGAACAATTGCTTCAACAGATCCAAGAAAGCAAGAATGCAGTGGAGCAACTAAAGTCTATGCTCACCACCTTGGAGGAAGAAAAAGGAAAGCTTGCTGCCGAACTTGATGTTGCTAAAGATCAACTCAACACAATGAAGAGTGCACAAGAAAAATTGCAGTGTGAATCAACAGGACTCATAGAAGACCTTCAGAAAAGACAGAAAGAAACAGAAGGTGAGAAAGTGGCACTGAAGATGGAACTTGAGGAAGCAATGGCAAAATTAGATAGTAACGAAGAAAGTGCAGCTTCCATTTTGCAAGACCTGTCTCAATATAAGGAACACAATGAACAGTTGCTTCAGCAGAATGGAGAGAGCAAGAATGCAGTGGAGCAGCTGGAACTGAAGGTGGCGCTGTCTGAGGAAAATAACGAGAAGATTGCGGTGGAACTGGAAGCAGTGAAGGATGAGCTGGTCACCAGGGGACGAGAGCAAGAGACACAGCAGCGTCAGTCAGCTGGAGTGATAGAAGACTTGAGACGACAATGCAAGGCAGCCGAGGAGCGGACCGCTGCACTGGAGAAGGAACTACAGGAGGCCTTGTTGAAAATGGACAATGGTCAAGAGGTCATGAGCGGGGTTGTGCAGCAGCTGGAGCAGGCGCGGGAACGCGAAGCGGTTCTATTGCAGCAAGTGGAGCAGTTCAGTCAGCGGCTGGTTGCCATGGAGACGGTTATTGTGGCGCTGGAGACGGAGAAGGCAGCACTCGTGACGAGGTGCGAGGAACTGTTGGTGGAGCTCGAGGCGGGACGAACAGATGAGGCAGAGTCAAGGCTGAAACAAGAGGCTCTCATTGTCGAACTGCAACAGCAGGTCATTGTTGTGAATGGCGAGCGTGACACTGCAAAGAATGATGTTGATGCAGCCGCGTTCAAGATGGAAAACCTCACGGAAGATGTGGAGAGTCTCTCGGAGCAACTGGCGGAGTCCAAGGCTCGCCAAACTCAGCTGGAACAACGCTGCTCGGAGCTCAAGGCATCGATGGATGATGTGGAACGCCGTCTGGTGGAGAGTGAGGAAGAGAAGTGTGTGGCGCTTGCAGTGGTGGAGGAACTGCAGGAGCAGATTGAGAGTCTGAAGGCAGAGCGGGCGGCCAAGAAAGCTGAAGAGGGGAATGTTGACACACATGTGCAGCAGTTAGAGAGTGACACCAAACGACAACAGGAGTTGTTGCTTGCTGCCAATGACGAACTAAATAAACTACAGGTGGCGTTGACTGCTGAGGAGATGCGCTGCAGCGGTCTGCAGCAGGAGAAGTGTGACCTTGTGAATGACCTTGATGTTGTGAAGAGACAGGTAGGCCACCTGGAGGGAGAGAAGGCGGACCTGTTGGGCAGCATAAAGAGGCTGGAGGGAGTGGTAGCTGCCTCACAGACTGCCATTGATGGGCTGAGACAGGAGGCCATCACTGCAGAGGAAATAAAAGTAGCACTCACTGCAAACCTCGTCGATCAGGCACACAGTGCTGAGAAGGCACTGGCAGACAGCAGGCAACACTGTGAAGAGCTTCAGTTGAAACTTGATGTCACAGACATTGAGCGGGCTGAAACAGAAGCTAGCCATGCACAGAAAGAGACTGACTCAGAATCGCGTGTCGAACAACTGCGGGCAGATATTGCCAGTTGCCAGACTGAGAACCGCAGCTTGTTGGCTCGGTTAAAGGAGACAGAATTCCTGCTGGCCACTGCCCAGCAAGAGAGGACGTCACTGCAGGCAGAGACAGAACAGAAGCAAGCAGACACAGCTGCCCTCCTTGAGACACATGCGGCAGAGATCACACACAGGGACAACTTGGAGGCAGGCTTGCAGATAGACCTTAGTGGGATGCGTGTGGAGCTGGGCAGACTTGAAGGGGATCTGGCGCGGTCACAGGAGCGAACCGGTGAATTGGAGCAACAGGTGCTAACAATGCAAGAAGAAATATCATGCTCCACTACCGTGCAGTGCAGAACGGAGAGTGAACACAGTCGTGAATGTGCTGCACTTCAGAAATGTGTCGTTGAACTGGAGGCAGCAGTTACTGAGAAATCACGCCAGGTGGAAACACTGGAAAGTAATGCTCAGATAGCAAAGACGTCTGCTGATTGTTGTGAAAGTGAACTCCAAGTGGCGCTACAGACACAAGTTGGAAAAACGAGAGAATTCGAGTCAAAACTAAGGGAGGTGGAAATGCTGCATGCAAGCAAAATGGATTCACTCGTGTCAGAGCACACATTCAAGATGGCTGCCCAACATGAGGAGATGGATGCATTGCAGCAGGATGTAGAGAAACTACGTGGAGAGTTACAGGCCAGCAGCGACCACCTCCAGAGTCTAAGCACTGAGTATACCTCCGAACTGGCGATGACAAAACACGAACTTGATCAAACGGTGACAACCAGCCAGACAGTAAACGAGGAACTGGGCAGACTGAGGGATCAGCTGGAGGATGCGAGGGAAGCTCTGGGGAAGAAGGAGACGGAGTTGAAAGCTGCTGTAGATGATTTGGCTGATTTGAAGGCTGGGCTGAATGCAAAGGCAGAGGAATTGAAGCAGGGACAGTTTGTGGCAGAGACGAGAGTCAGAGAGATGGAGGCGACATGTGGCAAGCTGGAGGCTCAACTCAGAGTAGCGTACGATTGCGGGGAAGACACAGAACAGCTCCTGCGTGAAAAGACAAACGAGATTGTAGTTCTGAATCAGCATGTTGGTTCACTCAAGGCAAGCATCTTTGAGGCCGATGCCAAGAAAAACGAAATTGAAGAACAGTATCAGATGTTGACATCAGAAAAAGACAGGATTGTGGCCGAAAACGAAAAGCAACGTGATGATCACCAGGAGGCAGTGTCGGAGTTGGAGCAGCAGTTGTGTGAAGCGAAGGAGCAGGTAGACGACAGTGCAGTACAACTTGGGATGTTGCATGATTCAGTGGCTGCCATAGAGAGGGTGCTGTCCTCGGAAGGAGAACGACACAGTCGGGAACAAGCAGACTGGGCGTTGAAGATCCAACAACTTGAGATTGAAGTCAAAGGGAAACAGACTGAGGTGGACAGCGTCCAGTCAGAGCTGGACGTTGCTCTAGCTGCAGTCGATGAGCAGGTAGTCATTGCGCAGTCAAAGTCAGCAGACCTCTCTTGTGCATTGCGTGTAACGGAACGCACGAGTTTGGAGCAACGACATCAGCTCGAGACCCAGCTGGCAGGACTACGGACTCAACTGGAGTTTGCCGCAGACACGGCAGAATCAGAGAAGACAGTACTGCAGAATGAACTCTCAACAGTCCGCGATCAGCTGCATGAAACTAAGGACATGATCCACACTAGCGATGTGGCTCGTTCCCAAAAGGTGGCAGAACTAAAAGCCGAAGTGAGTCGACTGACAGTGGCAGTGGACCACTTAGAGAGACAGGCCATGACATCGGAAGAGCTACTGTCAACAGCAAAGTTGGAAGTAGCAGCACGAACGGAGGAATTGTTTGCAGCGAGGGAAAGAATCAAGTCATTGACAGAGGAATCCAAACAAGTGGGAAGCGTCTCACAGCAGGAGCAGGATTGTGCCCGGGAGAATCTACGACAAATGGAAACATCACTGACTGACACTGAAGAGAAGCTAGCATCTGCAAACGAGGAAAAGTTCGCCTTTGAACAGAAACTTTCCGAAGCATTGACAGTGCAAGCACAGCTTCAACAGCAGATTGTCTCACTAGAGGGCAGCACTGAGCAGGCAACAGTCGAGAAAGACATCCAACTTGCATTGATCGAGAATCTGAGGCAACAGATTGAGGACGAGCGCACACGGAATGAGTCGGAAACATCTCACTTAAATGTTCTCATCCAGGAACTGCAGCTCAAAGTGTCACAGGTTGGCGAGGTGGAAACTGAGAGAGGTGAGAGATGTAGCGAAATGGAGAACATTTTGGCAGTCACTGAAGCGAAGTTGGCAGCTACAAAAGACAGAATTGTGGAAATGGAAACGAGGCTGTCGGAAGCTGGGACAGCGGAGGCACAACTCTGGCATCAGGTGTCATCCCTGGAGGCGAACAAGGAGCAGATGAGGATGGAGGGGGAAGAACGGGAAGCAGCCCTGGGAGACGTGACGGAGCGATATGACCGCTCCACTGAGCAGTACAACTGTGATGTCGCCAATTTAAGGCAGGCCGTCGCTACACTGGAGAAGCGCCTGCAGGAAAAGCAGGAATCGTCGGTGGAATTGGAACAGGAGTTGGTCCTGCAGAAAGCTGCATGTGCCTTGCTGGAGGCGAGGGAAGAACAGGGAACAAGGGAGCAGGAAAGGGAGAACGAGGTTCTACGGGAGAAACTGCTCGATGCAGAACGTCAGTTGGACGGTCGTCGTGAGCATGAGCAGGAGTTGGAGACGATGCTTCAAGACATGGAGACATCATCGGCTGAGGTGAAACGTGAACTTGAAGTGGAATGCAGCCGACTGAGGGAGCAGCTGCTCACCCTGGAGGCTGTGGAGCCAACTACAGTGAGTTACTCTGCAAGTCTCCAGAGTGACGTTGAAGAGCAGTGCAACGCGCTTCTCTCTGAGAATGAGACTGTGCGAGGTGAAAGGAACAACCTCGTCAGCAAGGTAGCTCATCTGAGGAACGACATGATTCAGTTACAAGACCAGATGAACACAGACACTGTGAGATACAACGAAGATATCAGTGAACGTGTGGCAGAAGTTGCCACCTTGAAAGAGAAGCTTATTTGCCTAGAAGGCGAACGTGAAGCTACGGCAGCAGAAATTTTTCATTTGCAGAACAAGAATCTTTGTTTAGATGGCAGCATAGAAGCTTCAGCTTCTGAAGTTTCCATGTTAACTGAGAATATTCATTCCCTTGAGGATGATAAGAAGGCTGCGATAAATGAAGTTGCTGTTCTAAATGAGAAGATGCGATCTCTTGAAGGCAACACAGAAACTATTACTACTGAAGTTGCAGCATTGAAAGAGACAATTATTCAGCTGGAAACTGATGAGGAATCTGCACGGACAGAAATTGCCATACTAGAAGAGAGAACTCGCCAGCTGCAAGACCAGCTTACCATTGTAGAAGAGAAGAATGTCTCTACACTGGCTGACTGCAAAGACAAGACAGAAGAACTGCAGCAGATGAAAGACGAACGCAGACAGTTGGAGCAGGAGGTGGAGCAACTCCATGTCTCTCTAGACATTGCCCGCAGTGAGTGTTCGCAAGAACTGCAGACTAGAATTGACATGCTAGGAGCTGAGAATGTTGAGTTGATTAAGGATCTCACAGACGTGAAGAAGAGTGAGACAGATGTGAAGACAGCACTGACACTTGCCGAGGCCGAGAATCTCAATGTTGTAGCGAAGCTGCAAACTGCTGAAAGTGATATGTTGGCTCTCACAGAGATGCATGATGTTGTCAGTGCGGAAAACACAGAGCTCCGGGAGAAGTTTAGAAATGCTGGGCAACAAATCTCAGACTTGTCCATGAAGGTTGATGTTGCCGAAGCAAAGGCGAAGGAACTCTCTGAAAAGGTGGATGGTTTACAGATGGAGAAGGAAGATCTGGCCGAGGGGCTCCGGCGTGTGGAGAATGAGAAGTCAGTTGCCACTGAGAATCTCAACAACGCTAATGTGGAGATATCGGCGTTGAGGTCGGAGGTTGACTCAGCAAGGACTGATGCTGAGACAATGCACGATGAGAACATTCGACTTCACAACCAGGTAGAGGGCAAGCACATGGAGTCTGGAGCACTGACGGAGCAGCTGCAAGAGATGCAGGAACAGCTTGAGGAGTTGAGTGAGCAGAAGAGCCAACTCCACGAGCAGCTGGGTGAGCTGCAGAGCCATGTGTCGGAGGTGAGTGAGGAGAGAGATGCAGTGGTTAGTCGATGCGCAGCCATAGAGGCGGAGCACTGCATGCTCCAGGAGACACTCACACAGGTGGATGCGGAGCACCAAGAACTACAATGTATGGTAGAGCAGCTGCGGAGCACTGTGGAACGGCTGGAGCGGGAGAAGCGTGAGACGGAAACAAAGGCAGAGGAGACAGAGGAACTTCTTCAAGTGATTCAGGTGGAGTCAGAGGGGCTCCAGGAGGACGTGGAGGAGAGCCGGAGGACATCATGTGACCTACAGGCGAGGTTGGAGGCATTGCAGACGGACAGAGATGCTGCGATTACTGTGGCCGCTGACCACCAGGAGGCGCTGAATAGGCGGGAGGTCGAAGTGGCAGCGCTGCGGAAGGAGCTGAGGGACATGGAGGTGGACTGGGAGAGCAAATCCCGGGAGATGGAGGAGCTGGGGAGAACAGTGGGAAGGCTGGAGTGGGAGGCAAAGGATGCTGAGAAGCAGACGAGGCGGCTGGAGGAGCGGTGTAGCGCCGCACGCACGGCGCAAGATGACTGTCTGGCAGAGCTAGATACAGTTCGCCACCAGTACAGCAGTGTGATGGAGCATGTGCATGAACTGGAGGTGGCCGCTGCGTCGCACACAGACAGTGTCGAGGCACTGACAGTAGAACTGACAGCGACACTGGCTGACAACGATCGTCTTCAGCAAGAACTGAAACAGCTGACGGTCGACGCAATAACAGCACAGGCGGAAGTGACGCAACAGCTGGCTGACGCTCGAAGTGACCTTGAGACACGGCATCAAGAAGGCGTCAGTCTTCAACAGCAGTTGTCAGAGCAGCGATTGCAAAAGGTGGAGGATGAAAATCAGACGGCGCAGCTGGGTGACCAGATGGAACAACTGGCCTTTGAGAAGGCAGAGCTTCAAGTGGAGAATGAGGCTCTCGTCTCCCGCACTGCAGCACTTGAGACAACATTGGCTCAGAAGACAGAGGAACTGAATGAAGCCACAGTCAGCCTTGCTGAAAAACAGGAAGAGCTGGAGCAACTCCGGAGCAAAGTCCAACTCCTCGAACAGGTTCAAGAAGAGCTGGAGCAACTCCAGAACAAGGTAAAGCTCTTGGAGAATGACCAGGAAGAGCTGGGCGTACTCCGGAGCAAGGTCAAACTCCTAGAGCTTGCTCAGGAAGAGATAGCCATACTGAAGAAAGAGTTAATTGAAGCTTCCTCAGAGCAGCTCCGTCTGAAGGAGAAATCCGAGACACATAAGGTGAGTGCGTTTCTCCTCCAAAATTTAACATGTATACTGGTAGACCAAATCGTCATTTCACTAATCTAAGTTTATACTTTTGTGATATGCTTTTGTCCACACGCAGATGTTTTTCTCCTACTTTCAAATGAATTGATACATCTCCACACCAGTCATACTAAAATTGCTATATCACCATCCAGGCTTCCCTGGTCTTTTTGTGTGAAATTTTAAGGGTTAAAGATGGGACTGTATTTGATAAAGTAAATCCTACCAGATGAGCACATTCCATGAGTTTTACCAAACGTTGCCATATTATGAATGTGTTAAAAATAATTGTTCTGGAAGATGTCTTCTTGGCTTTGATTGCAATTTTCATTTGGCAGCCCACGCAATATAGTCAGACATACTTATTACAACCTCTCGTGATAATAAATATAATACTAAATAATTTGGTCCAGTTCCATAGATAATAGCTCGCAATAAAACAAGCTAGCGTACCACAACAATTTTATTCTACCAGACAGTCATGTCTGCGTTCCAGACATTTTATTAATAGCGTATTGACTCTATATGATTTGCAACACAAGAATCATGCTAGCCAACAAACTGTCCATCTTTTTAATCTGCTAGACAGCTTTTTGTAGTAGTGAGGATTGAACCACTGTACAGTAGAACCCTCTAAAAAGGCCACCCAGAGATAAAAGGGTGGTCAGATATACAGATGAACTGACCTGGCATTAAGTAGACTGTGATGGAGCGGCCATTTTCAAGGGGTGGCTGCTCAGAGGGGGTTCTACTGTATTGTGTTTTGTTGCTCCTATATTCTATTCCTTCTCCTGGGCGGATGCATTCTCCATCTACATCAGATCATGTCTTGGTTCTTCCGTGTGCAGAGACAGTGTGAAGCATGTGAGACAGAGAAGACTGAAGTGTCGAGGAAACTGTACGAGATGAAGGTGACCTTGAAGCAGACGCAGGAGACGGGGGCGGGGTATGAGGAGAAGTTACTGGAGACAGAGAGAGTAAGAGACGACCAGGAGAAACAGGTAGACATCTTGGTGCAGCATCTGTTTGTGTAGACAAAATGTGCCGGTCAGATTCGTCTTGGTTGGTGAGAGATGTACTATTTTGGGTTAATGCTTGGCAGAATATTCTCTTAGTCATTTTAACTATGCATGAGTTTTATTTTAATGAAGTGTTTTATTGAGAACCACTAGCAATATGTTGTTTGTTTTTGCTAAATCAACAATCAGTAAGCATAATAAAATAACTGACCAATATTTTCCTCGTAAAATTAGCAAATAATTTATCAATAACTCAAACAATAAAATGCATACCATGAACCCAGCTATTTAACAAATAGCTGTCTAAAGTGAAGTTGTTAAACCTTAAATGGTTCAGCCCATTGTGAATCCAGTTCACTTATGTCCAGATGTGTAGTATGTGACTAGTTTAAGTAATGTGCGCAGTTTGTTTAATAAAAAAATTCATATTTTTGTTCAAATCATCGAAAGAATTGACTTTAGTCATTAGATCTGGTAAGGATAAAATAGTGGATATCAAAATGTTAAACACTGTGTAGGTCAATGCTGATCATGGGCGTGACCTCCATCCTGTCACATGACAAAGTTACGAAAATTTCACCAAGGAAATTTTTTTTATTTTTAAGCATATAGATTTTCACTTTAGTTAATGCTTGAACAAGCATTAACTAATTTAATAGTTTGTCTGATGATTTCAAAAAACTACATATAAAAGTTGCACAAACAAGCTAGCATGTTGCAGTGGATACTAGGTAGGTTTGGTTTTTCGCAAAATTTATTTCAAATGAGATTAGCAAAAAAATTCGAATTGATTAAGCACCTTTAAGTATGCACACGCAAAATGACAATTTATAATATACGAGTCGAGAGTTTTGGTTTGGGTTAAAATTATGATTAAAGTAGAGACTCAACCATAAGTGCTTTGAGAGTGACAATTATGCTATTGAGTTTGGTATAAATTCCATACCCATTTTTTTATGTGGGGAGATAAGTGATATGTTAACTCCCATAAACATGTTGTCTGTGTACAGCTAGAGTCATTGAAGGGCGACCTTCGAGTACTGCAGCGAGAATGCGACACTCTGAAGGATCAAGTGACACAACTCACCAACCAGATGAACACTGCACGCAAACAGATGGCAGCTGGCGGGAATGCAACGGTGGCGACGCCTACCAACAACTGCAAGCAGGTGTGACTTGTTCAACCGTAGTTTTGTGTTTGTTGTTCTGCTTACTGGTCATGTCAGAATGCTAGTGTACAATGTGTGTTTTCCCTGTTATGCTGTACAACTGCAGCAGCTGGGCAGTACAAACCATCATTCTTCACAATCTAGATGCCACATACGCCACCTGGATCATATCCAACGAAGAGCTGTACTTGCATTGTGGCACAGGACCGCTGTCACAGCAAGTACAGTGATTCACGTTTGGCTGTGTGTTGTGCATGCCTGAGGTTACCCCTGCACAACTGGCCCAGCAGTTTGCGGTTGTTGGGTCAAATCAATACAAAGGCCAAGTCGGTAGGCACACCACCAACGTACTACTTCTGAAAGAGAAGGGCATCAGCTGAGATGGTGTTGACTATGGGGGGACTGATCATCATCATCCCAGGAAGATGCACAACACTTAAATTTGTTCTTAACTTAATATGACCTAATTAGTCGTAATGCTGGGCCCCGCTGTTGGAGTGACATTTTTAATTTGAACTTCTGTGTAGGCATTTTCTGCACAAGGAAGATTGTTATGTTTTATCATGTTGATGTGTTTCCACATCCATTATAAATGGTAAGTTGTGGAAGAACAAGTTGATCTTTGCAAGACAACAGTAATAGGCATTTATACAATGGGGTTGAGTGGGATTGAGTTCTGTTACAAAGGTTTGTTTGCCAGGTCGTTGAACTTCTACTAAAAACTAGAAGTTTTGTGGTTTTAAGCAGTAATGGTGTGATTCAATGCCGTTGTGGATCTTGTGTTTCGCAGACCTCTAATGACAAGGGCAAGTTGAAGGTGGCCCTGGAGAAGAATACGAAGGACTCGGACATGTGGCTGAATCGCTACCAGAGTCTGCTCAAGCGCTACCATCTATTGGAGGAAGAGAACGATGCTCTCAAGGATAAACTTGGTGAGTTACATTGTTAATAACTATGTATGAACTGACCAACACTAGATGCTCTCAAGGATAAACTTGGTGAGTTGCATGGTTGACAACTGTGTATGTATGTCCCTGCTGTCAGAATCAACCAAAGGCTTTTTTAATTTGTGCCATAGCCTCTTGAAGTTATGATATTGTTGATTGGTTGAAAATGTAATTTTTTTTATATTGTGCTACTTTGTCAAATCAATGCCGCTCTTTCTGATGGTTGTGTTTTTAGACCAATCAGGATGTTTTTTCCATCCATATATTTGCAAATTTGCTTGTTGCTAAGGAGAATTTGGAATTCAAAATGGTGTACTTTTTTTGTTTGGCAGCATTTTTAATGATTATTTCAACATTGACTGTAGAGACAGTAGTGAACGTCAAAGTGCAGCGAAGAGGAGAGGTTTTAATCTGCGTGCCCAAAAATGTGCCAGCTTTCATTGAAACATTTAAGTCATGAATGTCTCAATAATAAAATGATGAGATTATGATGTACAACCTCCAAGAAAATGTGATTGTGACCGACATAGTTATCACACAATGAGTGTGATGACTGTCATTTTGAAGCTCTTTCAATGGTGCATCTGATAAACCTAGAAACCCAAAAATTTTAAACAAGCCGAGTTACCCGGCATTGCACGGGACAAAAAGACAACCACTGTAAGAGCTTATGACTCCTTGCACCACCCACTCAAGTTTATGACTCCTTGCACCACCCACTCAAGTTTATGACTCCTTGCACCACCCACTCAAGTTTATGACTCCTTGCACTCCCTAGTCAAGTTTTGGTAGTGCAACTTCATTCGCCTAAAATCATTTACAACTGCCAGTTTCACGTAGCATTCATATGTGGACGTTTGATTTAGATCACGTAACTTATAACAATTGTAGAAAACACATATAGCATTGCTAATAATTGCATGTACTATTGTTCTGAGCCACGTAATCTACATAAAACGTCCACATAGGTTCCTTCGTAATATTCCAGCCCCCGGGGGAAATTTATTTATTGTACGAACCATCCCCCTGGGCTCCCGGGCACGCCTAAAACATGTCAGCCTCATAGATGCGAAACTGACGGAGGTATGCGGGGACAGACAGACAGACAGACAAAGTCACGAGCTACTTTATATTAAAAAGATGCAAGTTTTGACTGATTCTGACAGCAGGGGACATGTGCACAGACCAGCACTAGGAGTTAGACATTTAGTGTGAATGTTGTTACAAAATAACCCATAACTGTTGTATTAATTAGTGGATTAGAATACCAGGAAGAAATCGTTAAACCGTGCCACCAAACGACATGATTAAGTTGGTGAATGAACTAATTATTGAAGAAGCAATGCACTCCCCTGCACAAGCCCCTGCGAATGGCACAACACTGCAATGTTGTCAGATTTTGATTGGTTGCCAATATTTCAGATGGGCCAGTTGCCGTGGAGCCACGACGAAGTCGAATCTGCACGAGACAGAGCGTGTCGACCAAGCGGCAGTCACAGTCTGCGCAGGATTCTCGCCATGCAAAAAAAGTTTGTCCTGAGGTTAAAACCGGCAAGTCTACAGCGGCATCTACAGGTGGGTACACATTCTACTCACCAGGTGATGTTCACAGCAGTGTGGCATAATTAGATAATTATTTGGTAAGAAGTAACTTTGGTGGATTTAGTGTGCGTGCGTGCGTAATTTTGGTATACAACATAGGAACACTTTCTTCAATACTTTTTATTCCATGTTCTTCACTTTAGTATTACAAGCAAATTAACTCTAACCTTACCTTACTTCTTATATGACTGAAAACAATAACCAGTGAATGGCACAACTCTATGATGATCCATCTAGCCTGCCATCGACTGTCATAAGCCATAAAAAAGCCATTGTAATCAATAGCAATCTGAACTATGAGACCAATTATAACGCACTTCAAACAGTTGAATTATTACTATGTGTAAAACACAGCAACTCATAAGGGCAGAATTTGTTGTCAGATTTTGATTGGATGCCAACATTTCAGAGAAGCCAGTTGCTGCAGAGCCGCCACGAACTAGAATCTGCACGAGACAAAGCGTGTCGATGAAGCGACAGTCACAGTCTGCACAGGATTCACACCTTGCAAAGAAAATGTGTCCTGCGATTATAACCTGCAAATCTACAGAGACAACTACAGGTGGATACTCATTCTGCTCACCAGATGGTGCTCTGATCAATGTGATGTTAAGAGACATGGATGAATGTTGTTAAACATATAATGTTTCATTGTGATCATAAAATTATGTTATATAGTATAAACTATATTCTAACATATTCTAAAAGTTGTTTTAATGAACCACATTTAAACAAATTTCTTTGAGTTATCTGTTCAGTTTGAACATTTTGGTGCAAATATTACGTTTGTATGCGGAGGTAATGTCATTTTACGGGTGTTAATGATATGTTAATGATATGCCCATTGCATGATCCCCTGAATGTACGACCCTGACCAACTTTGTCCATAATGCATTGCAAATTGTTGACAGCTGTTTGTGAAGGTTGATATTCATAAACATATAACGAACAAATTATATTAACAAATTGTAGTTCGCATGTAGTTCACAACACATTTGGGCGACCAAGATGTTAGGATAGAGTTTATCAAATAGATATATTTTATTCTATGTGGTGTCAAGGAATCTCTTCTTATAAGTGAACACAAAATTTTCTTCTCTAGACAATAAGGGAACTGTTTAACATTAGTGGCGTCAATTGGTGACTAATGTAGAACAACTGAAAAGAGGTGCCAACACCAGATGGTGACACTTTTCATGTTACAATAGTTATGGATCCTGCTGATTAAAAAGGGGGTGTACGCTAATTAGGGCATGTACGCTTAATAGGTCGAATACGGTAGTTTAGTCTATATAACATGATTTAATGATGACAGCAACATACTCTGTACCTTTAAAAACTTTATGGTGACAACAACTGACTCTGTACCTTTAACAACTTTATGATGACAACAACAGACTCTGTACATTTAACAACTTTATGGTGACAACAACAGACTCTACACCTTTAACAACTTTATGATGGCAACAACAGACTTTGTACCTTTAACAACTTTATGCTGACAACAACAGACACTGCACCTTTAACAACTTTATAATGACAATAACAGACTCTGTACCTTTAACAACTTTATGATGACGACAACAGGTTCTGCACCTTTAACAACTTTATGATGACAACAACAGACTATGTACCTTTAACAATGTTATGGTGACAACAACAGACTCTGCACCTTTAAAAACTTTATGGTGACAACAACAGATTCTGCAACTTAACAACTTTATGATGACAACAACACACTCTGTACCTTTAACAATTTTATGGTGACAACAACAGACTCTGCACCTTTAACAACTTTATGATGACAACAACAGACTCTGTATCTTTAACAACTTTATGAATATAACAGCAGACTCTGTACCTTTAACAACTTTGGTGGGTGAATGTGTATGCATATGTGTGTCATTTTGATGAACAACATCAGTCATCCCCAGATTGGTAAAACAATTACTTCTGTTTAATTTGACAGCAGAGAAGAAGCAAAGTGCTGCTGAAAGCCAGTCACGGGGAAGTCGATCTACCAAGACACCAGATACACAGCTAACCGCAAAGAAAGAACAGACGCCTGAGGTTGCCATGGCTGAAAAACATCGGCAGATTCGTAGAATTGCTAGGTCACGCCTCCAGCCAGGTTCAGCCAGAGTTACCCACACTACTCCAAGTCTGGTGCGTGCAGAGACGTGTTAACATCTCGAAAATTACACAATGAAAACAAAAGAAGCATTTATCTGCAAAACATTATTTGCCAAAATCACATAAATTAAGTGGTTTTATGTTGCCATCAAGTTGACAGCGGTGGAGCTATTGCCACGTTATTGACTTATGAAGTAATGGTTTTCCTATCTGTCGTTTAGCAACATGCAACAGAAAACCTGACTTATCTTGAAACACACAAATTAGATATAACGTGTTTTGTAGATAAGCGCTTCATGTGTATGTTTTTTATTATTCACAAACTGTTTAGATACCATTTCAGTGGCAATGCTATGAATGTTCTATTTGTAGCTGCAGCTACTTTTAAAGCCGTACCCGACTATGGAGGTTTCCCCCGAGGGATCAGTAGTAGTTCCAGGGAGGCTTGCTGTCCAACAAATAACAGTAACAATTCTAGGGAGGCTTACTGTCCAACAAGTAACAGTCCCAGGGAGGCTCGCTGTCCAACAAGTAACAGTTTCAGGGAGGCTTACTGTCCAAAAAGTAACAGTTCCAGGGGGGCTTACTGTCCAACAAGTAACAGTTCCAGGGAGGCTTACTGTCCAACAAGTAACAGTTCCAGGGGGGCTTACTGTCCAACATGTAACAGTTCCAGGGGGGCTTACTGTCCAACAAGTAACAGTTCCAGGGAGGCTTACTGTCCAACAAGTAACAGTTCCAGGGAGGCTTACTGTCCAACAAGTAACAGTTCCAGGGGGGCTTACTGTCCAACAACTAACAGTTCCAGGGGGGCTTACTGTCCAACAAGTAACAGTTCCAGGGAGGCTTACTGTCCAACAAGTAACAGTTCCAGGGAGGCTTACTGTCCAACAAGTAACAGTTCCAGGGGGGCTTACTGTCAAACAAGTAACAGTTTCAGGGAGGCTTGCTGTCCAACAAGTAACAGTTTCAGGGAGGCTTACTGTCCAACAAGTAACAGTTCCAGGGGGGCTTACTGTCCAACAAGTAACAGTTCCAGGGAGGCTTACTGTCCAACAAGTAACAGTTCCAGGTAGACTTGCTGTCAAACCAGTAACAGTGACAGTTCCAGGAGGCTTCCTGTCCAACAAGTAACAGTGACACTTCCAGGGAGGCTAACTGTCCAACAAGTAACAGTGACACTTCCAGGGAGGCTAACTGTCCAACAAGTAACAGTAACACTTCCAGGAGGCTTAGTGTCCAACAAACAACAGTGACACTTCCAGGGAGGCTTACTGTCCAAAAAGTAACAGTGACACTTCCAGGTAGGCTTACTGTCCAACAAGTAACAGTGACACTTCCAGGAGGCTTACTGTCCAACAAGTAACAGTGACACTTCCAGGGAGGCTTACTGTCCAACAAGTAACAGTGACACGTCCAGGTAGGCTTACTGTCCAACAAGTAACAGAGAAACTTACAGGGAGGCTTACTGTCCAACAAGTAACAGTGACACTTCCAAGGAGACTGTCCAACAAGTAACAATGACACTTCCAGGAGGCTTACTGTCCAACAAGTAACAATGACACTTCCAGGATGCTTACTGTACTACAAGTAACAGTGACACTTCCAGGGAGACTGTCCAACAAGTTACAGTGACACTTCCAGGAGGCTTACTGTCCAACAAGTAACAGTGACACTTCCAGGAGGCTTACTGTCCAACAAGTAACAGTGACACTTCCAGGATGCTTACTGTACTACAAGTAACAGTGACACTTCCAGGGAGACTGTCCA
The DNA here is from genome assembly GCA_963662155.1 of Lamellibrachia columna. NCBI lineage: Eukaryota > Metazoa > Annelida > Polychaeta > Sabellida > Siboglinidae > Lamellibrachia > Lamellibrachia columna. The sequence continues at coordinate 55,363,400 of OY759266.1, forward strand.
ACAAGTAACAGTGACACTTCCAGGGAGACTGTCCAACAAGTAACAGTGACACTTCCAGGGAGACTGTCCAACAAGTAACAGTGACACATCCAGTGATCGAGGCTTAGTGTCCAATAATAATTGTTTAATATTAGTTTTGGGTTTTAAACTGCTTAGTTCATAAAGTGATTTCTTTGCTTATGTAATTCACAGGACCACCCACGTATAGTCAAATCAGTGCATGGAATCAGCTGCTCCCAGTATTATTGGTAATGTGTTTATGTTACCAAGATCAAAGTTGATTTGGGTGGTAATCAGTTACAATGTAACTACTAATTCTGGTATGTCGTGAGGAGCCAATGTTGGCTATGTCTACGACAGGGTGAGTGCGCACTAAGGCGGGGATAACACCCAGTGTTGGCTATAGTCTACGACGGAGTGAGTGTGCTCTAAGACAGGGATAACACCCAGTGTTGGCTATAGTCTACGACGGAGTGACTGTGCTCTAAGACAGGGATAACACCCAGTGTTGGCTATAGTCTACGACGGAGTGACTGTGCTCTAAGACGGGGATAACACCCAGTGTTGGCTATAGTCTACGACGGAGTGACTGTGCTCTAAGACAGGGATAACACCCAGTGCTGCGTTAAGCTATCTCAGTTATCTGTTTTGAAACAGAATATTCACACTGCTAATATTTACAGTCTGCAGATAATTTGATAATTTCGCTTAAATCATGTATTTTTTGCTTGTTGACAGAACCCAAAGGCTCTGACTATGATCACTAATAGCCCCAAGAAGGGCACAGGCCCGGCTGATAAACCAAAGAGTGGACCGAAGTCTGCCACCCTGTTGTCCAGCCCTGCCTCCTGGTGTCTCAGTCTGAAGAAGACACCCGAAAGGTTGTCTCGAAGGCATCTCGAGCAGTCGACAGAGACCTCAGATGAGAACCCAGAGAATTGCCAAGTCCAGTGAATGGCGGACAATCGTGAACTTATTTTCTATTGTGTGTTTTGTAAAAACTTTAGTTAAGTGTAGTAGCTAAGATTATTGATGTGGCGTCCTCTTCGTCGTTTGTGCTTGTATATGTGCTTTTTACGTTATCATTGCATAATTACTCACTCAGTATACAGACAACACAGTAGTTTGTATATACAGCATACGTACAACACAGTAGTTTGTGTGTACAGTATACGTACAACACAATAGTTTGTGTGTACAGCATACAGACAACACAATCGTTTGTGTGTACAGTATACAGACAACATAGTAGTTTGTGTGTACAGCATACAGACAACACAGTAGTTTATGTGTACAACATACAGATAACACAGTAGTTTGTGTACACATGTAGTTAGCATGCATCCTACAGGCATTTCACATGTGCATCACGTTTTTGCTAGACTAGTTTGGTAATGCCAGATTTATGACCAATAACCTTTATTCAGTTAGTGTTGTTTGTCAACAATTCAATTACTATCAATTTGTTTTTAATGTTTCAGTGCTTTTGCATGAAAAAGTATTTTTTTAACAAAATTATTCACAAATTGAACAATATAATTACATTCCTTTATACAATGACTATTCTAAAATCACAATTGTCACTTATTTGGTAGGTAATTGATTGAGTATATTTTTATTGTAAGGGAACCTTTGTATCTCCTTTCCGCTTTGTGTAGTATGCTCCTTAATAATAAACAAATACTGTTTGTAAACTTAGTTGTGTTTGACATCTGCTTAATCCCTGTTATAAGTGCTCTGGCACATTTATAGGACTTTGTAAACATAGGCAGGTGAAATTGAAACCACAATGACTTGCCCCAAGACAGTGGAAGCACCCCAATTTAGTGTTTGTACATTTTGCAATCAGGAATATTAATACACTGTACACCCAACATATCTGGCATTGAGCATCAAGGCAACAACAAACATGGCACTGTGCATATTTATTATAGAACTATTCAATAATCAATAGATTCTGTACAATAAAAAGTATGTCCGCATGCCAAAGGAAGCCCGTTTCAATGTATACTCAAGTATAGGCCCGAGCAGAACAAATGTTGGCCCGTGCAGGACAAATGTATAATCAAGTGTTGGCCCGTGCAGGACAAATGTATTCTCAAGTGTTGGCCCTCAAAAATGGATGGTCCAGTAGCAGAACGATTATTTAGACCGACACACCATCAGAACCTATAACAATATCCTCACAGCGGTTTTATACGGTTGCGTGAAATCTACAAACTGGCGGATGACCTTGTGCCATATCGCAAAGACAACCATGCCTAAAACATTTCACTTAAGGACATGATGACGTCATTGACTGAGGACTGCTTGGTTTAGACAATACTGCAAGGGATAGTAATAAAAATACCACCAAAAAAACTCATGAAAACATAGAAACCACCACATCGTCGTTTGATCGATGACGGCCCAAATAAACAAATGTACAATACGTATATACATGCACGTGGGTCTCGTTGTAACGTTACATTTGCAACTGTCAAAACGTTTTACTCACAGTTTGCGTTGTTCATTGAACCGTAACAAGTTTTACGTCAAGCAGCTTTCGACGTTTCACAACTGCCTAAGACGGAACATCATTGGTTGGTGTACCGGAGACACGTATTAGTTTATATCCACATTATCCACTGTGTACATACAGTAGCAAAGCGTGGACAACATATACGAAGTAAGATAAACTCCTCAACAGTTTCAATCTCCGATGCCTCGGACGCATGTTTGCTTCTTTCCATTTTGAAGGAACTATTCCTTCTAGTGACAAGTTAAACAATTTTGCAAGTGGTGTACTAATTTGCTCAACAATTTCCTTAAGCAGTTTTGGTGGTATCCCATCAACTCCCAGTGATTTATTATCTTTCATCTTCTTGTCTTTGCTATCATTTGTGGAGTTACAAATAACTGCCCCAAATGTTCTGATTTACTGCCCTCAAATTTAGTAAATGGAACTGGAAGTGAGCTGATATCTTCTGTGGTAAAAACTTAACTGAAATACTCATTCAGGACCTCTGCCATTTGAAACCCGTCCAAAATTATGTTTCCACTGTTGTTTTCCAGTGGTCCGACCTTATCTCAAACTTTCAATTTACTCCTTACATAAGCATAGAAGCTCTTGCTGTAATTTTTTATATTACCTGCCAATTTTTTTTCAAAGGTTCTTTGAGATTTTTTAAGTTATGTCTAGGTTAAGTGCCTCGTTGTAATTTGCATAGTCTTCATCCTTTCTGGTACACATATAAACCCTCCACATAGTCTGCTTATACACTATTTTTCTAATAGCTTCTTTTGACAAGTGTTTCTTTGTAGACCGTTTTCCTTGTTTTTGGAAGGGAACAAATTTATCGATGATACTCTCAATTTCATATTTTAGAATATTCCAACATTCAATTGTGGTCTTATTCATCAGCATGGATTGGTATTCCAATCTAGCTTTGCTAAGTATTTTCTCATATCTTTATAGTTACCTTTGTGGACGTTTCTCCTATACATTTTTTTATTTTTACTTTCTGATTTTACATTGATATCAAAATGTATTTGATTGTGGTCACTGTTACCCAATGGTTAATGTATTTTTACATTGTCCACTAATTCTTTTTGTGATGACAAAACTATATCTAATACACTATCTCCCCTGGTTGGTTCTAGCATGTGCTGAGTAAGCTATCCTGAATTAAAAATATAAATTGTTGGTCCTTACCCCCTGTTCTCTCTAGAGATTTTCATTGTATGCGTCCATGGTTAAAATCTCCCATTATGATACATTCCCCTTTACTAACTTCCTTTATAGCATTTTGTGTTATCCTCTTTGTTTATGTTTGGACTTCGGCAAACTAATCCAATAGTTAATTTTGAATTTCCTGAAACTATTTTGCACCAAACAGCTTCGTCGCAATCTGCTTCCCTTTCTAATTTTATTTCATAAGCCTGAATAGATTCTTTAGCATATAAAATGACTCCCCCTCCCCTTCTTCCTATTGGATCTCTCCTAAACATTACGTATCCTGTCAATCCTAATTCAGCATCTGTTATGTCTGTGTTGGCCTATGAATCGATCGTACCAATTATGTGAAGGTCAATATCTTCTACTATAATGTTTAATCCGTTTTTTTTATTTATTTTACTCCTAGCATTTAAACACACACATTTATAACCTGCTTCAGACCTGTTTTTAGGACATTTTGTTTTTGGTTTGTCTGTACTAGTGGCCGCTGTCCTGCTTGAGGCATCTCTAAGTAACCCCCCTGCGCTTCTAGTTTAAACTTCGTAGAGTTGTCCTGGAGGATGAGGTACGTGTCTATAATATTATATTCTCTGTAAAGAAACGTTTTCATTCGGTCGCATGCCCAGAACTGTAAAACATGGCATGACACACATTCACAATTGAGATAGTTGTAATATGAAAAACAATTTCTTCTAAAAATACTACCCATAAACAGATCAAGGTTAATTCAATGGCACTGCTCCCACCTCCGTGCAATGGCACTGCACCCACTTCCATGCAATGGCACTGCACCCACCTCCATGCAATGGTACTGCACCCAACTCCATGCAATGTAACGTAACACTATGACATAATTTTATCCAGATCATTATATTGTGAAAAAAAGAGAAACATGGTATATTTACCCCAACCCAAGAGTGCATATTAATATAATTATAATAGGCATTTATTCAGGCTTTCCAAATATTGACAGACAACTACATTTATCCATCACTATAGTCGAGAAAACCCCATGGAATAAGTAATACCCCCCAAGAGAGCTCCATAATAATTATATAATGCAAAGCTGCTTTCATACAGATCTTTCAAACACTTTGACAAAATACAACCATAAACCTCTACGTAGACCACACAGAATTAGATGATTTGCACACAACTCAGTGAAGTATGATAACTAAAATTACCCACCAAATGCACGACTAGTTGGTGACCCCAGGACATGACTAACACCACCCCCTTCCAACCAAGAGAGCAACAAAATAGCCACCCATGGTCCGGTCGCGGCCCGGACCTGCAATGTCAAATTCATCTAAAACTGATTATGATCTTCATCAGCGCTCTCAGGACTGGGTGTAGGAGTTTTGGCCAAGGTCCTCCTCATCCGACCCCCTCGCGACCCTTGACCTACCTCAGTCAGTCCTTCATCACCTTCGCCACTTCCGAGTCTGTCGTGCGTTGGCAAGACCCGTTTAACCATACGGCTTCTGCAATTAATATAATAATGCAATTACGTGTGTATAACATAGTTACAGTGTTTTGCAGTTTTGTCTGATATATCTGCTCTAATATCCACCAGAATAGTCATATTCAACAGAGCCACATTTGTCCCGGGCTAACGTGTCAACATTTGTAGATATGAGATTGAACAAGATTTAACAAGATTGCCACCCAAGGCAAAACACCTAGATGGCAAGTGGACAAGGAAGCCATTGGCTTATCGAGAGTCCAACATTTTGTTATCTATGTGTAACTTTGCCTTTTGAGATATTTATACTTCCGAGATATGTGTTGTCCACATGTGCCAGCAACAATGTTCTCTTTATGCTTACTTGGATGATCAGCAATGATATGTCATTGGGATCGAGATTATTAACTGATAATTAAGCAATAATTACACAAGAACGGTAATATAAAATTGTTAGCAACAGACATTTCAAATATGCTATTTTATACATCCTATGTATATTATGGATATACTCCTCCTTGGTGAAAATAACCTTCACCAAATAAGCTTTCACTAATTAAAAATTACATAATATATTTTCTCAAATACTAAACAGTAAAATGCTTCTTACTTGCAATTAGTAGCTTGATCTTGGCACCAGAAAATAATGTTTATTCTTTGGCGTCGGCGTTGGCGATGATGGCTCTTCTCAGTTGATGTTGTATCTATTAAGTGCCTGTATGCACAAAATGTGTCTCTTCACCAGGTAAGACATGGTGCGAATGAACAGTCGGTCTTTTTATACCTTCAGCTAGCACACGTACTGAACACCGTCACCGGGAAAGATATTCGTGCGCAGACGCATATCCTCGGGCGTATGAGGCGCCGTAGCGGCCAAAAGGGTCGAGTCCTGCGCGAACCGTCGAGTCCTGCGCGAACCGTCGAGTTCTGTCTGCGAGAACCGTCGAGTCCTGCGCGAACCGTCGAGTCCTGCGCGAACCGTCGAGTTCTGCGCGACCCGTCGAGTCCTGCGCGAACCGTTGAGTTCCGTCTGCGAGAACCGTCGAGTCCTGCGCGAACCGTCGAGTCCTGCGCGAACCGTCGAGTTCTGCGCGACCCGTCGAGTCCTGCGCGACCCGTCGAGTTCTGTCTGCGAGAACGGTCGAGTCCTGCGCGAACCGTCGAGTCCTGCGCGAACCGTCGACTCCTGCGCGATCCGTCGAGTCCTGCGCGACCCGTCGAGTCCTGCGCGAACCGTCGAGTCCTGCGCGAACTTTCGAGTCCTGCGCGAACGAGATACTCTGGTTACCACTGAAAATAGCGTTGCCGTTGTAGGATGTGCAGCGAAGTAATGCCGCAAAAAGCATAATACAATACAGTATAATATATTACCCAGAGTACAGTGAATGGAAAAAAGTACATCCCGTCGGTCCGGCGATGATGCACGTGAAAACAACAAGTTCCAGATGGCAAGTGGACAAAGAAGCCATTGGCTTATCGAGAGTCCAAAAATTGTCTCGTCTATGTGTAGCCCGCCCTTATCAAATATCTGTCAATTCTATTTTTAAACATATTCACACTACTAGCATTAACACAATCATTTGGCAGTTTGTTCCATTAATTTCTCTGTGAGAAAGAGTACTTTCTCATATCCAACCTACACTGCTCCTTAACTAATGCTGCTTTGTGTCCTCGGGTTCTACTGCCTTCTTTAAGTTTGAAGAACATATTCTTATCAACATCCTCATAACCGTTCACTATTTTAAACACTTCTATTTGGTCTCCTCTTAGTCTCCTGGTCTCTAGTGTTGTCAAACCACATTTTAATAAGCGGCTTTCGTAACTAAGGTTTCTCAATTCTGGAATCATTTTAGTTGCTCTTCGTTGTATTCTTTCTAGCTTGTATGTGTCCTTTTTACGATACGGCCTCCATGCTTGAATACAATACAAGATTTAACAAGATTTAACAAGAGTTGCCATCCAAGCCAAAGGCCCAGATGGCAAGTGGACAAGGAAGCCATTGGCTTATCGAGAGTCCAACAATGTTCATCTACTTATAACCCGCCCTCCTGAGATATGTGTCTACCTTATTTTTAAACATATTCACGCTGCTAGCAGTTACACAATCTGTAGACAATTTGTTCCATTCATGTATTGTCCTCTGTGAGAACGAGTGCTTCCTGATGTCCAATCTACACTGATCCTTTACTAATTTTACCTCATGTCCTCTAGTTCTGCTATCCTTCTTGAGTGAGAAAAACATATTTCTATCAATATTTTCATACCCATTCAATATCTTAAAAACTTCAATCTGATCTCCTCTTAACCTCCTTGTCTCTAGAGTTGTTAAACCACATTCTTTCAAGCGTTGTTCATAACTAAGGTCTCTCAGTTCTGGAATCATTTTAGTTGCTCTCCTTTGTATGCGTTCAAGCGTATCTATATCCTTCTTACGATATGGTCTCCATGCTTGTATACAGTATTCTAAATGAGGTCTAACTATTGCTTTATAAAGAGGTATAATTAACTTTTTTCCCTTGTATGTTATGTTTCTTCTAATCAATCCAAGAATTTGATTACCCTTTGAAGCTGCAATACCACACTGCTCTGAAACTTTCATATCAGCGCTTACTGTAACTCCTAAGTCCTTTTCTTTTACAGTAGTGCCCAGAACAGTATCTCCCATTTTATAGTTTACATTCAAGTTCCCATGTCCTGTATGTAGGCATTTACATTTCCCAAAATCAAACAACATCTGCCATTTCTCAGACCATTTCACTAATCTGTCTAGATCGTTTTGTAAATGTTGTTTATCACCATCAGTATTAACTTTTCTAAACAATTTTGTGTCGTCCGCAAATTTCAGTACGTTACTTGTTATACTGTCGTCCAAGTCATTGATATATATTAAGAATAATATAGGTCCTAATACTGATCCTTGAGGTACCCCACTCAAAACCGATTTCCAAGTTGAAACTTCTCCATCTACTACAACTCGTTGTCTTCTGTCAGTCAGCCATTGTTCTATCCAGTCAGTTATGCTATCCCCGATACCATGGGCTTTTAATTTAAGTAGTAATCTTTGATGTGGCACTTTGTCAAAAGCTTTCTGAAAATCTAAGTAGATAATATCTACTGGCGATCCCACGTCTATCCACTTAGTGATTTCTTCCAAAAAACATAACATATTTGTTAAGCATGACCTCGCTTTAAGGAATCCATGTTGAGATGAATTTAATAATTTATGCTTAACGAGGAAGTCCACCATATGGTCTTTAATTAACCTTTCTAATAATTTACAAATCACTGACGTTAAACTCACTGGTCTGTAATTCTCTGACTTATTTCTCGAACCCTTTTTAATAATGGTATGATGTTTGCTTCTTTCCATTCAAACGGAACAACTCCCTATTTTAATGACAAGTTGAATACTCTTGCAAGTGGTATACTGATTTGTTCTACTGTTTCCATTAGTAATTTTGGAGGAATCCCATCCACTCCCGGTGATTTGTTATCCTTCATTGCCTTTATTTTCTTAGCTACCAATTCTGGAGTTACAACTAACGGACCTAAATAGTCAGATTTAGCCCCCTGAAATTTAGCATCAGCAACTGGTAATGAACTAATATCTTCTTTGGTAAACACTGAACTGAAGTAACCATTTAGGTCTTCCGCCATTTAAAACCCCTGTGATATTATATTTCCAGCACTGTCTTCTAGAGGTCCAACCTTGTCTTGTACGTTTTGTTTACTCCTGACATATGCATAAAAACTCTTGCTGTCATTTTTTATGTTACATGCTAGTTTTTGCTCATAGCTTCTTTTAGATTGTCTGATTTCAGTTGTAGCTGCATTAAGTGCCTCTTTGTATTTTGCAGTCTTCTTCCTTTCTGGTACGCCTATAAACCCCTTTGTTTTAGCATTATTTTTCGAATAGCCTATTTTGACAAGTGTTTCTTTCTACACCGTTTTCCTTGTTTTTGGAAGGGAACAAATTTATCGATGATACTCTCAATTTCATATTTTAGAATATTCCAACATTCAATTGCGGTCTTATTCATCAGCATGTTATTCCAATCTAGCTTTGCTAAGTATTTTCTCATATCTTTGTAGTTACCTTTGTGGAAGTTTCTCTTGTACGTTTTCTTATTTTTACTTTCTGATTTTACATTGATGTCAAAATGTATTTGATTATGATCACTATTACCAAATGGTTCAAATATTTTTATATTGTCCACTAATTCTTTTTGTGATGACAAAAAGAATTAGAATACTCCAAATGTGGTCTAACTATTGCTTTGTACAGGGGTACAATTAGCTGTTTCTCCTTATACATGATAGTTCTCCTAATTAGCCCCAGAATTTGATTTCCTTTCGAAGCAGCAATCCTACATTGCTCTGAAACTTTCATGTCAGCACTAAATGTTACTCCTAAGTCCTTTTCTTGTGTGGTTCTACCTAATACAGCATCCCCCATTTTATATTCTTCGTCTATGTTTCCATGTCCTATGTGTATACATTTACACTTTCCAAAATTGAATAACATTTACCATTTTTCTGACCATTTAACTAATTTGTCTAGATCATCCTGCAAACTTTGTGTATCTGTATCTTATCTGCAAATTTGAGTACTTTGCTAGATATATCATCTTCCAAATCATTTATATATATTAAACACAATATAGGGCCTAATACTGATCCCTGTGGTACCCCACTTAAAACAGATTTCCAGTTTGAAATTTCGCCATCTACTATTACTCTCTGTTTTCTGTGTATAAGCCACTTTTCTATCCAGTTGTTTACATCATTACCGATGCCATGGACTTTTAGTTTAAGTAACAATCTTTGAGGTGGCACTTTATCGAAAGCTTTCTTAAAATCTAAATAGACAACATCCACTGGTGACCCGTCATCTACCCACTTTGTAATGTCTTCCAAAAAAACCCATAAGAGATTAGTTAGACATGGCCTTGCTTTTAGGAACCCATGTTGAGGTGTATTTATTAATTTATGTTTTACAAGGAATTCCACCATGTGGTCTCTAATTAATGTTTCGAGTAATTTACATAAAACTGATGTTAAAATGTGATGGCGTCTAAGGCGTGACAACACAGCAGCTCATCCTTGAAATCTGAATTGTGAACGTCCGTTGATTCATCCAACTGCAAGCAAATGATTGGCGAATCTTTGATCTGTTCCACCATCTGGCTCTTAATACCATCGGCCATATCCACTATTCTACGCTGAACAGTGTTGTCAGAAATTGAGAGTCCATTCAGTTTATTCACAGCTTCTGTATCAATCATGAGTCGCACAACATCTTTTATGCATGGGAAAATCAGTTCTTCGCCAATGGTGTGCGCTTTCTCTGCTTTCACTATGCGCAGTGATACGACGTACGACGCCTCGACAGCGGCTTTCGATGCTGAGAGGTTTTACCAGTGCTATCTATGCGAGCATTTTGAGCAGATTTCGATTTTCGTTGAAAGAAAGAGATGTTTCTGTCTTTGTACGTGGGGCGCTCCTTCTCGAAATGACGTCTAAGCTGAAATGGCTTCATCGACTCTGCAGATAATACTTTCATGCACAAGACGCATTGTGGTTTCTGCATGCCTTTCTCTTCCAGGATCGAAAAACCGAATCGTAGATACTCCTCACTATATGTCCTTTTTTCTTCACTGCAGGTGCATCACAGGCTCCAGACATCGTAATATTGATGACGTTAGCGAGGTTAGTTGCAATAAAAACGAAACGTGCACCGTGGTATTTAACTGTTCGTCACGTGTCGCCACATGCAACTTATTTACGGTACACTGCACTACAGTCGCCTTCGCAGTTTTGAAGCCGCATATCATTATCATCATAATGCTCGCCAGTATCAGATGCATAAATCACCATGAACGACATTACTGTGAATTATATTAGTTCAATCTGCAATGTTAGCTTTACTTAATTATTGGTATTATATTTTCGTTAATTATTACACGATGGGCGCTTCATACATTTGATTGAGACTATTCTGCCGATCGCCTTCGTCGATGCTTAAACTACTGACATTATATTACTGACATTATACGGTTATTAATAATTAATTGAATCGTCTTCATATGATAATACATGTATTCATGTTAGAACTGATACGTTGCGCCTAACGTACAGAAGTGTACAATTTCACGAAACAGCTTTTATACCTCTCTCTCCCTCTGATAAGCGAACGCCACGGACACGACGAGTGAGTCGGCGATCAGGTCAGTGTATAGCAAAATTGTACTCATGAAATAATACGTATTCCCTTTCGTAAAAATAGTGCTATTCCCAAACCACAAGGCATAACCATGATCTGAAAAAAAATGTGTTATGTTATATACAATACTGTCAATATAGCCTATATATACAATTTTGCATGTTGCTGGCCGCGAGTCCGCGACCCCTCTGAAATGTCCCCCGGGGGTCGCGACACCCAGGTTGAAAACCACTGTCTTAGAGTGATAATCTTACGCAACCACGATCGAAAAATACGACACGTTTGGCGGCCGCATGCTCCGCCATCTTTGTAAACACCTCAACATATTTGGTATCCAGGTGTAGCTTCACTTTCGCAGTGCATCATGGTAGCAGTGGTCCTGTAAAATCCCTGGTAGATTTGGAGCATTTTCACCTCCTGTGGAGCGGTAGCGTCGCTACGATTGGTCAACCACGGACACTCCCCCAAGTGGGGCGCGCTGATTTGTTGTCGACCGGGAAAGCCGTCACAAAGGAAATTCCCGGGCCTGTATATTAGCCAGAACGAGCCCGGAACGAGGCCGGAATGAGCCCGTAACGAGATTAAATTGCTAACAGCGTGGATTGCGTGATCTATATAATGATTTCACGGCCATGTTTTGGCTGTTTCGTCTATTGAACATCACCTAGTGGGCGGACTTACATTAGTGGGTTACTGTTCATACACCATCTACTGCAGTAATACTGGTAATCACTTATTGGGATATGAAATAATTTATATCTAAATAAATGGAGTAAATCTGAAATGATACAGTTTAACTACACCCTTCTATACAACATATTTTATATATATATTATGTCTATGACTATGCATTATAATTTACTTTATATATTTATTACAGGTATCTACATTACACTTCTTCTGTTAACCCTTTTTCCAATACACTATTGGTCAATAAAACTTTCATTCCACGTATTGAATATTGGTGTGTGTGTGTGTGTGTGTGTGTGTGTGTGTGTGTGTGTGTGTGTGTGTGTGTGTGTGTGTGTGTGTGTGTGTGTGTGTGTGTGTGTGTGTGTGTGTGTGTGTGTGTGTGTGTGTGTGTGTGTGTGTGTGTGTGTGTGTGTGTGTGTGTGTGTGTGTGTGTGTGTGTGTGTGTGTGTGTGTGTGTGTGTGTGTGTGTGTGTGTGTGTGTGTGTGTGTGTGTGTGTGTGTGTGTATGTGTGTGTATCATTTATTCGTACACAATAGTTTAGGTACAATTGAATAAAACAAAAAACCATTGGCAGCCTGCTTAACAAGTGCAGAGTGCGTTAATCATGTTGTTAACATCGTTTTTTGTAAAACCGGGTAAGTCAATCCCGTTATTGGATACACGCAATAATTCGAGCATGCACCAAGCGATTCCTGTCAGCTGAAAAGACATTGTCTAAGTACGTGGTTCACGTTAATATCTAGTACATATATTGCATACCTATGCCGAATAACCGCTATATTTCGGCCAATTGGTGATTGAGCTGAGTTTATAGCCCGCCTAACGAAGTGCCTAACAATGGCGTTGCGGCTAGTCAACATTAAATCCACAAACTTGCAAAATCGCTTCACCAATTAAATGCATATGTGACAGGTGTTAATTAATTGTCCTAAAAGTGCTGTATGCGTCATATAACTGACGTTTAAGATGCGCCTGGCGCCTTTGTTCCAAGTCACGCAAAAATCGTTGAACCCTTTATCATGTAATGCCCATAGAGTTGAGCCAGGTGTTATATTATATTATTATGTAACGCAATTTTTTTTTATAGAAAATTAAATATTTATTAAAACATTGTATGCTACATGGCACTGTTTTTTATTCTTTAGTGTTACACAATGAACACTACAACTACATGCTTTTTAGGAGCGGCCTTTTGTTGTTGTGCTTAATGCAATTTATGAGTGAATTTAAAAGAATAAATTATGGAATAATTATTTATGTTAGATTCTGAACTTGATACACAATTTTATATTGGGCCTCTCTTATGTTGTGTACCTAACGCGCCCGTGTAACTATGCATACTTGTTATTTAGCGTTAAGGAAATCTACTTCACAGCATGTTCTTTGTAAATGTGCTCTGTAATGGTCAGATTACTGAATCATTGTTTGACTTGTGAATCCACTTTCGCAAAATGTTCTTTGTAAATGTGCTCTGTAATGGTCAGATTATTGAATCATTGTCTGACTTGTGAATCCACTTTCACATAATGTTCTTTGTAACTGTGCATACTAGTACTTTCATTTCTTACTTATTGTTTCATGGACCCCTTGTTTATTCAGGGTTCAGTACCTACTGCAATTACAACTCAGGCAATCAACAGCATTGTATCTCACTGTGCAATGAGCTTCCTTATTTTGTGAATAGGGGTGTGAAAGTAAAAGTAAATGCAATTGTACTTTACTATGGAATCACTACCCAGCAAACACATACAATTTTTATAACATTTGATAAAGGTTATATACATGTTATATCGAAAAAATTGTCAATAACATTTTGTAGATGTAACTAAAATGTTATGTAAAATTTCAAAAACATCATACATGTTTTTTATGATAACGTAATTTTAAATTTTTCAGTGATGTTTTTAAAACATCATTAAAACATTCCCAGCAAACACAATGTTTTTAAAACATCAGAATTTTGTTTCCTCAAATGTCATAATAATGTTTTTGAAAATGCTGTAACGATATCAAAATGTGCCATCTTTGAAAAACAGTTTTGAACAATGTTTTATTAAAACATTTATATATATATATATATATATATATATATATATATATATATATATATATATATATATATATAAATAACATCATACATTTTTTTTGACAAAGGAACATAAACATCACAAAATGTAGATGGCTTTCCCTTTTCAAGAGCAGCAAAACCTCTGTATGGCCAGTTTTGTGCTCTGTTGTGAATATCAATCCTGCAAAAGTATTTCTGCTTTCTATTTCTGTTGGCGGAAACAAACCACTTAACCTCGATTTTTTGCTAGATTCCATTAATGACTCGAATAAAGCAATTAATGAGGGCGTGGAATTTGAAGGGGAAAGGTTTAATATAAGTGTAATATGCATATGTGATGCTCAAGCAAGATCAATGTCAAGTGCACCAAACTCTACAGTGAATATTATGGATGTGATAAGTGCTGTCAAAGAGGAAAATATGTTGGAAGGATGACATATCCAATGATGCAAAATCTACCACTGAGAACAGATACAGCTTTTCAGAATAAAACACAAGATGGGCATCACAGGGGTGTATCACCTTTCCTTCAGCTACATAATCTGGACATAATATTATGGGTGTCACGAAAAAGCTACTGCTTACTTTGAATAGAGGACCAAGAGCAATGTGTAGAATTTGAGCTACTCAAAATTAACAAGTTAGTGCCAACCTAATCAATATTCGCAAGGATATTCCAAGAGAATTCGCTAGAAAGCCCAGAGCACTGTATGAAGTTGAACGGTGGAAGGCATTAAGCGTGGCCATGTGCATTTTAGTCAATTACAAATTGACTACACAGTATGGCAACTATGCTCACCAATTACTGCAACATTTTTTGCAAACGTGCAGAGCTGTATGGAAGGGAGTTCTTATTTTATAGTGTGCACACACTTGCACACATTGCAAGAGAAGCACAACACTTTGGGGATCTATAGATAGTGGCGCATCAGAAATATGAAAACTATATGCAACATCTTAAAACAAAGGTGAGGTCTGGCCGAAATCCTGCTGCCCAAATTGTGAAAAGACTCTTCGAAGAAGCACAACATGAAGAAGAGTATCCAACCCTACAATATTTTATGGAAATGTTTTTATGATGTTATATATATATATTATATGTTATAATAAAACATATTTCAAAAACGTTTTTACAATGTTTCCAAGAGTCAACATTTTGATATCATTATAACATTTTCATGATATTTCAGGGAAATGTTTTTATGATGTTATATATATGTTTTAATAAAACATGTTTCAATAACGTTTATACAATCTTTCTAAGAGTCAACATTTTAACATCAATATAAAATTTTCAAAACATCATGGATATATGATTTTATGTTATCAAATTGTTGTACGAATTAAGACATGTATGCATGCTTTATAAAAAATAAACATCCGGATTTCTGTTCACATTCTTGCTTAGTGTCGTTTTGATAAGTTAGGTTGTGTTTAAATAGTCACATTTAAATTGTTTTTAATTTAAACTGAGAACTTATATGCAGTCATTAAATATTATTCAGGAAACGTCAAATAAACAAGGAAATTACTCAAATATAATAATGGCTATTGATGACCACACACACCCATACTATCAATCAACCCCCCAATGGAGCAACCATTACATCTCCTAAAGACGGGGTTATAAGTTAACTAAGGCCGAGACCACCATGAGTAACCCACTAATTAATGTAAGGCCGCCCACTAGGTGATGTTGAATAGACGGAACAGCCAAAACATGGCGGCCGATCGTCAATAAGTCATCGTTCCGGGAGCCCAAAACATATCTTAATGTACGTGTAATGAATCCCCACTTGGTGGAAAGTTGCATTATTACGTTATCTAACTACACATTCCAGTGAACTCATTATATAGATCACGCTATTAGCAATTCAATCTCGTTCCGGGCTCGTTCCGGCCTCGTTCCGGCTAATATACAGGCCCGAAATTCCCTTCTCTGTTCGACATTGCTGTTTTGGTTCACTTCGCGTCGCATTATTGTATTTTACGGAAGATGTCCGGAAGATACGGGAAAACCAAGCGGCAGTTTGGTACGAAACCGATGTCTAGATGCCGAGAGTTGAGTTTGGCACGGTCAGTGATCGGCAAACGAGAGAAAGGCGACGGTGAAGCTGAAACGAGTGCAGATGTACCCGTGGCTGGCCCAGTTCAGCTTGAGGTTGAGCCTGAGCAGATGCCCTCGTCAACAGAACTTGACGTACGTATCAGCTACGATTGTTTGCATCAGGACATTATGCATAATATTGTCTGGCAACTAATGTCTTGCCAACTTGGAATATCTGAAGGCTGACTATTATCCAGGCACCGACATTCAAAGAAGCCATAAAACCAGGCTAATTTATTAGCCTGGTCACACTGTAATATCTGTATGTTTACATTTTCTATTTTGCAGACATTCATGTCTATATTATTATACTATGGTATATACCTTATTATCTATGTTGTCTGTTATACTATTGTCATGTTAGACATCAGTGGCGACCCACAAGGTTCAGTGATTGCCCCCATCCTCTTTCTTATCTATATAAATGACCTACCTAATAACCTCAAATCAACTGTCCGACTCTTTGCTGATGACACTATTATCTACATGACAATATCCAATGGTACTGACGCGACAGCCGTTCAACAAGATCTAGACAAATTGGCCAAGTGGGAAGAAACATGGCAAATGGAGTTCCATCCCCAGAAATGTAGTGTACTCCACATAACCAGATCCCATAACCCGAAATACAAACAATACACTCTTCATGGTCACATACTCGTAAAGGAGGACAACGCAAAATATCTTGGCGTGGTCATCAATAAAAAACTCCTGGAATAACCACATAAATGAGGTCACAAAAAAGCAAATGCATTCTTAGGTTTCCTACGAAGAAATCTCAAAATTGGCCAGGAAAATTTAAAAACCAGTGGTTATTTCACTTTAGTTAGACCCCAGTTAGAATATGCCGCTGCCATATGGGACCCCTACACACAAACGTACAAAAACAAAATAGAGATGGTCCAAAGACGGGCAGCACTGTATGTCTATAACAACTACAACCGTAAAGCAAATGTCACCACTATGATCAAACATTTGCACTGGCGCAGCCTCCAACAAAGGAGAACCGACATCCGCCTTGTCATGTTATATAAGACATTACATGGCATAGTCGTGAGACCCTCCCGACATACGCATTCTGAAGCTTTTCAACTCCCCGTAATCACTACGCAATTCATCCAGTATAGCTTTTTACCCCGTACAATAGCCAATTGGAATAACCTGCCAGCCAACGCAGCTACAGTGCCAAGTTTGGAGATTTTCAGACAGAAGATCTCCAGCTTGCAACATTAATTGATAGTGCATTTTTCACGCTATAAACTTTTCCTCTCCTCAAATTGCAGTTCTACACGCACACTATTATCTTTCCTCTTTCTTCAAAATATTTTATTACTTTCTCTTACAGCATTTTAGCACGTGTGCACACACACCAAGTCTATAAGCCTTGAAGAGAGGGTTGACTCGTACCCGGAAGAAGAAGAAGAAGACATATATTACAGATGTTGACAATGCCAATTGGCCTAACATAAAACCTGTGCCTGTTTTATTGATGTCAATGATTACTGTCCAGCTCATCTGCCCTGGTTAGTTTTGATATTATGCTAATTGTCAGATGTACAATCTAATAACAAATAATTTTCCATGCAGGTTGATTCTGAGCTGGAGCCCCCTCAGCCATCAACATCTGCATCCACAACCCACATCTCGGCTACCAAGCGAAAGTTCGGATACCGACAGGGACTGCCACTGCGTGAACGCATCAATGCTGCTGAGCGACGTCGACGCCCCATCGAGACATCATTCGTTCGGTGCAGCATGCTGTCAGCGCTGGTGAAGGGCCTGGCGTGTCTCGAGTGCAGTGAGCTGACACTGAAGATCCGTGCCATTGACCGTCGCCTCTGCCTTGTGTGCCTGTTCGAGACCTACTGCACTACGTGTGGGGCAGTGCTGAACTCGACGGTGTCGTCCGACCGGATCGATGAAGAGAAAGCCCGTAACGTCCCTTTTGTCGTCGTCCGCCAGGCTGTAGCAGTAACCATGGACATGGGTGTGGGACTTGGAGCCCCTGCAGTACAAGTCCTACTCGAGGTTTGTGAAGGCTGTCACTGCTGCCAACATGACGGTGGTGAGCAGCCTGTTTGATGATGCTGCCAACACTGTGCACCAGACCTACATAGACCGCGACCCATCAATCACTGATGATGCCGAAAGAAAGCGGCTCCACGAAGCTGAGCGGCAGGCTGAAGCTTCGACAAAAACTGTGCGACAGGCTCGCAGGATTACTCGTGCAGCCGAAGCTTCAGCCAGCGACTATGCTGCTGGTGAATTCTAGCCTGAATTCAGTTTGGCAGCTGTAATGATGTTGAAACACCTATTGTTGTGTGGCTTCAATTGAACTTTGAACCTTTAGAAAGACAATCAACTGGAAAAAGACAGTTTGTAGTTTTAGTCGTGCAGTACCATTGTGTAGTGATAATGGTCACATATTTTTTGTGTCTCACCTAATTTTTATACACATTTTTCACACAACCAAATGATGAACAGTATATATAATTGGAAAGACAATCAACTGTAGAAGCTTTGTGTGAACTGTTATCATTGCAGTTCTATTTTTGCCTATGAAATTTGTTATTCGAATGTTGAGAAACTTCAATGCCATTTTTGTCAATAATTTTTTTTAGCCGATGAGCAATCTCTTATTTTGTCTAACTCGGATATTTATTAACAGAATCCTTTGAAATTTTCAGCATTTCCCAACAAGATAATGGGCTAGACTATGACAATCTTAGATTTTAGATAGAGCATTTGAATTACATGTAATATCATGACTTTGATGAAATGTTGACTTTCGAAAAATAGCTAAGATTGAAAAATTCATATAACATTTTTTGGGAAAGTAACAAAAAACTAAGTCTGTCATAATCTGCCATTTTATGTATTCTATTGGTGTGCCAAGTTTGAATGAATTTGGTCAATCCATTTTCCAGATATGCCCATCACGGTGAATCAACCAAAATTCAAGTTAGGGGCAACCCAACCCAAAATAAATTGTAATAAATCTGTAAAATTGTTTTTATGTATAACTAATGTTATCCTAAAATTTCAGTAAGCTAGGTTGAAAAATAACAAAAGTAGAATCGAAAAAATCGCCAGTCCTTCATCCCATGAACGCCGATGTCTGTTTGCTGAATAGGGGAATGTGGGGTATGTCCGAATCCCTAAGGTATAACGCATCATAGCTAATTAACTATTTATGCAAAACGGTATAATTTGGCCTCAATATATTTAGGATATGTAGTATTTGACAACTGCCAGTTACAGATTATAACAAGAAGACAAACATGTATTTATCAAAATGTAACCTGTGCGGTTCTGCCCCATTACCCTGTGATGGATGGGCATAATCGCATAGGTCTATGTGGATATGCAAATGCATATTTTAGGCTGTGGAAACGAAGTCACTCAGCGACGCTGAGTCAGCATTGTAAGAATGACTTGTGTCGTGGGTAAAAGAGCCAATGCCCACGTCATATAGAACAATACTGAACAATGCTGACCGTTGCAAACCAATGAACAACTGTTATCGTGGTTGACATCAGCCTCCATGAACTTGCTGATACGATGGGTGGTTACAATTTGATATGATGGGTGGTGACAATTAAACATGTAGGCCCCCTATTATTACATTGTTTACATCATACCACTGTAGCATCTAAACAAACAATAACAATTCCAACAGGAACACACAGCTGTGCAGATATGCCCCATGCTACAAGCTGACAAAGTTAAAATTTTTGGTAAACCTGGTTTGTAATAGTGAGGTTTATTTGCATACAAGAATTTGTTGTGTGTGCTAGGTGCCATAGTACAATACAGTTCTGAAACCACAAACCAGTGGTGTGGTCAATAACGAGAGCGGATATGCCCCACTTTCCCCTACCGAAAAGTAAATTCATATTGGGTTTTATTATATATTAAACACTGGCTTATCTAGAAACTCCCTTGCAACTACAACATATATGTGATGGTTTCACAGCCTTGAGCATCTGTTTTGCATGCATAGAGGTTGATCCCATTTCTAAATGTGTATATCAACAACTATGGAAGTGCACAATATGTTTCAAATTACAAGCAAAACATCATCCAATTATTTAACAGACTGTGTGCAGAGATATTTGTTTGTATGAGACATACATGACAGTGGCTATAGCTGATGTATAGTATACTGTACATACCACATTCTTTTCTATATCACGTCCACAGCAGTCTCTCCACCTCCTGCATGTGCTGCAGGTTCAGTGGAAACTCAAAATTTGTTTGAGCATGGCCTGCGTTTGCCTGCCTTGATTCTTCAGCTCCTCCAGGAGAGTGAGGATTCTCTTGTCAGTAGCTGCCAGCCAGGAAAGAAACGAGTATAATTAATGAAAAAAAAAAATTTATATTACACTAATGATAATGAGTAGTTAGTGAAATTCTAGTGCCTGTTGTGTATTCTGGTCAAACTATAACACTGCCACTCATCGTAGTAAGTGGCAATAAACCAGCTTTGCTAGGAAGATTTTCGCTGTGCAAAACAATGCTGCACTCGACAGGTTGTTAACGGAGTATGCGAGGATTTTCTCAGATGAGCCTGGAGAAATTCATGGTTTTGAGGCAGATGTGCACATATCGTATGATGTCCAGCCTATCTTTAAGAAGGCGTATCAGTTTCCGTTCGTGATTCGGGACAGATTCAAGGCACAGTTAGAGGCAGGAATTGATAAGGGTTTGTTTACACCCGCGAAGTCAAGTGAATGGGCTGGTCCACAGGTTACTGTTGTGAAACAGTCAGGTGATTTCAGGTTGTGTGGTGATTATAAAGTCACCGTAAATCAGGCTTTGGACGGGGATCAGTATCCTCTCCTGTCCGCACAAGGCTTGTTTGCAAAATTGAGCGGTGCAAAATATTTCTCAAAGATTGATTTGACAGATGCCTTCCAACAACTCAAGTTGAGTGAAAGATCCATAGCTTTACTCACTGTCAACACCAGCATGCATCTGAGCGATTGCCATTTGGCATTGAAACAGCTCCGCAGATTTTCCAGAGAGTTATGGATGAAATGCTGAAGGGGATTGATGGTGTAATGTGTTACATCGATGACATCATGATTTGTTCCAAGACGGAAGCTGAGCATTATGAGATTCTCAGACAGGTCTTTCAGAGACTGCAGGAGCACAACAAACAAACAAACAACATCAACAAACGTTGTTTTTTGCAGAGTAGCATTGACTACCTTGGGCATACTATTGAACGTGAAGGGGTTCATCCTACACAGAGCAAAGTAGAGGCACTGATACATGCACCTGTACCAACTAATGTGGCAGAGTTGCAATCATTCTTGGGGTTTGTGAACTATTATGGGAGATTTTTCAGAAATCTGTCTACCCTTCTGAGCCCACTGAATGCATTGGACGAAAGAGTATGAATCTGCTTATAAAGCATGCAAGAATGGCATTTCAGAGGACAGTTGTTTGACGCAAGATCAAGGGAGGGAGGGAGGGAGGGAGGGAGGGAATAATTTTATTTTTGACTAATATCAAACAAAACAAAATCCATACACATATAGAATGATATCAGAATATAGTCAGTGGAGACTCTCACTAAGACATAGCACATGTCGCTAGCGTGAGAGCCACCTTACGTTTAATGTAGAACAAACAAAAATTTAGCTAATTAGCTCGCCTGCCAAAACAGAATGTAAGAAAAAAAGATAATATAATGATAATACAGCTGTGGCGCTGCAGCTATGCAACAATTGTCAAGTGAAAAAATACGCCTATACATACATGTATACTAAAAAAAAAATCATACAATCATGAAAAACATAATGCTAGGTATTTTGGATGTAGTTTCATGATTTTTTATGCATTTTGGAGGGTCAGGCTTTTGGAAAAGTTTAATCTTGGTTTTGTAATTTGCATACATAACAATTTGAAATATGGCAATATGTTTCGTATTTGTTTAAATAGTTTTGTTTTGCATAAATGAAGAACCCATGCAGACTATGTGTGCGAAATTTATCTTTAATTATATTTGGAGTGTCGTTTAGGATATACACTAAATATATTTGAATGCATCTCTTTGTATATTCATAATTAGTTCTTGAAATTACAAAATTGTTTCTGTGCCTTGTATGGTGGCTATGAATATTGGAATGATAAAGGACATGGCCTAAAAATACTCTGGCAAGTTGTTATTTACATACTTATAGAAAAATTTCAAATGCTGTATTTTGTAAATGTCTTCTATTTTTTAACAAATTTAGTTCTTTAAAAATAGGTTCAGTATGGGCGTTGTACTTGCTCTTATAGCTTTTTTAATTTTGTAAATCCGATCAAACTGGTAACCCCAAGTTAATATAACATAATTTATGTGTGACAAAATAAGAGAATTGTATATAGCTAACATTATATTTTGTGGTAGTATGTTTTTCAACTTATTCATAATACCGATAGATTTTGATAATTTATTTGCTAATTTATTTATGTGGCTCTTCCAATTTAAGTATTTATCAATTGTGATGCCAAGAAAGTTGAACTCTTCTACGCATTCCAATTCTTATCCATCAATATGCAAAGTTGGCAGTTATATCTTTTTCTGCAGTGTACAGAAGACCATGAACTTAGATTTATTTACATTTAACTTATTTACCTTTAACCATGTGCTTATCTTGGACAATTCATTATTTCATTCAGATTTTGTTGTTTGTATGAATCTTGAAGACTATTTAATGTACTATACAGTGTTGTGTCATCTGCATATATTATTGAGTTGAAAACAGTACTCGCAAATAAGATGTCATTTATATAAATAATAAATAAGAGGGGCCCTAGGATTGACCCCTGTGGAACTCCGGTAGTGACATAACCTATATCAGATTTGATGTTGTCATATTCCACATACTGTGTATGTTTAGGTAAATAACTTTTTAATAATTGCAAAGCTGTTGCATTTAGACTGTAGTATTTTAATTTATATAACAGGATTTCATGATCAAGTGTATCGAAAGCTTCGGATAAGTCAAGGTAAATGTTTATTGGGGATTCTCCTTTATCCATGCTCTGCAGTGTCCTGTCAATTAGTTCAAGAGCAGCAAGTTCAGTGGATTGCTGTTTCCTGAAGCTGTATTGGCTGCTATAATATAGCTGATTAGAATGAAAGTGGTCATGAAGTTGATTAAAGATAACGCGTTCAAAATTTTTTAGATGCCAGGTAAGATTGATATGGGTCTGTAATTGTTGAGAATGGTATTGTCGTCTTTGTTATGAAGTGGTATAACTTTTGCAAGTTTCAATTTGTCTGGAAATATGCCAGTCGCTAACATTTGATTAATTATTAAAGTAATTGGTTTGTATATTTCCGCCTTTATTGTTTTCAAAAGCTTAACTGAAATATCATCAATACTGCAACTTAGTTTAGGCTGTTGCATATCAATTGTTTTAAAGACAGTTTCTTCGTCAACTGGTTTAAATTGAAAGGCATGCATACTTGGATGTTTTAGATAGTTGTTGCAGGTGGTGTTTACATTTTTTATTTTATTTGCTAATTTCAAACCAATGCTAGTGAAGAAGTCGTTAAATTTGTTTGCAATAACATGTTTGTCAGTTACTGTAAGTCCATCAATATTAAAAGATTCAGGTGATTGTTTTTGCTGACTGGTTTTTTCAATAATCTATTTGATTGTTGACCATGTTTTCTTTATGTTATTTCTATGTTTTTCAAAACTGGCATGATAAAAATTTTATTAATCCAGTTTTTAAAAATATAGAAATAACATAAAGAAAACATGATCAACAATCAAAGAGATTATTGACAAAACCAGTCAGCGAAAACATGTACCCGAATCTTTTAATATTGATGAACTTATGGTAACTGACAAATAATATAATGTTTTCTTCGCAAGGTTAATGCTTTTCTTAAGTATATTGTTGTAGTTGCGTAGGTTGGTTTTAAGACTGTCGTACAGTATTGATTCAATTGGCATTTGTTTAAGTCGTTTGTACATTTGATCTCTAATAGAGATCGAGCTCACTATAGTGCTAGTAATCCAGTTTGATTTTTTATGTCTATGTCTATGTATATTTTTTTATTTTTGTAGGTAAATATGCATTTTTACACCGTTGGATAACATTATCTAGAGTGTTATAATTGTCATTTGGATCGGATATTCGATCACTGATTAATTTCTGAATTATGTTGGATGAAACGATAGCCCTTTTGAAATTGATAATAGAGTTTAAATCATATGAATTTGATTTGATAAATTTAGGCACATATTTATGAATATGTATGAGGTCAAGGATGATGAAGTATGGCTGATGATCAGAAATACAGTTTGTTAAGATACCCGTTGAGTAGTTGTCTGGATTTCCTGAAAGGTTGCATAGCAAATTATCCAGAAGAGTACAATTTCGCACAGAAAATATAGTTGGCAGTGTGATTACTGGATAGAAACCTTGTGCAAGGACATTATCTAAATATTCACAGAATAATGGTTTTTCGTTAATTTTTAGTAAGTTTATATTATAGTCACCAGCAATAACTACATCACATTTGGACTTTTGAAATGATTTCAAAATAATAGTGAATTCATCTATAAAAGTGCAGTAATTTTCATTTATATGTCTGGGTGGTCGGTAAACATTTCCAAGTACTACTTTTTTTGGTGATTTGTTTCCAGATACTTCAATAAATTGACTTTCCCATATTTCAGAGTATTTATGCAGAGATAATAATGCATAGTTATATTTGTCACTTAGGTATATAGCAAGACCTCCGTGCGTTGTGCAGATTTTGCATTGTGAAATCAAATTATAACCATCTAATCAAGGATGTATCAGAATTATCGGACAACCATGTTTCCTGGAGACATATAGCACCAAAGAAACACTGATTATATTTTAACTTTTCCACAAGTATTTTGATTTCGTCAATTTTTGCATTGAGATTTTGACAATTAAGGCTTAAAATTGTGAAAGTGTTGCGTTTCGTTTTGAGTTGATCAATTAATTCGTCATCATCAATATATGAAGTGTTTGAATGTCATGGGTTCTCCGTCCAAGGAATCACTGTTGTCATTGTTTAACACATGATTGAGAGAATTTGCTCGTAAACCGCCAAAATTGCTCAGGAAATGATCATCGTTCGACATTTTTCGGCATATTATTTTTAAACATGTAATGCTGTGACACTAACCTATAGTATGTTGTATTTGTAACTTTGCCTTTCATACATAATATGTTTTTTTACTTTCATTTGAAAGAACACAAATAAATAATTGAATAGTTATATGACGTATGTCGAATATACGCAGTGTCACATATAAATTGAACATATTTTTCACAGTATGGATTACAATACAGTAATTTTCAAAAAAAATATGTATATAAAACAAAAATTCATCTTGTGTAATATCTTACACACACTGAAAGAATAGTCAAGGTGGCATAAGCCAGGTGCAACATGGAAAACAAAGAAGATGGAGTTTGTCGGCTCCGTGCATGTTTCAGAACAGTAGCAAAGGTAAGATTGGCTAAGTGATGTGAATATGTAGGAAATGATAAGTATCACAAATGGTTGAGGGAAGTTGAAGTTATGTGGAGGTGTAGTGGTAGGAAGACAGAAAATGGAGTGTGCTGGCACCGTGCAAACATCACAGAAATACCGTACGTGAATATCATTTAGTGCAACTAACAGGAGGAAAATCACAAGCCTCGCGAAGGCCATGAAACGTTTGCATAGATGCAGTGACTGCTAGTAATGACAGTAAAAAAATATATAGTGGACATAATTTATTGAAACGTTGTTTAAATAAATATATATATATATATTAAGGGAGATATAGAAACCACTGTAAACATTTGAAACTGTAATACAGTAATATTGTACTACATTTAACCCAAATTAAGATTCTTGTTTGGATCATATATACATATGAAACAGCGACCGAAGGATGGTCGTAACAATTTGATAATCTGTAAAGAGAACATAAAATTCTAGATGAATCTTTACACATCTTGCAATTTTTTTTTAATAGAGCATATAGGTAACAAAAATGATAAACACAAAAGACACACTGTTCATTTTGACAGGCCGACTAGATCGGCGCACCCGTTTTGAAGTGTCTATTTAATCTCTTGGTCTTGGATATCCGCGCCTGACCTGATTTGGCGTATTTTGTTTTGATTGTCTTTCACCATAACATTTCCGATTGCGGTCCAACAGTCATTTGTTTCCCTGTCCTTTTCAGTCCACTGCACTCCCGGGCTAGGGTGGCACGGCGCAGTTAAATCTTCATTTATGTAGATTATTGCGTCACGATGCTGTTCATTGTGTTCTTTGAGCCGGAACCGCGCTTTTAGAACCGCGTCACGTGTGTTCTCGCTCTTAAATCTGACAATAATAAGGCGGGAGCGAACTCGATCTTGCTGATCTAATTTGGGCCCAACACGGTGACTGCGTTCCAGCTGACTGGACTCTAGTGGTGGTTTGAAGGACATCTTTGAATTGATCACATCAATTACGATGACTGTTGTGTCTTCGTTATCATGTTCAGGAGCACCGTGAATACGCATGTTTGGTCTTCGGGAATACTATTCTTGATGATACATTTTTTCTTCTATTTTTTGTATTTTGGTTTCTAGTACAGCGATGCGTTCCTCTTTTTTCTTTAGCAGGCTTGTCAGGTTGATTATCTGGTTGTTTAAACCGTCAATTTTGTCTGCTATTTCCTGGGGGTAAAGTGCGCGTCTCAGTTTTGTAAGCACATGTTCTTCCGTGAGTAATTCAATGAGTTTTAAGGCCATTATGTCCATATCGCTTTGGTCGTCAATTGACGACGCAGTTCTACTTTTGGGTTTTCCCATTTTTAGGTAATGTATACGTTTAATGTTTCCAGTCACGACGTCTCTGCAAAACGGCTAGTAGCACATTTCTAATGTTCGACTGACGGTCTGTTTAACTTATACACTGATACACTGTTCCCAGCGACTTGTAGATGTCAGTATACTGCGATTGTCTAACGTGTTGATAGTGTGTTTGGTAGCGTGGTGCTTACCTCGCGTTGACATCTGACGTAACAGGCTTTGCAGCCATGTCAGGCGGGTGTGCCGCGATCACTCGTATCTGGAAAGCAGATACGGCTAGCTTGTGACGCTTCTTCTTACAGCATAGGGGCTGTCATATCACATGTCATGGATGATAGCAGTGAACGTCTTATTTAACAAGATTTCAAACGGCGACAACATGGCAATGCAAATACGAGAAGTGGATTTGAAATTAATTTACGCGGTGGACGTGATCGTCATTCGCTTACGGGAATAACGCTACTGCGTTGCAAAAATACATCGACGAAAACATCCTGTCACTACGGCGTAGAACAGGACAGAGTACTACTTCACAGTGGGACTGTGAGGACAATACATGGGCAACTGACTCTCTCCACACTATCTCTCTCACTTGACAATTGAACGTAGATCTAGCGTGTATCATGTTATATTCATGACTGGGTATCAATCACGTTTTTGGTTGCGACACTAAGTGGCGTGGGGTAGTTACTGTCGAATATATATATATATATATATATATATATATATATATATATATATATATATATATATATATATATATATATATATATATATATATATATATATATATATATATATATATATATATTTAACAAGATTTGCCATCCAAGCCAAAGGCCCAGATGGCAAGTGGAAAGGAAGCCATTGGCTTATCGAGAGTCCAACAATGTTCACCTACTTATAACCCGCCCTCCTGAGATATGTGTCAACCTTGTTTTTAAACATATTCACGCTGCTAGCAGTTACACAATCTGTAGACAATTTGTTCCATTCATTTATTGTCCTCTGTGAGAACGAGTGCTTCCTGATGTCCAATCTACATTGATCCTTTACTAATTTTACCTCATGTCCTCTAGTTCTGCTATCCTTCTTGAGTGAGAAAAACATATTTCTATCAATATTTTCATACCCATTAAATATCTTAAAAACTTCAATCTGATCTCCTCTTAACCTCCTTGTCTCTAGAGTAGTTAAACCACATTCCTTCAGGCGTTCTTCATAACTAAGGTCTCTCAATTCTGGAATCATTTTAGTTGCTCTCCTTTGTATGCGTTCAAGCGTATCTATATCTTTCTTACGATATGGTCTCCATGCTTGTATACAGTATTCTAAATGAGGTCTAACTATTGCTTTATAAAGAGGTATAATTAACTTTTTTCCCTTGTATGTTTTGTTTCTTCTAATCAATCCAAGAATTTGATTACCTTTTGAAGCTGCAATACCACACTGCTCTGAAACTTTCATATCAGCGCTTATTGTAACTCCTAAGTCCTTTTCTTTTACAGTAGTACCCAGAACAATATCTCCCATTTTATAGTTTACACCCAAGTTTCCATGTCCTGTATGTAGGCATTTACATTTCCCAAAATTGAACAACATCTGCCATTTCTCAGACCATTTCACTAATCTGTCTAGATCGTTTTGTAAATGTTGTTTATCACCATCAGTATTAACCTTTCTAAACAGTTTTGTGTCATCTGCAAATTTCAGTACGTTACTTGTTATACTGTCGTCCAAGTCATTGATATATATATTAAGAATAATATAGGTCCTAATACTGATCCTTGAGGTACCCCACTCAAAACCGATTTCCAATTTGAAACTTCTCCATCTACTACAACTCGTTGTCTTCTGTCAGTCAGCCATTGTTCTATCCAGTCAGTTATGCTATCCCCGATACCATGGGTTTTTATTTAAGTAGTAATCTTTGATGTGGCACTTTGTCAAAAGCTTTCTGAAAATCTAAGTAGATAATATCTACTGGAGATCCCACGTCTATCCAATTAGTGATTTCTTCCAAAAAACATAACATATTTGTTAAGCATGACCTCGCTTTAAGGAATCCATGTTGAGATGAATTTAATAATTTATGTTTAACGAGGAAGTCCACCATATGGTCTTTAATTAACCTTTCTAATAATTTACAAATCACTGACGTTAAACTCACTGGTCTGTAATTTTCTGACTTATTTCTCGACCCCTTTTTAAATAAAGGTAAAAGTAAAGGTATGTTCTTATATAGCGCGGTATCCGGTCCATAGGACTGCTCAAAGCGCTTTACACTTCACCCCCTGGCAGACCTGTTCATTCCAAGGCCATCTCAACTTCTTTGGGAAGTATTCAGCCACGCGAAGGCTATTCGTTCACATGTACTCATTTATACAGCTGAGTGAACTGTGGCAACGTGGGGTGATCAAACTTGCCAAAGGTTCGAAGCGACCGCAGTGGGATTTGAAACCGGGTTCTCTCGATTGATAGTCCGGCCTTCTAACCGGTATGCTATCGCGCCCCACCCCAAATAATGGTATGATGTTTGCTTCTTTCCATTCAAACAGAACAACTCCCTCTTTTAATGACAAGTTGAATACTCTTGCAAGTGGTAAACTGATCTGTTCTACTGTTTCCATTAGTAATTTTGGAGGAATCCCATCCACTCCCGGTGATTTATTATCCTTCATTGCCTTTATTTTCTTAGCTACCATTTCTGGAGTTACAACTAACGATCCTAAATAGTCAGATTTAGCTTCCTGAAATTTAGCATCAGCAACTGGTAATGAACTAATATCTTCTTTGGTAAACACTGAACTGAAGTAACCATTTAGGTCTTCCGCCATTAAAAACCCCTGTGATATTATATTTCCAGCACTGTCTTCTAGAGGTCCAACATTGTCTTGTACGTTTTGTTTACTCCTGACATATGCATAAAAACTCTTGCTGTCATTTTCTTTTAGATTGTTTGATTTAAGTTGTAGCTGCATTAAGTGCCTCTTTGTAATTTGCAGTCTTCTTCCTTTCTGGTACGCCTATAAACCCTCCACATAGTTTGTTTTAACACTATTTTTCTAATAGCCTCTTTTGACAAGTGTTTCTTTCTACACCGTTTTCCTTGTTTTTTGAAGGGAACAAATTTATCGATGATACTCTCAATTTCATATTTTAAAATATTCCAACATTCAATTGCGGTCTTACTCATCAGCATGTTATTCCAATCTAGCTTTGCTAAGTATTTTCTCATATCTTTGTAGTTACCTTTGTGGAAGTTTCTCTTGTACGTTTTCTTATTTTTACTTTCTGATTTTACATTGATGTCAACATGTATTTGATTATGGTCACTGTTACCCAATGGTTCAAGTATTTTTACATTGTCCACTAATTCTTTTTGTGATGACAAAACTATATCTAATACATTTTCTCCCCTGGTTGGTTCTAGCACGTGCTGAGTAAGAAAGCTATCCTGGATTAAAAATAGAAATTGTTGGTCCTCACTCCCTGTGCTCTCTAGAGAATTCCATTGTATGTGTCCATGGTTAAAATCTCCCATTATGATACATTCCCCTTTACTAACTTCCTTTATAGCGTTTTTATTATTGTGTTGTCCTCTTCGTTTATGTTTGGACTTCGGTAAACTAATCCAATAGTTAATTTTGAATTTCCTGAAACAATTTTGCACCAAACAGCTTCATCGCAATCTGCTTCCCTTTCTAGTTTTATTTCATAAGCCTGAATAGATTCTTTAACATATAAAATAACTTCCCCTCCCCTTCTTCCTATTCGATCTTTCCTAACCATTACGTATCCTGTCAGTCCTAATTCAGCATCTGTTATATCTGTGTTGGCCCATGATTCAGTTATACCAATTATGTGAGGGTCAATATCTTCTACCATAATGTTTAATTAATTTTTCTTATTTACTATGCTCCTTGCATTTAAACATACGCATCTATAACCTGTTTCATAGATGTTTTTCGGACGATTTGATATTAATTTGTCTGTGGCCTCTTGTTCTGCTTGAGACACATCTAGGTAACCCCCCTGCACTTCTAGTTTAAACAATGTTTACTACCAAAAATATTTGTCATTGTACTCATGCCACTATCTACTGCTGCTGAAAGTTCGTCCGCGAATACTGCTGCCCCCTTTCCACTTAGATGAAGCCCATCCTTCCTGTACATATCAGCCCTCCCAACAAAACTTCCCCATAAATCCACAAATCCAACTTCTTCTTCCCTACATAGTTTCTGGACTAGCATGTTAATTGCCATCTTCCGACAATTTCGATATTTGTCACCCCTCCTGCCCATTACTGGTAAAATCCCTGACAGTATTACCTGCTCAACCCGCGTCTGTTTTAGTGTTCTGACCAACTGCCTATATTTCCTAACTATGGCAGTTGTACCCTCCCTCTCTACGTTATTTGTACCTACGTGTACTAAAACAGATCCACCCTTACCCGAACCTACGATGTTTTCTACCCTCTCAGTTATCGCCTTTATTTTGGCTCCAGGCAAGCAGACCACCACATCATCTCCCTTGTTTAAGACTCTGTCGGTCTTCCTAACTATCGAATCCCCCACAAACACCATCGCTCTCTTCCTCACCCCTCTATCACTGCTGCAGAATAGCTCTTCCGTTCGATCCCCTCCATCACATTCTGTCCTGACCCCTTCCCTCCTGTCTCCTTCGTTCCTGTCTCCCCCACTTCCCTCTCCTTCGCTCTTGTCTCCCCCACTCCCCTCTCCTTCACTCCGGTTTTTTTACCGCCCGTCTCCCCCACTCCCTTTTCCTTCCCTCCTGTCTCCCCCACTCCCCTCTCCTTCACTCCGGTTGTCTCCCCCCCGTTCCTTTCCTTCCCGTCTCCTTATGTCCTGTCTCCCTACGACCTGTCACCTTCCCTCCTCTCAGCTTCCTCCCAGGCTGAGGTGAGCTCTCCCTAGCATATCTCGTGTCTTTCCCCACTTTATCATCTACTGTTCCTCCACCGGAACTACTGGCACAACCCCCCTGTTCCCTTCCCACCATTGCCACAACGAGCAGCCTCAGCTCTTCCAACTCCACCTCTAGTTCCTTCATCTTCGTACATCCCCTACACTCAAAACTAAAACTATCTGCCTGGACCTCAGCCCAGGACTTCTCGCACCCAGACTTGACGAAGTCCACCCAGTTACTGCAACTGCCACAAATTAAGTGCCTTGTGGTCTTTAACTGCCGTTTGCACGGCGCCATCATACAATTTAGTTTTAATTAGTTTGCTACGTTAGCCTTGAATAAGGCTGTTTTTGTGTTCAAAAGAACACTTTAGGCTAATATACTTGCTAACTATGTGTTCTATTAAGCTCGCATGAGCAAAAAAGCCTGCCACCTAGCGAATACGGAGAACACTGTGTAACAAAACAACGAAATCAGTGTGTACTAATTTACGCTAAAACCCTGCTGTTAATTTCTTTTTACCGAAAACGTTTACTACCACTATGTCAGATATTACCTTATGTATGTAATTTAAGTAAATATATCACTTTATCTTATATATATATATATATATATATATATATATATATATATATATATATATATATATATATATATATATATATATATATATATATATATATATATATATTAACCAATGTAAACGATAGTTCGATGCACCAGTTGAATTCACGACCTGTAAACAAACTCCTTTTTATCACTCGTTGAGTTTGAATCCGGGAAAAAATACTACATCTGTTAACAAAAACGGTTTCTTAATTTATGTCTACAAGAAGTTTGTGAACAATATATGTATAATAGTACTACTTATTCTAACCAATATTCCAATGTTACTGACTATTCACTATGCTATCTAAATCAACATTTACAAAACGATCTAGACAGATTAGTGAAATGGTCTGAGAAATGGCAGATGTTGTTCAATTTTGGGAAATGTAAATGCCTACATACAGGACATAGGTACTTGAATGTAAACTATAAAATGGGAGATACTATTCTGGGTACTACTGTAAAAGAAAAGGACTTAGGAGTTACAATAAGCGCTGATATGAAAGTTTCAGAGCAGTGTGGTATTGCAGCTTCAAAGGGTAATCAAATTCTTGGATTGATTAGAAGAAACATAACATACAAGGGAAAAAAGTTAATTATACC
Organism: Lamellibrachia columna; assembly: GCA_963662155.1. Classification (NCBI taxonomy): domain Eukaryota; kingdom Metazoa; phylum Annelida; class Polychaeta; order Sabellida; family Siboglinidae; genus Lamellibrachia; species Lamellibrachia columna. Next base: position 55,396,661 of record OY759266.1, read on the forward strand.
TCTTTATAAAGCAATGGTTAGACCTCATTTAGAATACTGTATACAAGCATGGAGACCATATCGTAAGAAGGATATAGATACGCTTGAACGCATACAAAGGAGAGCAACTAAAATGATTCCAGAACTGAGAGACCTTAGTTATGAAGAACGCCTGAAAGAATGTGGTTTAACAACTCTAGAGACAAGGAGGTTAAGAGGAGATCAGATTGAAGTTATTAAGATATTGAATGGGTATGAAAATATTGATAGAAATATGTTTTTCTCACTCAAGAAGGATAGCAGAACTAGAGGACATGAGGTAAAATTAGTAAAGGATCAATGTAGATTGGACATCAGGAAGCACTCGTTCTCACAGAGGACAATAAATGAATGGAACAAATTGTCTACAGATTGTGTCACTGCTAGCAGCGTGAATATGTTTAAAAACAAGGTTGACACATATCTCAGGAGGGCGGGCTATAAGTAGATGAACATTGTTGGACTCTCGATAAGCCAATGGCTTCCTTGTCCACTTGCCATCTGGGCCTTTGGCTTGGATGGCAAATCTTGTTAAATCTTGTTAAATGTTCGAATGGTAAACAACCCTATTAACGCTCGCTGACTTCCCTGACAGAGTCCGAAACTAACTTACGCTAAAATACTGCCTCTGACTAACAATTAACAAAACCTGTTCCCTATTATATGTCTATACTATGTTTATGTATAATATATATGCAATAGTAATACTTATTCTATTCGATATTCGACGCTTTTCTATCAATTCTCTTCACCAATTTCAAATCGCTTCTGCACCAAGCCAAGATCACGGATGGTACCAAAGTGAAAGATTTCCATACAAATACATGTGAAACATTTTCACGCCGAATTTAAGTGCCTCCTTTTCGATTTGTGCAAAACCCCTTATAGCCATGGCTTCTCGCACTTTGACTAAGGCGGAAAGGGGTTTTGCACAAATCGAAAAGGAGGCACTTAAATTCGGCGTGAAAATATTTCACATGTATTTGTATGGAAATCTTTCACTTTGGTACCGTACCACATACCTCTGTTGACGTTATTCGGAGCAAAGACAGGAATTCCAACACTTGCTGCTGCCATAATGCAACGATAGAGTCTGACCCTGTCAGCGAATGACTACAGCATAGAATATCGCAAGTCGACTGATTATGCTATGTCAAGACTGCAAGATGCATCCTCTAAACTGGGTAATGACGTACATGACTTTCCGATAAACCTGATATCTTTTGCAGACAAATTGCCTATGATAGGCAACCAGGAAGGATACTATCCTTTCTAAGGTAGTCGAATACACACAGAATGGATGGCCAAAGAAGGTTACAGACGACCTACCTTACTACAGGCGCAGAAATGAATTGTGTACAGATCAGGGTTGTCTGTTGTGGGGTATGCGTGTTATAATACCACCACGCTTTCGTGAACGAATGCTGAATGAACTTCACGACGAACATCACGGTATTGTCCGGATGAAAGGGTTGGCGAGATGCTACTTGTGGTGGCCAGGGCTAGATGCCGAAATCGAGGAAACCACAAGAGACTGCACGACATGTCAGTCGATGCGCAATATGCCGCCCGACACCATTGCATCCTTGGGTGTGGCCCACACGTGCCTGGCAGCGTGTTCATGTCGATTTTGCTAAGAAAGATAAACAAATGTATCTTGTGCTCATTGATTCGCACTCAAAGTGGATAGAAGTATTTCCAGTGACGTCCACTACTTCTACAAAGACAACTGAATGTCTGAGACCATGCTTCGTTACTTACGGGGTTCCGGAACAACTAGTCTCGGACAACGGACCACAGTTCACATCAGATTAATTCAGGAAGTTCGTGAACACTAACGGTATCAAACATACGGTTGTTCCTGCATACGACCCTAGCTCGAATGGAGCAGCTGAGCGTTCAGTGCAGATACTGAAACGAAGTCTGGAAAAACAGATGTTTGAGGGGGTATATGGTTCTCTGAATAAGAGGTTGTCACACTTTCTGCTACTCTACCGCAGTACCCCTCATTCCACTACTAGTAGAAGTCCCGCTGAATGTTTTTGAAACGTCAACTGAGGACAATGTTTTCCCTTCTGAAACCAGGGTTGGACCAAACCATAGAAAATAAACAGGAAGAGCAACGACACAGCATGACAAAACAACTTCCCGAGATACTCGTATCTTTCGTTGTGGGGATCGGATGGGAATTAAAATCCAGCAGGCACACAACGTTGTGGCAACGTTGTAGCAACGTCAGGTATCGACGTTGTGATGACGTCGAATTATTGGTCGATATGATATCAACGTCGGATATCAACGTTGTTGCAACATCATGTGTCAACGTTGTTTTAACTTTAGACATCAACGTTTTTTTAACGTCAGGTATCAACGTTGTGATGACGTCGAATTATTGATCGATATGAAAGTTGAGTCGACGTCGAATATCAACGTTGTTTCAACGTCATGTATCAACGTTGTTTCAACGTCAGGTAGCAATGTTGTAACAACGTTACAAACTGACTAGATTTCAACGTCCTTAGTAACATTGATTTTGTAATTGAAACGATGCTGACTGATCTGTCAGCATTGTTTCAACTTCAATGAAACAAAGACGCAAATATATCGGTCCTTTGTTTATTATTGATGATGTAACAGAAAATGCACTTTAGACTACTATATGTGTCTGATTAGGCAGTGTCGGTGGGTTGTTTGGTTGTGCTGGCTATTCTTCCACCTCCCTCACTCCTATATGGCGCATACTTCAGGGTGGCTGCAACAGCTGTGTTTACATCAGACTCGGAACATTAATTACTTCTCACTTAATTTGTTCCTTTAATCTCAAATAATGCCAGTCCCCTACACTACACACCACCACAATGCAACACTGTCTAAGTATGACTACTCTAAAATGGCTGAGAGATCAAGACACAATACCAAGTAGCCACGGCCCACGGAATTGGGCGCTTCCCGAAGTTAGGACACGCAACTATGATAGTATAAATGCAAGTATTGATAACGAATTAAATAACTGATATGCAGCGCAGAACACTAAATGAAGATTTCACAGAACATATATATATATATATAAATATATTATATAATAATATATAATTTTGTGTTTCTATTCTGGTAAATTACTCGCAATAAATAACCATAGTGACAGTACTGAGTACGGAACCTTCGGACTTCACCTAAGTATAAAACTAAGTCCAATTCAGTTCACGGCCTTCGAGTTTGGCGCCTAAAATTACGATGTGCAAAGATCTACTTTCGTATGATTTGCGAACAAAAATAATTTGCATAATGCTCAAAATCAATGTATTGGATAATCAAAAATACAGCCAAAGATTCACAAAGGAATTTCTAAAGATGTATCTTGTCTCACGGCGCGCCAATCGTTTATAAATTATAACTGTATAAAGAGGTCTTCGTCGACTTCGAATATGGCGGTATGAGGTAGACTCGCAGTAAAAACAATTTTAATAATGATAACTGTCAGTGAATATTGTAAACATATGGCGCTTACAATAAGAAGATTTTGTCATTGTTTGTTATTTTTTGTGAGAGTAACTATACACGGATCATACGAATTTTAGTTTCTTTTCATTTTATTTCGCTTGCATGATATGCGATATTTAATACAAGTAATAAATTATAAGGGTACGGCGCACGTCAGATATCAGTGCTCTGGCCTGCCCCGGTCCGAGCACTGATAAATTACCTCCCGCGAGTACGGGCCGTACTGCGGGAGGTAAGCGAGCTGTTGTCGGCAAGTGCGTGCCGAGCGCTGCCGCGCTGATATCCGCCCTCGGGCCGATGACTGCGTTAAACCTAATTTGGTTGTTTGGCTAGTGAATCAAACAGGCAAAGTTGTGCGATCACAAATCCAGTCACTAGAAGCATGCTGTACGTTGCTGTTCAAATAAAGTTCGTAGTAACTTTCATCTTTAGTATACCCACCTAAATTCGACGTCTTAACCTCGTTAAACTTCGACGTTGTTACGTCGAAGGTTGATCGACGTTATATTGACGTTGCGTGTATGTTGTCCACCAATGTACATTGCGTACCGACCTAAATTCGATGTCGCAACAACGTCAAACTGGTTGCGTAAAGCTGGTTGCGTACATTCAGTGGTATGTTATCGACGGTAAGTATTCCCATATGTTAACACATCTAACGCAGCATTAATTTGATATGATCAAGATACATGCGTGTTACATGCACTAACACAAGATACATGTGTGTTACATGCACTAACACAATGAATGCATAATCAAATACGTGATGTCACTGGATACAACTGTCTCAGATCTACACAATGCTAAGTGGATAGATTAGCCTTATATTTTACAATGATAAGTTCATAACATTTGGGTAAGTACATGGTACAGCGTACTGTATTGTGAGACTGATCTTAACCTAAAGTGTAACCATGGAAAACAATACATTTGTAATACTAATACATTCCAAATGATTATTGGTTATTCATTAGTTCGCTACATACCTCATTGCGTCTAATATGGGACTCAGGTAGTCAGATGTTCATAGATTGAGTTCTTTGTTCTATTCTGTGGAAGCTGCCATGTCATTGCTGTAGGACAGATCACTCGGCAGAACACTGTCTTCCTACTCGATTTTGATTACAAGTTTAGATGATTATAGTGTCAACTAGTAATACATGTCATTTAGGCTGATACACAGCCACGCGTTACATGAAACTATTATCATAATCAGTTAGATACACAGACTCTTACTGCTAGGTAACATAAGCAAAACTATGTTGCTCAGCGTAGATGTTTCCCAAGGGTGTGAATCAACCGTCTCCTGTAACTAATACAGAGGCCACAGAATTTCCTTAGGGTGGGCCATTCACCATGACATGTGAAGTCCGAAACACAGTCTGTCTACACTAATGGGTTTCAGGGGTGCCCTGGTCAGTGGCTCTCGGTGACAGCGCTGAGTGATGTGCTCACTAGACTGAGAGTGAATCAGCTGTTGTGTTCACTGTCATTTACACTTACTGTCTTCTTCACCTGACGTCGGACGGAGCAGGCCGCGTTTCGTTGAGTTCCCGTGTCATGATGTTCTAGCTGTTGTTACAAATACGACGGAAAATAATGAAGTTATCTAATGGCATCGAACTTCAAACGATCCGTACGATGAATCTGGTGAGACAAACATTCACAATACCCTAGGATGGGGGTGGATTCGCACACAATATATGGGTCTGTGAGATTCAGCTTGCTGCCATACTGAACGTCCATCTTGGACATGCCACATTTGACACACCTCTCAGACGTGTAACCTACGACAATAAGACATCATGCCGCCCAAGCATCGCCAAAAAAGCTCGTCAGAGTCTATTCGTTTTGAAGGTATTGACAATGAACTTCTAAAACTTACCTTTATTGAAATTCTGAGTGACAGTGATGTCATAAAACAATTTAAACGAGCTCTGTTCCCGCAAGAGATTGCTGACAAAATAGACTACTTAGCAGCTCAGACTGAACAACTAAAACAAATTGTGAAAGAGAAGGACGAGAAAATCAAAGAACTTGAAAGTAGAGTCGTCTTCTCGGCCAACGACAGCATCGAGCAATATTCTAGAAGATCCAATTTGAGAATAGAAGGAATACCCGAAACTGTTGGTACTGGTGAAATTTAAAATGCAATCCTAGACATTGTCAATGATCATATGAAGTTAACTCCAGTCCTGCAGTCTCACGAGATTGAGCGAGCGCACAGAATTGGCCGCTGTAAAACGGATGGCGGGCGACCACGCACTACAATTATTACACTAAATACCGAACGTCGGAGGGACGCTATATACAGGACTCGAATCAACCTAAAACAGCACAATACAGCCTCGGGTCTAAACCTTCGTTTATTTGTGAATGAAGACCCCACGAAGACTCGTTCTGAACTTCTGTATGAACTTCGAAAAATAAATGGACTGATTTCTGACTGTTGGTCTTTCAATGGGAATATCTTGTGAAAAGACACTCAGAGTGTTGTCTATCAAGTACGAAGTAAACAGGACGCATGTTTCAAGGTGCGCCGTGTTTGACGCCTGCATTACGTAACTCCTGCGGACATTCCTGAAACACTGCTGCGTCAAATAACGTAAGCATTGTCTGGCACTTGCACACTTTCAAGTAGTGTGAACCTACGTATCCAGTTTCCATGGCACTATGACAGTATTATTATTATTTATTTATAAACAACAGTAATGTATTTGATTAATATAACCTCTCCATGTTATACGGATAGATTATTTATTATAGAGTATCATTTTATTTTTCATACTAAATACAATTACAGTAATATATTTACTTATGTTGATGTGTAGTTGGTACAGGCCAAATCATGGTAGTAGGATATATTACTATTGTTTTTGTTTATACATTTTTTTTTCTATATCAAGACTATAACCAGCCTAAGCCTATGTGCACATATAATTTAATGGGCACATGCGATTGTTAATGATTGGCAGTCCTACCTCACGCATTTTTCTTTTTATTATATTTGTTATGTTCTTGCTAATCCCAAATAATAGCGTTCGTATCAGTATTTATATGTACTATTATAATATTCATACACAGGAAATTGTGGTGATTCGCAGCACAACATACATGCTGACTCTATATTGTATCTCAAATGTTATATGTATAATATATAGCAGACAATTGGTTTTAATTGCATATTTTTAACCAGAATTACGTATCCAAATAATGGATGATGATGAATCATTTATTCATTTTCAAGGAGGTACTAACCGCAATTCTTTATTTAATATATTACAGTTAAATGAAACACTTGATGATTCAACCAATACGTTATTCCCCTTATTATCATATTGATAATGTTAAGTTATGGCCGAAAGACACAACAAACGTTTTAATATACTTAGCACAAACGTATCATCAATTAATGCTAAACATAGTGAAATAGAAGCCTTCCTGAAAGAACTTAACCTTAAATTTAGCTTAATATATTTTCAGGAATGTTAGCTTTCCGAGAATGATGATATGTGTCATTTACAACTTGAGGGATATGAGTGCATTAAACAAGGCAAAACATTTAGTAATAAAGGTGGACTGGTCATGTATTTAAGCAAAACATTTAACTACAAAGTAATGTTTTCTCTTAATCAGTTTGACAATTGGGAAGGTCAATTTATTAAAGTTACTGGTGGTGGGCTTTCTAAAGATATAATAATTGGTAACATTTACATGCCCTCAAGAGACCTTAACGAAAATTATAAACAGTTCCTTTTCGAATTCACACCTATCATTTCGTCATTTGACAGAACAAACTCAGATGTTATTATTCCAGGAAACTTCAATATAAACCTTTTGAAAATAAACGAAAAAGAAGTATTCGCGGAATTTTTTAATACTTTAATATCATATAGCTTTTACCCTAAGAAAACGTTCACCAATTCCTTTATTTATAACGAAAATATCATAGCAGATAAAACGGCAATTGCAAACACATTTAATTTATATTTTACCAACATTGGCCCAAATTTAGCCAACCAAATACAAAATTCCACAAATAAAACTTTCAGATACTATCTTAATGGAAACCATGACAATGTATTTAATTTTCAACTTATTAATGAAGAAACAATATCTAAAACAATAGATGAGATGCACACAAAAGTAAGTTGCGGATGTGACGGCATTTCTTCACGGCTTCTAAAGTTAATTAAACATGTTTTGACAAAATCTTTAACTTTAATCACAAACCAAATATTAACTACGGGTATCTTCCCCGACAAACTCGAAACTGCTAAAGTAATACCAATTTATAAAAAAGGGACGAAACCCTATTCTGCAACTACAGGCCAATATCAATCTTACCTGCAATTTCAAAAGTAATCGAAACAATTATTTACGACCAGCTAGATTCTTTCTTAAAAAGACACAAACTAATGTACGATAGTCAGTGTGGATTTAGAAAGGAACATTCTACGGAATTTGCCGCTCTTTAATTAATTGATAGGATATTGACACGTGTGGATAATAAGGAAATACCTATAAATATTTACTTGGACCTGTCAAAAGCATTTGACACTTTGGATCACTCAATATTAATTGATAAGCTAGAGTTTTATGGCGTAAAAGGAGTAACTTTAGACCTATTCAAAAATTATTTAATAAATAGAAAACAGTACGAAGAATTTGAAGACGCCCAATCAGATATGTTTAATATCTCCACAGGCGTACCTCAAGGATCAATTCTAGGCCCTTTGTTATTTATAATTTACATAAATAACTTTGCCCAATCTAGTCCAAAATTCTACTTTATTATGTACGCCGATGACACGACACTTTCAAGTACCCTAGATTCTTTCGCACAATATAGCAAACATAAAAATCTAGAATTTTTAATCAACACAAAACTGGACAAAAATAATTAGTGGCTTAAATTAAAAAAATATCTCTAAATGTAAATAAATCCAAATATATGATCTTCAAAACGGCTAGAAGAAATAATATGATAAATCCACTAAATATAAAAAATAATACATATATCGATAGAGTAGATGAGTAAAATTTCCTAGGGATAAGTTTTAATGAATAATTAAACTGGCAAAGCCACATCAAAACAATTTCAAATAGGTGCTCCAGAATTATAGGTATCCTAAATAAACTCAAACGATTGTTACCTCTTAATATAAAGATTATGTTGTATAACACTTTGATAACATCTAAACTATGGCTTAACGGCCTGGGGCTGTAGATGTGATAGAATAAAAAAAAATCAAAAGAAAGCCATCCGAATTATATGTTTAAGCAAATATAATGCTCATACCGATCCACTGTTCAAAAGTCTTAATTTACTAAAAGTAGAGCATATTCTAAAATTGCTGGAACTAAAATTATATCATACATTTTCAAACAATAAACTACCTGCCTACCTGCAAAACTTACCACTTGATCAAAACAATAGTGTTCACAACTTTACTACACGTGGTTAATATAATATACATACGATCAGGGTACACCACGAGTTTGCTAAACGAAGTCTCAGGTTGTTTGCCACATACCATAAATAATGCACCTGATTTATTAAAAGACAAGATCACCTCTCACAGTTTACATGGTTTCTAAAATGATATCAAACTTTATTATCTGAATACATATATTGAACACTTTGCAATCCAAAATTGTTATATATGTCAACATGACTGACTATGTCTCCATTCCTCCTTGGTTAAAAATCACTCTATGTATATCCGGTTGTAGGAATATATTTGGTATTTGTAATATACATACATATGTATATTAATTTTGTTCACTCAGTAATTATGCATTACTATCTATAGGGATTTTTTATTTTATTTCAATAACGGGTGAAATTAATCGACAGGGTGGCTCCTACGACAGCGATTAATTTTTAGTCTTAGTAGGAGTCTCCCGTCCCTTATATGACATTATCTTTTATTTTCAGACCGTACTCTATATTCTTACCACTTCGTTTTCTCATGTCGACATAGATGTAATATATAGTATAGATTTTGCGTTGAATACTGTGTTTTGTTGTCTTTGGCACGAATAAATATTTCCTGTTTCCTGTTACCGACCTACATTCGACGTCCAAACAACGTCAAACTTCGACGTCGGTACGACGGGGGTTGATCGACGTTGCATATAATATTAAGTTGTCCGACGTCGATACTTTATTTCTACATATTTTCGACGTCGAAACGATGTTGGTGTGCCTGCTGGGAAGCTTCAGAAGTGGCAAGGAGAAATGGTTATGGGGTAGTGTCACTAAGGTGTGCGGACCTCGTACATATGTCATGAATGTGGCGGGAGCTTGTCGCCTCGTGCACGTCGATCACATGGTCAGTGTAAATGCACGTTCAACAGACAATGTAACATTACCCGTCATTCCCAAACCATGGCTTAGACCACAAGGACTGATAATGCTCAAGCACAGTCCGGTGGCGAAGTGTCGAATGCAGCGAATGCACAGTTAGACCAGCCGAGTATTTCCAAGGGAATCACAGTGTCTAATGAAACAACAGATGGAAAGAGGGATATATACAGTCTGGGGTTAGGGAAGGTGGCAGTACGTCCGGTTCCAGTGTCCCCTACCTCTCATTCAAGTTCTCCTGAGCGTAGATATCCCACAAGGCAGAGGAATCCTTCAAATCGCTTAAACTTGTAAAATGCGAGGCTGCGTGGCTAATTGAGGTAGCACGCTTATCTGCCGTGTTGATCAGTAGCTTGTGTCACTGAGTGCTAGTTGTAGTTTATTGTCTACACCGTATTAACAGTAGAGACATTCACAATATGCATTATATTAGTGAAATGAAACAGAAACATTGTTACATGATGCACAGAGAGTTGAGTAACATTTATGTTAGAAGGGAGGAGGTGTAGTGTATCAAGGCAACTCGATCGTAGCTCGTGAATATGTAATGATAGTGCATCATCTTGAGTATGCGCACGAGGAACAAAATAAAGCTAGCATATGTTGCAGTGGATACTAGGTAGGTTTGATTTAAAAAACAAATTAATTTGAAATGAAACTAGTGTAGTATTATGTCGTAAACACGATATATATATATACATATATACATATATTTATATATATATATATATATATATATATATATATATATATATATATATATATATATATATATATATATATATATATATATATATATATATATACATATATATATATATATATATATATATATATATATATATATATATATATACATATATACATATATACATATATACATATATACATATATACATATATATATATATACATATATATATGTGTGTGTGTGTGTGTGTGTGTGTGTGTGTGTGTGTGTGTGTGTGTGTGTGTGTGTGTATAACCAATGCTAGCTGCTGATTAGTCAGTCTATGTAACAAGCCATTTGATGCAATTCAAGTACTTTTATAAGAATAACACCTAATAAGTGCATAAGCTCCAAAATGACTCATTTTGATTGATGCTAAGTGTAATGGCATACACAAAATGTAATGGCATACACAAAATGTAATGGCATACACAAAATGCACATTATTTTCATAGCACATTCTTAAAGCAAAAGTAAAGGTAATATTTTGACTGTATAGACCTATTGCATCTAATCAAACATGGCTTGCATACCATCAATACCATCGTAGCTTGCATACTATCAATACCATCATGGCTTGCATACTATCAATACCATCATGGCTTGCATACCATCAATACCATCATGGCTTGCATACCATCAATACCATTATGGCTTGCATACCATCAATACCATCATGTTTTGCATACTATTAATACCACCATGGCTTGCGTACCATCAATACCATCATACCGTCCATACCACCATGGCTTGCATACCATCAATACCATCATGGTTTGACTACAAATCTTTGGTGAAACGTTCAAGTCTCTTCTTTATCCTATACTGCTTCAGTCTATCGTGTTGTTTAATGTCGTCTTTATGATGGTCCAATTGTGTCGTATCTTTTGATTCTTTTTTTAAATGCTTCTATATCGGTCTTTCTTGTTGAAAGAAATGTTAGTGCAACAATTGAGCAGAAAAAAACAGTTGTTAGAGTTAATCAGTTGTACCTATTGTCCTCTTGTATGTGTTACCTTAATATCGTTTAATTAGTCAAAACATCACTCAATGTAATCTTCCATTGTATATTTTAAGAGTAGCGCATTACAATTATGAAGTAGATGTATCACAAGAACCATCCAAGTGTCATCAAACTTCACGGTGCAGCATTCTTATCACCTGTATCAATGCGAACTGTTAGTAAAAGAATTAATCACATACATTTTTCCACCAGTCCATGAAATAAATGTATGTTTAATAGTAAAACGCTATCATGAAACTTTATTGGTTATGTTTTATTAACTTTAATAGATTATAGGTCCAAAATATTGCGTTTTGTTCATTTTACAATAATATATCTTGTGCCTAGATAAGAGAAAAACTTCTGTTGTATACAAGTACAATAACTGACCAGGTAATCGCTCTCCATAAGACATACGGTTTTCAAAATATGATTTGGTTAGCATGGTCTCCTCACTCCACCGTGTGTATGGCCTTTCTGGAGCTGCAAGGGAAAACAACAAATGTGACTTGTGGGAAGCATTTTACAATAAAAGTAATTCAAGATATACTCTACTCTCTCACTGTTGTATTAATAGTTTTTGTCAACTTGTGTTTGTACATGCACTCTCTGTCCTACTTGGAGTGGGAGGAAGATCGTTACCGCTCGTCTGGTCGTGATGTCGTTTCATTGCATCTCGGCGTTCCTCCAGTCGTTATCGTTGTAACGGCGGTCCTGGATCACTATGACTTGGAAGTAATGTTACCAATGGTCTTCCCAGTAGCATTTCGACCGGGGAAGGTAAGTTCGTGGCGACGGGTGTGGCTTTTAGGTTAAGTAACGCAAGTTGGATATCACTGCCATTTCGCATAGCAAGGCTTTTTCACAATCGGTTTTACGCTTCTTTCAAAGAATCCGTTGCTCCGCGCATAGTGAGGCGAGCTCGTCACATGTTTGATTCCCCAAGAATCAACGAACCTTTTTTTTTTAATTGTATTAATAGTTTTTATGGTTGTACTCTTAGTATTACTTGTATAAATGAATATATATATATATATATATATATATATATATATATATATATATATATATATATATATATATATATATATATATATATATATATATATATATATATATATTGTTTTAGCAGTTTCATGATCATTTTCTTACTTTTACTTGTATTACTAATTACATTTAAAGTAGTGTTATATAATATGTTAACATGTTTATTTTGTAAGCATTTATTTTTTTACATTTAGCATTTGTGTAGACTACGCTTTATATAATTATTCTCTTAGCAACTTATGCCTGTAAAATACTACTACTATGTATATAAAGCGCCTGAGAGTAATCTCGATTGATCGGGCGCTATATTAGTACTTTTATTATTATTATTATTATTGTTATTATTATTATAAGCAGTCACGAGCAAGACGTTGCGTTTTCTCAACGCCTTGATGTCCCTCATGCAACTGTCCAAGTATATCGTGCTGCATGCTCTCTGGCACAACAATCTGTCGAAGAGTGCACCATCTTCAATGGTAAGTTCATCCCTGAAAAACCGATACGGCCTCAGATCGGTTGGTAGTTCTTTGATGTGTTCAGGCCATCCGTGATGTACGATTTCCTTTAGTCGATTATCGTTGGTGAGATAACTTTTTATCCAATCATTTCCAACTCCACGCACGCCATAGAAATTCAACTTTTTGATAAGTATTTCGTGGTCCACTGTATCGAAGGCCTTTTTAAGATCAATAAATACACCAATAGCATGCAATATTGTCCGTTGCATTTGAAATTTCCTCTATTAATTCCATTACGGCATGTGATGTGGACATAGCTTTACGGAAACCAATGTACTGACTTGAATTTAGTATGTCCTTAGCATTGATAAAGTTGTCTAACCTACTGAGGAACAGTTTCTCCAAAATTTTGGAAAATTGTGGCAAAAGAGAAATTGGCCTATAATTTCCTATGTCCGTCTTGGCACCACTTTTGAATATAGGTTTTATCTTGGCTATCTTCATTCTAGAGGGGAACACACCAGTCTTAAACGAATGATTGCAAATGTGCGTGAGAGGTTTGGATATAACGGGTATGACATTGGCTACAATAGCCATGCTAATATATTAAAAATCTGTAGATTTTTTTCGTGTACACGTTTTTACAGTATTGATAACCTCTTCCTCATCAACGGGCTTTAAATACAGACAGTTTCCGATCCTGCTTCCTAAATAATCATAAATAGAGAAATTGCCATCAGAATTTGTAATGTTTTCTGCTAATTTGGAACTAATATTTGTGAAGAACTTATTGAATTCATTTGCCATATCTTGGTGGAAATGTCTTTGTCTCTACACTTTATATGGATAGGATATTTGATCGATGGACGTTGTTTACGAATTACAGTGTTCAATATCGCCCATGTTTCTTTAATGTCTCCTCTCTTTTCTGCTAGAAATTTACTGTAATACACCTTTTCAGTGGATCTTAATATAGAAGTTAGTTTGTTTGTTTACGTTTTGTATCGAGATTCGGAGATTTCGGTTCTATCCCGAAGAAATAATCTGTAAATATGATTCTTCTTACGACATGCGTTTTTAAGCCGTTAGACAACCAAGGTTTTTTTTCTACAAGTGTCCTTAATCTTTACTTCCTTAACTGGGCAATAAATGTTGTATAATGTATTGAATGTATTGATAAAATTAGCAGACGCGATGTTAACATCATCCTGAACTTTCGTACAACTGTCGATATTAGATCATTTACTCGAGTGTTCTTTTTGGTTTATATTGCGATGTGTGTGTGCCCTATCCGCTTGCCACCATGTAGTAATATGCCGTAAACACGCATATATGTATATATATATATATATATATATATATATATATATATATATATATATATATATATATATATATATATATATATATATATATATATATATATATATATATATATATATATATATATATATATCGAGCAAACAAAGCTTTTCTAATTTGTGTACCTCTACGCTTACTCAGTCTCAGAGGTGTTACATATTCCTTTCACAAACCACGACCCGACTCAGTCCCAATTATACTCAGTCATAAAATAGTCTACAATATTCTAACAACTAGCACAACAAAAATCGAATTGAGGAGGGACGTTTAAGGAGCGGAAAAGTTGATAGCGTGAAAGATGCAATATGAATTAATGTTGCAAGCTGGAGATTCTCTGTCTGAGGATATCCAAACTTGGTTTTACAAAAAAAAAGTTGGACAGTTGATTTGAGGCTATTAGGTAGGTCATTTATATTCATAAGATAGAGGATGTGGGGAAATCACTGAACATTGGGGGACTCCACTGATAACCGGAGCCCAATCTGAATACGTACCTTTACACGCCACACGTTGTTTTCTATCCTTCAAGTTTCTGAAATAGTCTCTTGTGGGGTACTTTGTCGAACGCTTTGGCGAAATCCATAATGATAGCGTCAGTTTGCATCCCGCCGCTAAGATTGGTCGATATATGTATTGTATGAAATCTAGCAGCAGCGTATCGATTAAGCGTTTTTTTTTTAATCCATGCTGTTTGTCGAAGAGAATATTATTGGCTTCGAGGTAGTTTAGTACATGTGTGTGTTTTGAGATTATGTGTTCCATTAGTTTGCTGTACACACAAGTAAATGATACTGCGCTATAATTTAATGAGAAACATCGTTCTCCTTTCTTGAAGATTTGTGCTATTTTTGCTTGTTTCCAGTCGTCTGGTACGTAAACATGTTCAAGGGATTTTGAAAATATTATTTACGTACCTTCTGTGAGGACACTGGAGTGAAACCTGTCTGATCCCTTAGCTTTGTTAGGGTTTAGATTTTCCAGAAGTTTGTTAATACCTCCTGTGCTGATATTAAGTTTGGAAATATATATATATATATATATATATATATATATATATATATATATATATATACATGTCAGTGCCAAGCTTACTCTTGAAACCAAACTGGTTACTGCTAGTGATCAGAAAGGATGACATACGACCCAGTATGACTTTTTCCACTATTTTCGACATCACGCTGGCTAATGCAATCTGTCTGTAGTTATCACTATCATTGATTTTACCACATTTATCTTTGATAACAGGTACAAGCACAACTGATAGCATAGAATCAGGTAGGAAACCATGGACAAAAATGGTAGACATACACATAGCCAGTAACGGTGATACTCGTCTGCTGCAGTACATTAGATGCTCTGCATACACACCATCAAGGCCACATGATTTATTTTTATCTAATTGCCCAATGACCAATTCAATCTCATCAACAATACCAAATATATAATTAGTATATGTGACATCATAATGTAATGATGTGATGTAATGTCATTATTATGTATACACTTAAACAATTGCTCAAAGTGACCCTTCCATAGTTCAGTTATATTGTCAGCACCAGTAACCCCATCAATACTATTTGGCAAGGGAACTTTGCAGTTATTCATACGATTAACTTCTTTCCAGAACTTACCAGTTTTACTTTCTTGTAGTTTAGTGTCTAGAGAGTTGCTAATCAATTGAGTTTTATGTTGCTTTAAAAACCGAAGCCCATATTTAAATCTGGCTCTAGAGAGTTTCATAGATTCAAAGGCTGGGCCATGTTTAGGCTTTCCAGCTACAACCCAAGCCAGAAAATTATGCCTTGCCACATTATGTAGCTCATCAGTATACTCACTCCAACCTGGGCGACACTTAGAAGCATCAAGATTGTCTACCTTTACATATTTATAAAATACATAATCACCAACATTGCACATAGCATTCACAATATCACCATAAAATTTGTTTATAGCCACTCTGTGATATTCATTTTTGCAGTTCACATCCTTGCATGATATAGCTTCATAAGGAATGTTTATATTTTGAATACTAATATCTGTCAGTGTACAATATTCATTTTTACCATCCTGGCTAACTTTATCCCATGCTAGTCCATGCATTTTACTAGTAGGCCTATTGGTAATTTCTACCTCTGGTACTAGTAGGCCTATTGGTAATTTCTACCTCTGGTATGCATTGCAAAGACACATCAATACTAACTGGAAAATTATCCGCAGTACTTGGAGAATGCCAGACTGTAATATATGTTATGATATCATGGGCGTCTGTTGTGGAAACACGATGGACCAGCCATGAAGTGGTATGCCATGCCTCTCTATAGTGAGTAAATGTATCACTTGGGAGGTAAGTCTCACTAGACAATAATAAATTATTTTCAGAACAGAAACTTCTGACATGATTTCCAAATAAAGATGCACTGTCACTAATGTTAGAGTTCCAATCTCCTACAAGTGAGATGCATCTACATTCTAGCTCATCAATGATAGCCTTGATTATACCAAAATTCTCTAAATAGATATCTTCATTTTCACTACACTGATATGGCATATAAACACATATTAAAACATAAATCTGGTTGCCAAACTGCATTTGGATACCAGTAAGGCAATCAATATTAAAAATAAGAGGTGTCACATTTTTCTCCAGCGTGGATCGCCACATATATTGTAACACACTATCCTGAATAATTATATTTCAAGATATTATTGCAGCGATCAACATGAAGTCCACAAAGGCCATACTTTGTGCTTTCGTCGCTGGCTGTTTCCTGTTCACGTCGACATCAGCAGTGGAAAGTAAGTGCCTGCGGTATTTTGACTAGGTTTTGTGCTGCAATACAATGTACAAAACCTTTAAATTAAACGCTGTTCTAAATAAATGATCTATACTTATATTAATACGCTAACTTTGGGGACAATCTGGCAGTATCTCCTCCCAGGCGCCGACGTCCACTCGCCTCTTTATTTGTTCATTCGCCTCCTTGGACCAGTGGCCTCTGGTCTACCAATTTGGGATGATAAAAATGTACTCCACTTTACTTGTAACGCGCAATCGTCTCAATCCTACGGACTCTGTATGTGGGTAATGGCGGACGGATCGTAAATGTGGTCTGTATCCAACAAAAGCCACAGAGTGGTTCAACACTCAAATCCCCCACCGTGTCCGTCTTTGTCGGACAAGGTAGAATATAACTGTGAATAAACACCTTCGTGGTTGTTTATTTTTTCCGAGTACTCACATCAGAAACATTGGCAAAGATAATGTTTTCTTTACTACTTCATCAGATCTTTCATTCGATGGCAACGTATCAACATTTCTAAATCATTCACCGGGCTGGGCCGAAATTGAGGGTTATCTGCTTTGGGTTGCACACAGCATGTGCGTTAATGGAGCATCAATGTGCAAATCAATGTAGGAAAATGTTTGCAGAAAACGTTATAATGGCAGCCTATATGAAAATATAATGTGGTTTCACCCCCTTTGCGACATGGACGGGTGTAAGCCAGTGGATATATATCTCAAGGTAGTGTGTATATAACTTGAGACACAGGACCTTGAAAGAATTGCTGAAGATAGAGATGGATGGCGACGATTGCTCTCTGCCTTGTGTGTCTGACGACACAGGGAGGGAGTAAGTAAGTCTCTGCCTTGTGTATCTGACGACACAGGGAGGGAGTAAGTAAGTCTCTGCCTTGTGTGTCTGACGACACAGGGAGGGAGTCAGTAAGTCTCTGCCTTGTGTATCTGACGACACAGGGAGGGAGTAAGTAAGTCTCTGCCTTGTGTGTCTGACGACACAGGGAGGGAGTCAGTAAGTCTCTGCCTTGTGTGTCTGACGACACAGGGAGGGAGTCAGTAAGTATCTGCCTTGTGTGTCTGACGACACAGGGAGGGAGTCAGAAAGTCTTTGCCTTGTGTGTCTGACGACACAGGGAAGGAGTCAGTAAGTATCTGCCTTGTGTGTCTGACGACACAGGGAAGGAGCCAGTAAGTCTCTGCCATGTGTGTCTGACGACACAGGGAAGGAGTCAGTAAGTCTCTGCCTTGTGTGTCTGACGACACAGGGAAGGAGTCAGTAAGTCTCTGCCTTGTGTGTCTGACGACACAGGGAAGGAGTCAGTAAGTCTCTGCCTTGTGTGTCTGACGACACAGGGAAGGAGTCAGTAAGTCTCTGCCTTGTGTGTCTGACGACACAGGGAAGGAGTCAGTAAGTCTCTGCCTTGTGTGTCTGACGACACAGGGAAGGAGTCAGTAAGTCTCTGCCTTGTGTGTCTGACGACACAGGGAAAGAGTCAGTAAGTATCTGCCTTGTGTGTCTGACGACACAGGGAAGGAGTCAGTAAGTCTCTGCCTTGTGTGTCTGACGACACAGGGATGGAGTAAGTAAGTCTCTGCCTTGTGTGTCTGACGACACAGGGAGGGAGTCAGTAAGTATCTGCCTTGTGCGTCTGACGACACAGGGAAGGAGTCAGCAAGTCTCTGCCTTGTGTGTCTGACGACACAAGGAAGGAGTCAGTAAGTCTCTGCCTTGTGTGTCTGACGACACAGGGAGTGGGTAAGTAAGTCTCTGCCTTGTGTTTCTGACGACACAGGGAGGGAGTCAGTAAGTCTCTGCTTTGTGTGTCTGACGACACAGGGAGGGAGTCAGTAAGTATCTGCCTTGTGTGTCTGATGGCACAGGGAGGGAGTAAGTAAGTCTCTGCCTTGTGTGTCTGACGACACAGGGAAGGAGTCAGTAAGTCTCTGCCTTGTGTGTCTGATGAAACAGCGAGGGAGTAAGTAAGTCTCTGCCTTGTGTGTCTGACGACACAGCGAGGGAGTAAGTAAGTCTCTGCCTTGTGTGTCTGACGACACAGGGACGGAGTAAGTAAGTATCTGCCTTGTGTGTCTGGCGACACAGGAGGGAGTCAGTAAGTCTCTGCCTTGTGTGTCTGACGACATAGGGAGGGAGTCAGTAAGTCTCTGCCTTGTGTGTCTGAAGACATAGGGAGGGAGTCAGTTAGAGTAATTCAATTGTTCACACATTTCGTCCTCCAGATGGCTTAAGATCTGTCAGCGATTAAGTGGGGTCAAATATTCGACACGTTTGATCACGAAGAAAATTGATACCGAAGATGATTCTATTGGCAACGATAACATTGATCCCTGTTATCCCGATCTCTCCCCTGTTGGCAACGATAACATTGATCCCTGTTATCCTGATCTCTCCCTTGTTGGCAGCGACAAAAAATAATAGTTTCCGGAACACACTCAAATCAATAAACAGAAACCTGCTTACTGATCTGATACTTTAATTGTGTCGATGTGTCCTACATGGTTATTTGGTACCACCACTTTGGTAGGCACTGCGTGTCGGTTCCTGCTTGCGTTGCAAGTTGGCTTTAGCTATATCTATGTTTCTTGCAGGTGCCTGCGAGAACTACGTGGCTGACATCGTGTTCATGATAGACAGTTCCGGCAGCATTCGCGATACCAACCCAAGAGACAGATCCTACGACAACTGGGAACTGCTGCTTAACTTTATAGTGACGATGGTCGACAAACTAAATATCGGGTTGAACCAGGTGCTCATCGGGGTCGTCAAGTTCTCAACAGACGCAGAGACCGTCTTCCACATGAACCAGTACACGGACAAGAACTTGCTGAAGGAGGCCATCAGAGGGATCCGGTACAAGGGCGGACACACGAACACCGTAGGCGGCATCCGCATCATGCACGACGTTGAGTTCACTCCCCAAAACGGCGACAGATCCGGCGTTCCGAACATCGCTGTCGTCATCACTGACGGCGGGTCGACTCAAAATAAGTCGAGTACAATCCCGGAAGCCATTCGCGCTCGCAATGATGGCATCAAGATATACAGCGTCGGCATCACCAGTCGCGTCAATGAGGCCGAGTTGCGGGACATATCGTCTCCACCACATGTAAAAGACAAGAACTACTTTATGGCGTCAACTTTCCAGAATCTTGACAGGCTGGCAATCGCAATTATGTCTGAAGCTTGTGATAACGGTAAGTGTACCACGGTAACAGTCTACCATACATTCAATAATGTATGCACCCAGATTCTGGGTGCATACATTATTGAATGCATGGTAGACCTATACAAAATGGATTGGGGACAGTGAGTAACAATGAGACCACGCTTTGAGGCCAGACTCTCTTCTAGGCGAAGGCGAGCGAGAGTCCGATAAGCGAGACTAGTCGACCTGTTGAATCTTTTGTAATTCGTCCCACTTCCGGTCTTGGTCGACGTATTTTTTGTAGCTAGACGCGCCCGCGCTCAAACTTTAAAGAGCGTTCCCACGAAATGCCCATCATTACCCGTCCAACCAGCGACGACTGGTCCACTACCAATAAAAGGGAAGTTCCCGTACATAAGACCCGTAAGTCCCAGCGAGCAGTATTATTGTTAAAAAAGCAACCGAAAAATCAACGTTTCAACAGGTCGGTCTGTCGGTGGTACTAATGTAGTTAACTTGGTCAGTAACCGTTTCCTACTAGTTTCTGCTGGGGCGATATTAATATCGGAGTTTCAGTCGCTGATTGTCTCGGTGCGAATACTGGTTGGAGCATTACCCCCTTAGGAACAGCTAACGTCTGAATCACCCTCGCCGCCAGGGGTTCTGACTACATCAGTACCCCTGGCAGATTAACCCTCGCCACAAGGGGTTCTGACTACATCACTACCCCTGGCAGATTAACCCTCGCCACCAGGGGTTCTAACTACATCACTACCCCTGGCAGATTAACCTACTGAAACGTGGAACTTACTGTTGCTGAGTTAACCAATAGAAGCCGTTCCTATGATCTTGGGAAGAGTCTTTGAAGTAGTTTGCCACTTTGAGCAATGGCGCGTCTAGTTCAAAGAAACACGTCGACCAAGACAGCAAGTGGGACGAAGTAAAAAAAAAAATAATGATTCAACGTACATACAACGTACATACACACGTGGCGTGGCATAAACTGAACAATCCACATTTCAACGGGATTGTCTGCCAGGAGTACTGTAGTACTACTACCACCCCTGGCCCTGGCCAGCGAGGATTGTCTGGATGCTTGATGAGGTGGGCGAAAAACTAGTACAAAAAGGAGAGATTTTCAGGTTAACAGATTATTATGAGGATGATTCTGAAAGTGTATAATATTATGACTTAATAGGCCCTACCTAAATACTTATGCATTATTTGGCAGATCCCCTATTGGAACACAGTGCAAACACTGAAATGAACGGAACAATGTTAATTACAACACATTTATTAATCGCAGTCTGATTCACAATGGACGATACATTCCCAACACTGTGCCTCCCCGAGTGAAGTTTTCGCTTGATACCGCAATTTTATAATTTCTCCTGGAAATTTTTCCATTTGCCCCAGCACCATCTCATTCACAACACACGTGATTACAACAAATAATACTCAAAACACTGCTTGACGGCCTATATCGCAGCTAGAGCATATATCCATGACCAGAACTACCAAAGAAGAACAGAATAGAATAACAAGCAAACTAGCGAAAGTTTAACAAATAACCGTTTTTTTACAATGGCAGTGTGTTTTACATATTCAACGAATCCACGTGATGTCGCACAAGACATGCTTACACATATTGATGACCATGCTGCTACCTTCCGTTTTGACCGTTTTCGAAGTAAGAATAGCGAATACCGTTCTATGAAAGTCTTGGCAGTCTGGTTAATAGTGTGAGTAGTATGTTAAGAGGAAATAACACATCAAGGACGGGGACCACGAGTACAAGTTACTTCCGTTTCCGGTTGCGCGCGCAGCCTTCTGGGTAGCCTGGGTGCCCCCTGGAGTTAACCCTAGCCGCGCCCCTGACGACTGTAGCTAACCCTAGTCGTAACCTTAGCCGAAACCTAGTCTTAACCCTAATTCAGACCCTGACCCTAACCGTCTTTCGTAGCGACTAAAGGACGGGTGAATGAGTGGTCAAGGAGTCTTGATCTAAGATCAGAGGTCATCCACGTACATAAGGCGGCGGGGACGGCGGTGGCGGCTTTCGTGAAGAGGGATCAAAGGGCCTGTTAGCATCATTCATTAACAGTGTCATTAATAGAGATCAAATGTTATATGCATTGTATAGCCTATATGTATGGCTACATTTTTTTTGCTGGATGTATAGACATTCAACCTTTCAGTTATTATCTAGTAGCACGGTGAAATGTGCTCTTTCTTACCATCTCAGCATATATTTATGTACTTTATGACACTGTCTCAGTACACATTTCTATACTTTATGACACTGTCTCCAGCCTGCCTTGCAGTTTCTCACTGTCTCAGCACACATCTCTGTACTTTATGACACTGTCTCCAGCCTGCCTTGCTGTTTATCACCATCTAACGTGCCCAGACAAGTGCCACGAGTTAATTAGATTAACGTCCAAAGACCGTCACATAACAGTGTAGCACATTCCGCACGAGCCCAGACACGCTGCGGTGAGATAACGAATTGGCGCGATCAGCACTTGAGGACCTTTATAAAGCCCCCAGCCAGCGCAACAGCATAACCCCTCTACGTAAAGTTTGCGGCATCTGCATTACCAAGCCTTTATTACCCACCTACCAGCCCACTGCGCCATAACCGCTCTGATTCGATATAGACAACTCTTCTCTCTACATCGGATAATTCCAACTTTACCATAACCTTTAGTGCATCATGTTGTTATTATTACTATTTCTTCTTGTGGCCATATTTGGTTATTACATCTTTAGTATATAGAACATATAACCTTTACTTTATGTTATATTTTTATTATATAAAAGAGCTTTTATCTATTTCCTCTTTTGGTCGATATCCTTTCTTAGATTCAATGAATATACGATATTACATATATATATATATATATATATATATATATATATATATATATATATATATATATATATATATATATATATATATATATATATATATATATATATATATATATATATATATATATATATATATATATATATATATATATATATATATATATATATATATATATATATATATATATAGTCATATATATATATATAGTCTCCTCTCCTTATGAAAGAACGACTTATCCCATCATCGCACCATCATATGACCTCTGGCGGGACGTGACGTCCCGTAAGTCAGTACCATCGTACCTCGTTATTCTAAACACTGTCACTACTGCAACAAACAAATGGCCAAAGCTAAATCGGATTATTACACAAATATGGTCTCAAATAACTTTGAAAGTCCACGTCAGCTATGGAACTGCATAAATCAAATTCTACACAGGCGGCCTGCTCCATCTCTTCCTAATCATGTTTCAATCAAGTCTCTATGTGACTCGTTCTCTAGTCATTTCAAGGACAAGATCAGTCTTATCCGTTCTGCTTTCTCAGATCATACTTTAAGTACTGTAAAAGTGGACTCTCCACGAGTAAATTCTTTACTTGCATCATTTGAACCTGCCACAGCTGATGAATTGAAGAAAATAATTATGTCCTCACCAAATAAGTCATATGATCTTGATCCACTACCAACCATACTGTTGAAATCTTGTCTTGATACATTGCTCAAACCGATAACGGATATTATAAATGCATCACTGTGTTCTGGCTTGTTTCAGGATGCCCATGTTAACCCACTTCTTGAGAAGACATCTCTGCCTAAAGAATTTTAAAAAGAAATTTAAACAGTTATAGACCTGTTTCCAATCTCAGCTTTATTTCCAAAATACTGGAGACAGTCGTAGCAAGCCGTCTAAGGTCTCACGTCAGCTCAAATTGCTTATCTAATGTGTCACAATCAGCTTACAAAGAGTTTCATTCTACAGAAACTGCTCTCTTAAAAGTACACAATGACGTTACCTTAAACATTGACAAAGGAAAAGTAACAGCACTTACCTTGCTGGATGTGTCTGCCGCCTTTCATACCATAGATCACAATATCCTTATTAAAAGCGTATCATTGTGATATGACATATCTGGCACAGCTCTGAACTGGTTTTTATCATACCTAACTGGTAGACACCAAACCATAAAGATAGCAAACTGTTTCTCGGCCGCACTGCCCACTTCCTGTGGTGTCCCCAGGGTTCTGTTCTGGGGCCTTTTGCCGCACCAACTATGTGGAATTCAATGCCCGACAGCATAAAATCAGCAAGAAATATAGCTTAATTTCGCCGTAATCTGAAAACCTATCTTTTTTAAATTGCCTATCCTCCTTAGCTTCTTGGCACCTCCATCCATCGGTTGACGACTTTTTGCATTGTACATGGTCACGAGATTGCTTAATCCTTTTTGTTTTGTTGCGCCACTGAGCTCGGATTTTCAGAGGATATTGGCGACAAAGAAGTCATTTTATTATTATTATTATTATTATTATTATTATTATTATTATTATACACCCATCCACAGTGGTCAGAGCACTGACATGTTCCACCAGAGACACAGACATACCCATCCACTGTGATCAGAGCACTGACATGTTCCACCAGAGACAGAGACACAGCCATCCACGGCGGAATAAGGGACAGTATGGCGGAAGAAGTGTGTAATGAGCCAGAATGTGGCTCGAGGTAGTAGATACAGAAGACAGTATGGAGGAAGAAGTGTTTAAGGAGCCAGGATATGGCTGAAGGTAGTAGAGACAGAGTACTGTATGGCGGAGGCAGTGTGTAAGGAGCCAGGATGTGGTTGGAGGTAGGAGAGACAGAGAACTGTAATGCGGAGGCAGTGTTTAAGGAGCTAGGTTGTGGCTGTATGTAGGAGAGCATGCACATCACGCTTAGTGCTTGCGTACTTTCTCACACACACACACACGCACGCACGCACGCACGCACGCACGCACGCGCGCGCGCGCGCGAGAGAGAGAGAGAGAGAGAGAGAGAGAGTACGCAAGCACTATATGTGTGTGTGTGTGTGTGTGTGTGTGTGTGTGTGTGTGTGTGTGTGTGTGTGTGTGTGTGTGTGTGTGTGTGTGTGTGTGTGTGTGTGTGTGTGTGTGTGTGTGTGTGTGTGTGTGTGTGTGTGTGTGTGTGTGTGTGTGTGTGTGTGTGTGTGTGTGTGTGTGTGTGTGTGTGTGTGTGTGTGTGTGTGTGTGTGTGTGTGTGTGTGTGTGTGTGTGTGTGTGTGTGTGTGTGTGTGTGTGTGTGTTTGTGAGTACGCAAGCACTAAGCGTGATGTGCATACGTGCGTTTGTGCGTGTGCGTGGTGGTGGAGGTGTCTATATAAAGGAGTGTTGCGACGGTAATATCTACACGTTCCTCCTATCCATTAGGGGCACCACTATATTTGTTCCACACAGCTCTAAGGGACTTTCTTTTTCGGATGTGCCTATAGAGGGGTGTCAATCACAGGAATACAACAATAACATTACGAGCCTTTCTTTTTGACAATTTTATTAAATATATAATCAATAAATATACGTGCATGCAATATGTATAGGCTACTGCACTGTTTTGAAGGATCGACGTAAATGCGATGACTATATATTCATAGATGAGGTTGAGGGGCTCTTATGTCACGATAGTGACCTCCGATTTACGAGCGTTTCATTGCTACGCCAGAGGTCGGTACGATGGTGCTGACTTACGGGACCTCACGTCCCGCCAAAGGTCGTATGATGATGCGATGATGGATATAAGTCGTTCTTGCATAAGGAGAGGAGACTATATATATATATATATATATATATATATATATATATATATATATATATATATATATATATATATATATATATATATATATATATATATATATATATATATAGACTATATATATATAGACTATATATATATATATATATATATATATATATATATATATATATATATATATATATATATATATATATATATATATATATATATATATATATATATATAAATATATATATATATATATATATATATATTTCATACTAATATCGTATGTTTATTGAATATAAGAACGAATATCGACCACAAGAGGAAATATATAAAAGCTCTTTTATATAATAACAATATAATATGAAGTACAAGTAGTTAGCAGAGGTTTTTGGGTCCCCTTTATCGGTCCATCAAAAGATCAAAGTAAAACGACCCTAATATCGCCCACCGCTAATGAGTGCGCGCAGCCAATGAGAAAGCAGCATTAGACCTTGGAGCGCCCCCTGGCGGCGGCGGCGGCGGCTCAGCGTGGCGCGCATGCGCGTGCCGCGCCCCTAGCGACCGGAGGAGGAACGAACAGTGACCTAGTTACGTGTATGTGCCGAAGGGTCGTTGACCCAGTAAGGAGACGAACGCAATCGTACGGTGCACACGTATTTTATTAAATACAACAAAGCGGCAGCAGTACAAACGAGGCGATCGTATGCGATTGGATACAACGAGCCGGGTATGATGAAGATGATGACGATGAAGTCGAGGCGACTTGCGAATGGTGACCATCGCGTCAGAGGTCGCGAACTTACGGGTGTCTCCACCGCGCCAGAGGTTCGAGGGCGAGCTTACGGGTGGAGCGACCACCGCGCCAGAGGCTCAGTATGACACGTTATAGTACGGTATACCCTTTTTTAGCAGCCTAATCCAATCGAACACGCGACAATCGTTAGCGACCAGATCGGTGTGGAAAGCGTTGACGAAAGTTCTCATAGGAGCGCCGTTACAACGAAGCATGATATAAGTGACGCAATATTGTCCGCAAACGTTAGACAGAGGACTCTGGAGTCTCTTGCTATTATGAGTCCACTCGGAACAGTGTTTGTTCAAGAAGGTGCGGAACGCCGCGTGGCGAGGCGGCAGACCGTACGAACAGAAGTATTCGCCGCGCCCGTCGGAGGACAGGTACAGTGCTATCCAGTGTTCGCCCGGTTCGTCGGCGTCGTCGGTGTTGCACACGAAGGCGATCGGCAGAGCGTCAATTGTTGCAGGCAGTCCATCTCGGGGTACGACGCCACCAAAGACGGACGCGGTGTTCGGATCCATCGCCAGTAGACGGGCGATCTGCAGGGTGTCCATCTCAGTAGTCGTAGATGACGTTGCGGTTCTTGTCGATTTCCAGCACGGACTCGAATTCGGCGTAGGCGACGACGTTCACGGTGGTCTGAAGCGCTGCACGGAAATGAAATTCTAAGCGCAGGTTGCCCTTTTGTACCAGATTAAAGCAGGGACCGTCGCACTGGTCGGGGGTCAGGTCGAAACAGAAGTAGGTGTAGCCGTCTCGGTACTCTTCGCGTGTCAGACAGTTCCCCTCGTCCTGCCACACCTTGCCGGTCGAGGTGAACATGCTCGCGTAGCTCCTGGCGAAGAGGTTGTCTGCGAAGTTGGGCTGGAAGGGTTTGGCGGGTATCTGACGACCGTCGACGTACACGGCGACGAAGCTGATGGCGTTGTTCTTGGCGTGAAACGGGTTTGTGGTGTACGTGCCGTTGTAGGCGTCGTTGTCGATGCAGCACAGTACGAGACGTTTCGGCAGGGAGCCGAGGAACAGGTTCTCGTGCGTGTGCGACAGAGCACCCGTGGGAATGGAGTACACCTTGATTTCGACGGGTCGTAACGGATACTTGACCGTGGTCCGCTCGAGAGCCAAGATGTGAGCCTTCTGCACGGCCGGAACGATGGTGGCCTTCTTGA
Source organism: Lamellibrachia columna (assembly GCA_963662155.1). NCBI lineage: Eukaryota > Metazoa > Annelida > Polychaeta > Sabellida > Siboglinidae > Lamellibrachia > Lamellibrachia columna. The sequence goes on from OY759266.1 coordinate 55,424,751, forward strand.
CGAACAAGGACGCGTTGACGACGGTTATCAAGTACTCGTTCGCTCCAGCAGCCATCAGCGCAAACTCGGGCTTACTGCGCACCAGGCGTAACTTGACGTCGACGCCGTTGATCAGGAATTTATCCTGCAGAAACATATCCACGTGGAGACGACCTATCATGTCGACCACGCGACTGTCGGATATGTACTCTCGACGAGTCACGAACCCGGGGTTAGGATCGGGTCCGGCGGCTAGCTCGGTGGCGTGCATGCGACTGGCCTTGTCCTTGTACCACAGCTGATTCGTCATCTGCGTCGACTTGGCGTCGGATCCGTAACTCAACAGCGTCTCTATGAAGGCTCGATACGGGTACGCGTTGAAAGACGAAGAGGTCACGTTTGTGTTGTTCAGGGAGAGTTCGACATTGCTGAACAGCGCATGCAACCAGTTGTTCACCGGTCCCACGGGTTCGCCCGCGTCGATAGGGTTACCGTTGGCTCGCGTCACCTTCACCTGCAAGTGTAGCATCGTGTTGGCGAGATCCATGTAATCGTCTCCCGATCCGGGGATGAAGAATTCTATCGGTCCTCCAGAGTCCAGAGAGGCCGTGGGTTGATGTTCCACCACGTGACTCTCGACGATGCAGGTCTGAGTGGGGGGTACGGTAAAGAGATCCAGCTCGGTCTTGACTCCCTCGCACGACTGTCTATGCACGAACGCCATCTTTGTCGTCGAATATGTCGGCAGTGCGTTTCGGGGACGTCCTTTTCTTGCGGCGGCGCTTGACTGCAGTGAATGTCGCCTTTGCGGCCGTTCGTTTTATACGTTTACCAGGAGGGGCTCGAATACTGCCGATGGCGTCGGTGACGCGTCTTTTGGCAGCCGTTTTTATGTTCTGACCCGATAAGACGTCGCCGGCTATGCGAACGCCGGTCTTCAACGCTCCCCTGCCCAACGCCACGGCACCTCTCTTGATGAGCGGCATGGCGCTGCGCAACAGACTGCCGAACAGACTGCCCAGTCCGTGACCTCGCTGGTATTGCGCACCGGCGAAGTAGGGCAGCGCACCGCCAGCCTGGCGCGCGTAATAATCGTTGTAATTCATCAGAACAGTCCGGGCTTGCGTCGACGAAAATGAAGCGTCACCGTCACTCTACCGTATTCGAATGGCACGCGTCGACCCATGTCGTTCCTTATATCCACCTCTATCGAGGCGAAGTTCGAACGCAACAGCGGTACGTAGTGCACGTTGGTGAAACGAGCGGACACCGTGTCGCCGTTACGTCCGCTGATCGGAACGGCGCGCAACAGAGGTGCGAGAGTGTCGCCCACATTACGCGGCTCCACGACGTCCGTGTAGATGTAGAGGGTGTCGAACCCCTGCGTCAGGTTCACCACATCGTCGGCCTCGATGTGGAAGGGGTACGACGAGTCGGGATGGCGGGTGTCGATGGGGAGGACGGGAGACGACACACCCGACTCCACCGGGCTGGCTACGGGTCCGCGGAATCCCAACAAGGTCGCCACCGCGCTGTGGTACGGTATGGTGAACAGGGTGTTCGCCGTCATGTGTAACGTCATTTTCTGAGTGACGGTACTATAACTGAGCTGAGCCTGTGTCTCATACGTCCGCATATTGGACAGTCCCTTGTTGACGTGATACAGCAACGTAAACGGATCGTCGTAATACCCACACGGCAACTTCGAACGTATGGACGAGTCCGTAGTATCGATCGTGTTGAGGAAGAACCAGACGTCGGTATCCGTGACGTTGTACCAGGTGTGCGGATACTGGACCTCGGCCAACCCACACTCCCACTCGCCGGTAAGATCGATGCGTTGGGGCAAGGCCGTGACGTAATGGGTCAAGGTGTTGTCGGGGTGCATCTTCATGGAAGCGTTGCTAGGCAGCGTCATGTAGAAATCAGTCGCCATTGCGTCTCAACGTGGGATTGGGCAGTAGGTAACCCAACGAACTACTCAACAGAGCCGTCCACAGATTAGAATCGCCGCGACCTGTCGTCAGGTTGTAAATGCTGATCAGAATGACCGTGTACAGGACGACGACCTGACACAGAAACACGATCTCCTCTTTGGGACACGCGGTACCGAAAATATGCCAGGGAGTGCTGTCTGGCTCGTTCGGTGCAGCGTCAGTACAATCCACGTCCTGCTCCTCCTCCTCGTCTATGGTGGTGAGGCAGGTCGGTGGTGGTGGTGGTGGTGTCGCGTCGTGTGTCATTCCTCGAATGCAGTGTCGTCATGTACGCGGCTAGGCTTTATAGTTGACGAGTCCCTTGGCATCGATCCAGCTGTTGAAGTAGGAGCCATAGCCGAACCATTTCACCAAAGCTTCCTTACGTTTACCAACCGTACGGCGTTTCAGTACCGCTTCAACACGGTACACTTTATCAAAGGGTACCGTCACCTTCTGCAGCTCCAGTTCGTAGAAGGTACCCTCCAGCACTTCGCCGAGATCGTCCCGCAAGCGATACACGGGTGGGTCGGAGGGGTGAACCTCGTGTACTGTGAACAACTCTTCGCTCCAGTTCGTCTCGTAGCCCTTTTCGAACGTGCGTTTGTACTTGCTGACACGCACGCGATCCGACACGTGCAACTTGGGCACGCCCTTACCGTCGTGACCGTACAGACGTTGCCACACCTCTTCTTGGTTCTGTGCATTCACCTGTGACGGAGCCATACCGATCATGCGGTGGCGGGCATTGTTATACGATCGCATCAAGTTCGGAAGGACGTCGACGTACCGCCACGTCTGGTGTTTCGTGAAGTAGCGCCACATGCGCGTCTTCAACGTTCGGTTGAACCGTTCCACGACGGCTGCCTTCGTCTCCGCGTTGTGCGTGGAGAAGTGATGGATGTCGTAAGCCCGCAATATAGACTGAACGGATTTGTTCCGAAATTCTCTGCCGTCATCTGTCTGCAACGTCTGTGGCCAACCGTCGAGGAACGTGGATTGCAGCGCTTTTACCAACGACGCCGCGGACTTGTTCTTCATGGGAACACACCAGGCCACTTTCGAGAAGACGTCGATCACCGTGAGGAGAAAGGTCATACCGTTGTTGACGCGTTTGACCTTCGACATGTCCACGAGATCGGCCTGCCACTGCTGATGCATACCACCCACGATGACTTGTCGTCTCTTGAAATGACGTCTCGCTGGTTTGTGTAAGGTGTAGGTGTCCTGTGCCGACAACCATGCTGTGACGGCCTTCTGTGGCAGACGCGTGACGCGTCGCAAGCCAGCGACGCCGCCATAACTGCCTACCTTCGTGGGATCGAAGTAGACCTCGCTCATGGAGCGTTCTTCTCCCCTCTGAGCCATCAAAAGAGGTGGAGGATCGATGTGTTGACGGGTGCGGTGCCGTTGACTCCGGATTCCCACTGCTGACGAATCACGAGGAGCACGCCGACGTGTATTAGGACGCACACTATGGCACCCACAATGACAGCGGTGGAACAACAACGATCTAGCGGACTAACCATAGTCGGAATAACAGCTGTTGTAGAAGAATGTCGGCTGCAACGTCTCCCAGCACGGTAAGTCCTTCGAACAATAGCGCAGCGACGATGGATCGGTACGTGTCCTGTGGATCGATGAGCATGACTGCTACGGAGACGCGTCGTACCACCTTATACGTTCTTCCTTCCAACCAATGACGACGACGGCGAAGCCTTGCGTGATGCGGGGGGAGGGTGGGTGGGTGGACGAGGAATGGTCCATTCGTCGAGCGATGGAGGTTCGAATAACGCCTGTTGCATAAAACTTTGGAGTATACCGTGAGCCATCATGTAAAGTCCACTGATAAATATCGCACCGACGATGGACTGGTACACGGCGTCCTGTGGATCGGGCGACATGACGAACACTGTGCTACGGACACGCAGCGTACCATCCTATAGGTTGTCCCAACCAGCCAATGACGACAGAGCCTTGCGTGATTCGGGGGGTGGGGTGGGCATGGTATGTTCCATTCGACGGCTCTGACGGGCGAGGGGTGTCCAACTTAGCGATCTTCGTGCACTACCTGCAGCAGCAGCAGCACGCAGAGGAGTACGTGACCGACGAGAGGGAGAGATCGACGGCCCCGGACGTATGTAGGCTCTCCTGGAGACGTTGCCGACCAACGTCATGGGTAGGTTGATGGCACGGAGTTGTCGTGCGAAAGGCTGCCAACCCGTCGGAGCGGTCTTTCTCTTACGCAACAGATCGTTAACGAGATCCACCACGTTACTTCCGACAACCGGCGCGCCCTCGTGTATCAGTTCGCCGCGAGCGGTCCACTCGACATCTCTCTTGAGATGCTCCATCAAACGACTGGCCTTGGCCCGCATGGTCTTGGGAACGGTGGCCAAGACGGTGGCCTCCAGTCCGCTAATAGGAGCGCGGACTGCACCCGCCGACCCCGACTCCGACGCCACCTCCGACTCGTTCACCGTGACCACGCGTAGCGGTTCCTTGATGCGTTTATCGGCCAAGACGTTGTAACGCTGCAACACCTGATTATACAGGGTCACCTTGGTCCCGTCGTCTAGGTCCGTTCTATCCAGGATGGTCTTCATCTCGTCATCGAGGGCTTGCACCTTCCTGCCTAAGGTGTCGGTCGCGAGTGGGGGTGGGGGTGACCGAAGCGTGTCCAACAGTCGCGGGTCCACCAAGGCCATCTTGCGTGCGTGCTCCATGTATCTACCTTTTGTTCAGCACCTCTCGGAGCAAGGGTAGCAAGACCGAACTGGCCAACGGTGCTAGGAAGGCCGATAGGAAACCGCCGCTCTGTCCCTCACCAACCTGTGGTTGCAGCAGTAGACGTCTTCTCCTGGCAGCTGGCGTTCGTCTATTAGCCAACGCGCGTAACTTCGTCCTGTATTTATTCAATCGTTGCCTCTGTAAAGGGGACAATGGAATGTTTTTTGTTAGTATGTTGTATGCACACTCGGCTAGTGCACACAGCAGATCGGAGTCGGCGTTGGCGATGATAGCCTTTTTAATTTTGTTGTTCTTGACTCTGGCCAGAGCCTGTATGCACACGATGTGTCTCTTCACCCGGGCAGACATGATGCGAATGAAGAGACTATCCACACACTCGGTCGTTTTATACCTTCGGCAAGTACACGTACTGAACACCGTCGTCTGGAAAGATGGCCGTACGCAGACGCATGTCCTCGGGCGTGTCCTGTTTGAGATCGACCAACAGATAACCGTACGGTACCGCCGTGGCGTCTTTAAACGCCTCTTGCACGAACTTGCCGCGTCCCGGATACATCTGCCGAGCCAAGGTCGCCATCTGCGTTGAGTCACGTGGATTCTTGAACACCACCATGTACTGCGAATTCAGACTGATGGTGCGACTCTCCTTGTTTTTAGGGAACAGGTTCTGTACGAGATACAGCACGGACGTGTTCCTGTGGTGACTTTTTTTAGTGAACAAGGTCGTGACCCGTTCGTCCGTTTCTGCCATGAGATCGTCTATGACGATGAGGTTCCTCGTTGTCGGATCGAACATGGCCGCAGTCGGTAACCCTTCCTCGAATCGCACGTGACCCAAATCCGTCGTTGCGTAAGCCTCTTGCCATTCTCCGTAACACCACGTGATCTGCTGGGGCGGTGGAACGATCATCGCAGCGGCGTGACGCAACATACGCGTCACGAAAGTACTCTTGCCGCACCCCGTCGGTCCGGCGACGATGCACGTGAAGGGGTGTTTCCATCGTGCATCCATGATTGCGTGTGAAACGAGTGCAGCGTGCATCGCCTTTTCTACTATACGTCCACCGGACCCGTGGTCACCCCGTCCTCTAGCACCACGCGTTTGGCGTAAAAGAAGGTGAGTGCATCCCTATTCTGCACGTACGTCATGACGGTGGAGTTATGCACCCGGAAACCCCGGTTCGTACCGCCTCCGCTCCGACGGTTGGTGAGCACCTCCAGGAACGCGTCCTTGTCTATGGTGTTGTGCCGTTTGCTCAGCCCTTTGGTGCTGTACTTGTCGGTGGCGCCGAAACAGTAGTACGTCTTGCTACACAACCCCACGAACCCCGCACCGGACCACTCGACCTTGAACAGACCCGGCGTCCTCTTGTCGAACGCTCTGCGCGCCTTGCAGCACGCCTCGTCGCCGACCCACGGTCTATTGGCGAGACGACAGCGCACGTAGTCGTTCCGATGGTCGTCGCAACATTCGGACGGCATCCATTCCGACCGATGGCGGAAATAATGGGCTCGCAGTGTCGGGGTCACGAGGTCGTCGACGGACTCGGCGGCCAAGGCTAAATAGGCACTATCCGTATCCATCTCGCAGTACTCGAACAGAGGGCGCTCCACGTACCTGACGATGAAATCGTAATAGAACTGCAACATGCGCAACTTGGCGTACTGCAGAACGAAGAATCCCACGTGTACGGGTAGGGTGTACTTGACGGTCTTCTTGTTCAGTTCTATCTCGTACGCGTCGTCGACGACCATGTCGAGTTGACGGAATCGTTTATCGTTGACGAGGAGCGATGCCGCCTTCTCCGTGCAGTAGCTGACGTCACGATGTCGGTCGACGTTGGTGATGGTCTTTCCGTAGCCCGAGTTCCCCAGCAACTTCATGGTGTCCGCGATGATGGTCCTGTCTCGGTGAACGTCGCCCTCGCGTCGGGCCTTGGACACTGCATCGCCGAACCGCCGGAAACACGGAACGGGATCGTATTCGACGACCTGGTACACGTGCAGCACCTCGAGACCGTGGTCCAGATACCATCGCAGCAGTGGCGTTGCGAGCAGTATCTTGTCGCCGCAATAACTACCCACGAGCATGCGACGCGGAGTCTTCATTATGTCGTGCTCTTCGGCGTATCGGCGCATGAACGGACCGAGATCCTCCCGTTGCATACCGATGTTCTTGAACACGGGCTGCATCTCGGCAAAGTGTGCGCGCAACGCTTCCGGTACGCGTACGTCGCACTCGATCATGCCGAACACGGTTCCGGCACGCACTCCGTTCAGGATCTGTTGTGACGTCATCGTCCATTGCACGTGTCGACGTCGGGGAAATGCTGCATCCACACACTTGCGTACGGCCGGTGTTCGTCTCATCTCCTTCCACTCGCATTCCCACAACTCGACGACCGTGACAAAGTGTCGTAGGTAGGCGGTGGTCTTTCGGGTCTCGGCGAGCAGTTGCGCCATGGGTTTCCCGTTGACGGCGTTCACCTCCTCTCGGTTGCACGAGCAACCGTGAAAAAAGCAACCTTGGAACTGATAAGCCGTCTTCGTCTCGCTGCACCATCCGTCCACCCGATGTTTGCCTATGCGCTTCTCTCGTCCGTTGATCTGATGCCGTATGGACCGTCCCGTGCGTTCGGATTCCCACGTCAACCATTCTCCGGCCATCTGTCCGTACAGCTGCGCCGATTCGGGGCGGAAGTCCTTCTCCGCTCGTCGTCGCGTGTACCATCCCATAGGCATGTCCTGCATGAGCGACCACAGGTACAGTGCGTTCGCATCGTATCCGACGATCGCTCGACAGGGACGAGCCGCCTCTCCGTACTCGTTCCGACGTAGCGTGGTGACCCCTGTCTCGTGATAGCGATGAAAGATGATCGAAGGCCCGCCTACAATGTTCGCTTTGACGAGGTCGTGCAGGTCTTTGTTCTTCTCGTTGAAGATGGTAAAGTAGGTCTTCTCTGGCAGGTCGTTGAACAGGTACCGCAGGGTCAGACCGGGTACGCTGATACCTTGCTTGAACATGTCTATTCCCCGTTGTCGATAGAACGCGAACTGTCTGTCGATGGCCTGTAGAAAGGGAACCACGTCCCTGTTGTTGTACCAGACGAGAAAGTCGCGCAACGTCGTCATGCCATTGACGCGCCAGGCCTCCTGACAACTGGCGTAATCCTCGTCTGAAATCCCTTCGTTCTTCAGTCGACTGAAGAAGGCCTCTTTCGGTGGAAGTGCGGTGTCGTCGAGTCTCTCCAGCCTGTCCATGTACTCGTACGGGAAATGACCTTTCGTCACCTCGCATCCGTACGCTTTCAGATACTTGTCGTAGCTGAACCCGGGGGCTATGTAGTTGATCATGTCTACGAATTTCAGCTGATCCGTCGAAAGACACATGAAAGTGTTGTTGCGTTTGATTACGAACATTGACCCGATGCCGTCGGTCTCGACTTTCCTGTTGCCCTCCTGCTCCCTCTCGTCCGCGGCCTCGTCCTGTTCCACGTCGGTCTTTGAAGTCGTCAGGAAGTACGGTATGAGGAACTGTTTGATGGCATTGAGATCATACTTCCCCGAATTGAACCCGACGACGGGTAACTGACGCATCCATCCATACATTTGTCCCATCAGCGTTTTGTACGGATTGGTTGCCGCTCGCCCTTTCTTCTCGCCGGCCTCCCGTGCAGCTGCGTCCCGTGCAGCCTCCTCCCGTGCGTCCCATTTCGTCACCTCTTCTGCGAGTTGTTCCAGCACATGATCGTACGAGTCTTTGATGTTGTCGTACGCGGCCTCACTCATCGCTTGCAGGACAGTCATCATGGTGCTCACCAACTTGTTGGCGTCTCCGTCCGTGACGATGCATGTCACCTGTTCGTGTCCGGGTACGTTGGATGCCACGCTGACGCTCAACGGGACGTGACGCGCAACCCAGTGAACCTGGGCACTGTCCTCCGGAAGGTGTTCGGTGTCGAACCAACACTCGAAGTCGAAGGTGGCTCGGTACGGATAGTACTGCAACGCTTCGGCCACTCGGATGTTCTCGTCTGCCAGACGTTCGAACACCGATGGAGTCGAATGGTACACGCCACCAGGATAGACTCGGCGCACACCCCCCGTACACGTGCTCTCGTGGTTGCGTAGATGCCATGCGTCTTTCCACAACGAGTCACCGCACTTCCGACATCTGTACGAGTGACAGTACATGCGTCTATCCTGGATGTAGGAAAAATGCGTCCCGTGCAGATTGAGGTAGAGTGTGTCCGGGTACTTACATACCGAGCGACGAACGAGTTCTGCGGTCGCCTTTCCACCATCCTCCTCCTCTGCCTCATCTCCATCCGGTTTTACGAGACTGTACACGCACACGTTTGTTTCGAACGTGGTCTCGACACGATAGAGGTCGTCCATCGTGACCCCGGCAAATGCTGCCATGGGTACGCCGTCTTGGGCGTACGTTGCGTACAGCGTCTCCACAGCCGGTTTCAATCGACGCCGTTCACATCCGCGATGCAGGGCCAGACATCGAAAGAGACACAGGTTGTCATTGTACCTTTTGGTATACTGGGGCTCCGTGTCCAATGCGATGACGGCTTTGTTCCTCTTGATGTACATGGGAAGGTCGGTCATTCCTACACATCCTATCGGGTGATCGATGATGCGATTGACGAAAAATGTGACATTGGTCACGAGTTCGCACACCCACGCCGAATCCGGTCTTTGATTGATGGCCCATTGCAAGACGTCGGTTTCGCGGATGCGTTCGAGGAACTTATCAAAGTCCTTGCTGTTGGTGATGAGACTGGGCTCGTCCAGGTAGCGTCCACAGCAGTTGCACGAGGGATGGTAGTACTTGTATTGACCCGTGTTCTTGTTCCTCAGAACGAACCCGTAACTGAGGTTAATCTTGAACGCGTTGGTCTGTTCCTGGAACACGTTCCTCAACGACGGCTCTAGAACGGTCGTGTCCAGCGTCGTTACTCTGTAATCGTACCTGCACTGAAGAGGACCTCTCGTTACACGTGTCCGTATGGTCGACCAGTGCGCTCGTACGACATCTAACAGTTCCGGCGACAGGTTGTCGGCGAAGGGGAGTCGGGCAGGTGGGTCTATAGGGTCGGCATCGGTAACGAGTGGATGGTTGGGTGTGGTGTCTTCCCTGATTGATATCTTAGGCGATGGTGGCGTCGTGTCGTCGTCGTCGGCGGTACACGCATTTCGTACGTGTCTGGTCAGGGTACGGCGTTTATTGAACGTCATTCCACATTTCCCACATGTGTACACTGTGGTCTGTTTTCTATTACTGCTACTGCTACTGCTACGGCTACGGTTACTGCTAAGACGACATACGGACCTCACATGGTGTTGCAGATCGTCCCATATGTCGAACGTTGCATCACATTTACAGGAATACTTGGTTCTCTTTGCCTGCTCGCTAGGTGATACCTCCCGTGGCACCTCCCGTGGCACATCTAGTGGTGGCGCCACCGAATACGTATGTTCGATCACTGCCGGTGTCGCATGGCTCGCTAGGTGGCGTTTGAGCGTTGCATAGGTGTCGAGCACCTGTCCGCAGTGACGACATTGGTGTCTTTTCATGCTGCTCTACGTGTCTACAACTGAGAGAGTGCGGTTCTTAGTACAGTTATATAGTACGTGTGGTGGTGGTGGTGGTGGTGGTGGTGGTGGTGGTGATGGTGGTGGTGGTGATGGTGGAGGTTATTGGTGAAGGGTGTATCACCTATGGTGGTATTGGCAACTGTGTGTCCCGCTATCCATGGCTACGGGTTATATTTCAACTCATGACAACACGTTTCGTTCATTGTAAGACGTTTTATTGCGTATATAAAGACATAGCGATATACATAATATATACATATACATATACACGGTTAGACCTATATAATTACTATGATGATGATGATGTTGATTACTTGTGGGTTTGTGGGAATGTTACATCCTCGCCAGTGACCCCTAGCTTACGGTCGGTTATCGACACGCCAGTGGCTAGTACAATGATTATTAACTTGTGGGTTTTTACACCGCGACAGAGGTTCCGTACAATGATGTAATATATAGGTTGGTATGTATATTTATATATATGTATTACTATATGTCTTGCAAATACATACATACAATACAGGCGAGAGAGAGCGGAAGAGAGACACTACCTACTATTATTCCGTTTAAAACGGTGCTTATTGCAATGCGGGGGTTTCAATCATGTAATCAACAATTATCTGTATTAAATCAAGTATTGTGTGTCTTCTCTCGTCCCTTGCTAGCACGGGTGCTTCCTCCACCTCTTCCTCCCTCTCCTCCTACATAACAAGAAATGCGTCTACTGTATTCGTATACTGATATAATGTTTTCTATTATCTTTACTAATTTCAATAATGTGGTCAGCAATGTCGTTCATTAAATCATGTAATGGACGTCTCATCTCGTTCCTTGCTGGCACCTCGTCCTCCCTCTCCTGCTCCTACATAACACAATAGATCTACTGTTCATCGTTTGTTGATATCATGTATTCAAGTATCATATACACTAATTGTCGGCATGCACGTCTACGCAGTTCAATCGGTGACACAGGTACGTCATCCTACAGAAAAAATATAAGGATACCAATATATCTCCATATTACGTCATACACCAACTACTTCTAACTAGGTTATGTTTACTACTGCTACTACTAATAATAATACTCTGTTGACGACGTCATATACGCGGAGACCAATACTTCAGATAGCTCCCGAATGCTGGCTGGGAGGACGGGTGCCTCGTCGTCGTCATACTCTTCACTCTACATAACACCAATGTTAATATTACTATTAATACAATTATTACGTTTACTACTAATTACCACCTATTTAAACACCAACAACAACATCTACTACTACTATGCCTACTACCTAAGCGGTCGCGTTATTGCCCGCGGTTGACGGATGGCACATCGCACGTATCGCATTGTTTGTTCTTGATACTCGGCGGAGAGTACCGCACCGGCCAGTGCCCGACACACGTCGACCGTCACCTCTTCCACCGTGGCAGGGACGGTTCTCCGCCACAGTTTAGTAATAAGACGTGCGAGGTGCAGTTGCATTTTGTGGAAACACACCTTGCCCGTCGTGTCCGTGTCTTCTTCTTCGTCGGCGGCGTCGTCGTCCTCTTCGTGGGCATGCGCCGTCGACGTCGACGGCTCCGGCTCCGGCTTTGCGTGTGTGATCGTACGTTGATCGGGGATGTCCACCTGTTCGCCGTCGCGGGTCAATACGACGGTTTTATCAGGGAATACATAGAGGGTCGTCAGGGATGCGTCGTCGTCGTCGTCGTCGTCGTCGTCCTGCTTGCGCTGGACGAGTGGTGGTGACGCGGGACTAAATTCGAAGTCTGCATCGTCGGCTTTCACAGGCTCGGGGGATGAGGCAATCGCATCCTCATCCTCACTGTAGAAATGGGGAGGGGTGTAGATGCCGACGGAGCTGACGACGGACTCAGACTCCGATTCGATGGCCCACGGTGGTAGCAACTCCTCTTGGTTTGGCGGTGGCGAGTCGGCATTGGTCAGGGGTGATGGTGGGTAGAACGAGGTTGTCATCGAGGATGTCTTCAGCCTCTTCGCCGCTTGTGTCACCTTATCCTCGGTGTCGTGGTACAGCGCCGCCAGGTCGCGTTTATACGCGTTCTGGAGTTGCTCCAGTCCCATCTATTGAACAGAACGCATCGGTTACATTACGTGGGTTATATTATTCCGCGTCGCCCTGCATATCGTTATTGTCGTATGTTTCGTACATACTCTTTCTAACCAATTCGGTCACTCGGTTACGCCATTTCATGGTCCCGCACGTTGCGATGATATCTATAGATAGCCACCGCAAGACGTGCATGACCATGCTGGTCGATGGCACGTAACGATCCTTATCATCGTTTAGATTCATTATGCGTTCAACCTCGTCACTGGCATATCGCACACTGGCGTCCTCTAGCGCCTTATAGAATATGTTTTCATTGCTCATGGCTTCGGATCTATCACGTATCCTATCTAGACCGCTAACAGTAGCCTCCATATCATCGCTACTGCTAATGCTATAATGTGACGCCGACGACGCACTGTTCTCCCCCTGGTCGTCATCTGATATTACAATCATTGGTGGCGGCGAACCGCTGTCCACCGAGGAGGAGAACAGTATTTCCGCGCTGTTAGCCTGTAACCATTGCATTACCTTAGCGCATCCATCACCGTCGATGATGTCATCGCCGCTTCCGGTTGCCACTGTCGTGGCTGCAGCAGCGACGATCGAGCCAGCCTGTCAACGGAATGGTTCACACTGTGACTACTTCCATGTTGGCCACCGTGTAATTTACGTACGGTCCTGCCATACGTTTACGAATGGTCACCATGACTCGGGCCCCCCGCAGCAGGTCCAGTGCTGCATACCGCTCGGCATCTGACGTCATGTTTATGTAATCGTTCCCCGTGTATCCTAGCAACTGGACAGCCTTGTCATTAAATATGGTTCCCCACACTTCGCTGCCGATGGCGTCTTGTAGGAGGACACGCATGGCGAACCGATACACTACACCCCGCTGCCATCGATGAATGGGACACACATACCCATTGTTTTCGGGAATGACCCGTTTGTTGCACTGCTGACATGATGGATAAACGATATATTTCTCTTGAACGGCGATTTGTACTATGGTTAACGGTCGTCTTATTATATAGGTACCGTTACCTACCTGCTTCTCGAGTTGGCTCAGAGTGGTCATCATCTCGGCGTCCTGGTCGCTGGTTGTCTTGGTGACGGTGGTGGCGGCCATTTCTACGTCTCTGCTGATGCTGTTCGTGAAGGGTTTCGAAGTCGTCTGTGAAGCGGAGAGTGGTTGTATGCCTCGATCACTCCGAGTCGGGCTTATATAGCCCTCTCCCCGACTGTGGCGCGCTTTCTTATCGTCGCCCCTTGGTCGAGCGCGTGACGCCGATGCTGATGCTGCATGTCTGGTATCTGCGTCCGACCCTTGCTCGATCACGTGATGCGGCCGCTGGATGTCTGCCATCTGGCTATACTCTGGAGTCTGATGTAATCGTATGGCCTCGCGTACTAGCATGGTTATATGACCTAGCATGTTCTGACCGGCTTGACCACTGTATGTCAGTGCACCCCAGTATCCTTCCCGACTCTTGACCCATTCCTGCAACTGGGAATGCCCAGTGTCCAACAGTCGTTTACGTAGGGTTGGATCGCGATATTTAACGGTCACTAACCCATACATTAATGCATATCGTTGTCTCGTCCATTCTGCGCGTAACATTTCCTTTTCTCGTATGTACTTGCTGAGCTGTTTCGCCTGTAGACCCGTGCGCGTGGCCAGCATCCTTTGCGCCGTCTGCATGTCGTCATGATGCATGCACTTCCGCCATTGATACGCGCTTTCGACACTGGTGAATTCTCTATTACAGACGTGTATACTGCAGGCGTAGAAATTGGACAGGAACTGTTTACCGCCTTTAAACCGTATAGGTTGCTTCATGGTGACTTTATGACGTTAACATGTACAGTTACTGTCTTAACTACGCGTCGTTCTAGCACTGTAGAGTACGTAACCCCTGCTTTTTTCCTTGCGTGATGGATGCCCGGTGTTGGTAAGCTGACAGTTGCCGGCCGCTTATCTGTTTTCTGATTAGTGTGGTATTGTTCCGAGGCTGATGTAAGTTCTAGCATGCTCTATATAAGACGTCTGGGTTCGTCGTGTCGTCATAACAACCGCCATTGCCGTCGACACCGTTAGTATTTCTTCGATTCCACACACACGCACAATGTCTGTATTCGCCTTGCGTGATTGCATGGAGTTCGTCGTCGTCGCGGAACTCCTGCAGTCGGTACCTCTATTGCAGGGTATTGTGTGAGTATTTCTTTTATTTATTTATTTATTTATTTCTATTTTGTTACTTTCATAGCTCTCCATAGCTCATACCTGTTTTAACTTATGCCTTTGCATATTGTGACTCTGATTGTGTCCTTTACTTATTACAGCATTCCATGTTTCAACTGGGCGTGCGTGCTCATAGAGTTGATGGAGGACGCCCCCCTACGCCGGAGCTGCCAGGCGACCGTCCTGTTTCGGGAGGCGCTCTACGACGCCGGTCCCCTGTCGGCCTTCGGTGTACATGCCAGTCGTTGGCGCCACGTCATGACTGCCATTGAGTTTCACTACGGCGATGGATTTCGCAATGCCTCGACCGCCTCCACAGAGTCGTGGGATGACGACTTGGCCGCCATCGACGCCGCCGTCACCGACGCTCACGCAGCCGACGAGGACTTCGACGACGCCGGAGAGTGGGACGACGACATAGCCGCCATAGACACCGCCACCGACGCCCACGAGGTCGAGGTGATGGCCTTCCGGGCCCATATGACCAAATGGGAGCGGGTGATGCATGAGTTGGTCCTCATCCACGCCCCATTGTCCGCAAACGTTTTCAGTCACATTCACCTCGGTCCCGTCCATCTCCCATCACTCTTCCGGCGTCGTCGATCTGTATCGTTACGCATTGCGTTGGCGCGCAAGTTGACCACTCGCGGCATCCGGAGGTCGTTGCTGGCTGCATTCAACACCGTTCCAACATGCACTTGACTTTATTATAACTACCGTTGTTGTTGGCGGTATTAAACACCGTTCCAACATGAACTTGACTTTATTATAACTACTACTACTACTACTACTACTACTACTACTACTACTACTACTACTACTACTAGCTTTTATATTTGTACTTGTTCTTTTTTCGTTTTATTAAATTTGCATCACCTTATATTCTCGTCTTGTATTGCGTTATTGTTTCAACTGCGTGTTGGCACATTATATTATATTATATTTTATGTCCATTTTCGTCCTGCTACATTTTATTTAACGAACGGTCCGATTTCCCTCGTCCAGCGGTTATATTGTAGCCATGCATGTCGACTATTTATTCCCTTTTACACATTCGTCTTATCTTTATCGGTTTTAATTTTATCACGTATTATGTCCACTACATATAACAGGCTATAACATGCAGCGGTCC